>JBAMAX010001617.1:0-83957 GCA_037043745.1 Chymomyza amoena
TCCGATCACCGAAATTAAGCAGCGTCGGGCGCGGTTAGTACTTAGATGGGGGACCGCTTGGGAACACCGCGTGTTGTTGGCATTGTCCACAACTTTTTGCTGCTTGCTGGCCTGGCTGCCTACTTATTGCTTACTGCTTGTCTTAACAACAAACCAAAAATTCACTCTCAGATATTTTTATTTTTTTATTTTTGATTCAAAAAGTATCTCACTGCATTTGCAATCTATATTTTACTTTTCGTGGCGTTAAAATATTTTTAATTTTACCCGTGACACTCAATTTTTGTAAAACTACTTGTGAGATACATTTGTTGCAAAAGTATCTTTCACTAGACTTCGTCAATCTATAAGTATATTTTGTTTAGCAACCCCCACAAAATATATTTTTGTTCGATGGATTTGCAACTGGAGTGAAATCAAAACGCAACTTTAGTCGTTAGGCATTCGCCAACGACCATACCACGCTGAACACATCGGTTCTCGTCCGATCACCGAAATTAAGCAGCGTCGGGCGCGGTTAGTACTTAGATGGGGGACCGCTTGGGAACACCGCGTGTTGTTGGCATTGTCCACAACTTTTTGCTGCTTGCTGGCCTGGCTGCCTACTTATTGCTTACTGCTTGTCTTAACAACAAACCAAAAATTCACTCTCAGATATTTTTATTTTTTTATTTTTGATTCAAAAAGTATCTCACTGCATTTGCAATCTATATTTTACTTTTCGTGGCGTTAAAATATTTTTAATTTTACCCGTGACACTCAATTTTTGTAAAACTACTTGTGAGATACATTTTTTGCAAAAGTATCTTTCACTAAACCTCATCAATCTATAAGTATATTTTGTTTAGCAACCCCCACAAAATATATTTTTGTTCGATGGATTTGCAACTGGAGTGAAATCAAAACGCAACTTTAGTCGTTAGGCATTCGCCAACGACCATACCACGCTGAACACATCGGTTCTCGTCCGATCACCGAAATTAAGCAGCGTCGGGCGCGGTTAGTACTTAGATGGGGGACCGCTTGGGAACACCGCGTGTTGTTGGCATTGTCCACAACTTTTTGCTGCTTGCTGGCCTGGCTGCCTACTTATTGCTTACTGCTTGTCTTAACAACAAACCAAAAATTCACTCTCAGATATTTTTATTTTTTTATTTTTGATTTAAAAAGTATCTCACTGCATTTGCAATCTATATTTTACTTTTCGTGGCGTTAAAATATTTTTAATTTTACCCGTGACACTCAATTTTTGTAAAACTACTTGTGAGATACATTTTTTGCAAAAGTATCTTTCACTAAACCTCATCAATCTATAAGTATATTTTGTTTAGCAACCCCCACAAAATATATTTTTGTTCGATGGATTTGCAACTGGAGTGAAATCAAAACGCAACTTTAGTCGTTAGGCATTCGCCAACGACCATACCACGCTGAACACATCGGTTCTCGTCCGATCACCGAAATTAAGCAGCGTCGGGCGCGGTTAGTACTTAGATGGGGGACCGCTTGGGAACACCGCGTGTTGTTGGCATTGTCCACAACTTTTTGCTGCTTGCTGGCCTGGCTGCCTACTTATTGCTTACTGCTTGTCTTAACAACAAACCAAAAATTCACTCTCAGATATTTTTATTTTTTTATTTTTGATTCAAAAAGTATCTCACTGCATTTGCAATCTATATTTTACTTTTCGTGGCGTTAAAATATTTTTAATTTTACCCGTGACACTCAATTTTTGTAAAACTACTTGTGAGATACATTTGTTGCAAAAGTATCTTTCACTAGACTTCGTCAATCTATAAGTATATTTTGTTTAGCAACCCCCACAAAATATATTTTTGTTCGATGGATTTGCAACTGGAGTGAAATCAAAACGCAACTTTAGTCGTTAGGCATTCGCCAACGACCATACCACGCTGAACACATCGGTTCTCGTCCGATCACCGAAATTAAGCAGCGTCGGGCGCGGTTAGTACTTAGATGGGGGACCGCTTGGGAACACCGCGTGTTGTTGGCATTGTCCACAACTTTTTGCTGCTTGCTGGCCTGGCTGCCTACTTATTGCTTACTGCTTGTCTTAACAACAAACCAAAAATTCACTCTCAGATATTTTTATTTTTTTATTTTTGATTCAAAAAGTATCTCACTGCATTTGCAATCTATATTTTACTTTTCGTGGCGTTAAAATATTTTTAATTTTACCCGTGACACTCAATTTTTGTAAAACTACTTGTGAGATACATTTTTTGCAAAAGTATCTTTCACTAGACTTCGTCAATCTATAAGTATATTTTGTTTAGCAACCCCCACAAAATATATTTTTGTTCGATGGATTTGCAACTGGAGTGAAATCAAAACGCAACTTTAGTCGTTAGGCATTCGCCAACGACCATACCACGCTGAACACATCGGTTCTCGTCCGATCACCGAAATTAAGCAGCGTCGGGCGCGGTTAGTACTTAGATGGGGGACCGCTTGGGAACACCGCGTGTTGTTGGCATTGTCCACAACTTTTTGCTGCTTGCTGGCCTGGCTGCCTACTTATTGCTTACTGCTTGTCTTAACAACAAACCAAAAATTCACTCTCAGATATTTTTATTTTTTTATTTTTGATTCAAAAAGTATCTCACTGCATTTGCAATCTATATTTTACTTTTCGTGGCGTTAAAATATTTTTAATTTTACCCGTGACACTCAATTTTTGTAAAACTACTTGTGAGATACATTTTTTGCAAAAGTATCTTTCACTAGACTTCGTCAATCTATAAGTATATTTTGTTTAGCAACCCCCACAAAATATATTTTTGTTCGATGGATTTGCAACTGGAGTGAAATCAAAACGCAACTTTAGTCGTTAGGCATTCGCCAACGACCATACCACGCTGAACACATCGGTTCTCGTCCGATCACCGAAATTAAGCAGCGTCGGGCGCGGTTAGTACTTAGATGGGGGACCGCTTGGGAACACCGCGTGTTGTTGGCATTGTCCACAACTTTTTGCTGCTTGCTGGCCTGGCTGCCTACTTATTGCTTACTGCTTGTCTTAACAACAAACCAAAAATTCACTCTCAGATATTTTTATTTTTTTATTTTTGATTCAAAAAGTATCTCACTGCATTTGCAATCTATATTTTACTTTTCGTGGCGTTAAAATATTTTTAATTTTACCCGTGACACTCAATTTTTGTAAAACTACTTGTGAGATACATTTTTTGCAAAAGTATCTTTCACTAGACCTCATCAATCTATAAGTATATTTTGTTTAGCAACCCCCACAAAATATATTTTTGTTCGATGGATTTGCAACTGGAGTGAAATCAAAACGCAACTTTAGTCGTTAGGCATTCGCCAACGACCATACCACGCTGAACACATCGGTTCTCGTCCGATCACCGAAATTAAGCAGCGTCGGGCGCGGTTAGTACTTAGATGGGGGACCGCTTGGGAACACCGCGTGTTGTTGGCATTGTCCACAACTTTTTGCTGCTTGCTGGCCTGGCTGCCTACTTATTGCTTACTGCTTGTCTTAACAACAAACCAAAAATTCACTCTCAGATATTTTTATTTTTTTATTTTTGATTCAAAAAGTATCTCACTGCATTTGCAATCTATATTTTACTTTTCGTGGCGTTAAAATATTTTTAATTTTACCCGTGACACTCAATTTTTGTAAAACTACTTGTGAGATACATTTTTTGCAAAAGTATCTTTCACTAGACTTCGTCAATCTATAAGTATATTTTGTTTAGCAACCCCCACAAAATATATTTTTGTTCGATGGATTTGCAACTGGAGTGAAATCAAAACGCAACTTTAGTCGTTAGGCATTCGCCAACGACCATACCACGCTGAACACATCGGTTCTCGTCCGATCACCGAAATTAAGCAGCGTCGGGCGCGGTTAGTACTTAGATGGGGGACCGCTTGGGAACACCGCGTGTTGTTGGCATTGTCCACAACTTTTTGCTGCTTGCTGGCCTGGCTGCCTACTTATTGCTTACTGCTTGTCTTAACAACAAACCAAAAATTCACTCTCAGATATTTTTATTTTTTTATTTTTGATTCAAAAAGTATCTCACTGCATTTGCAATCTATATTTTACTTTTCGTGGCGTTAAAATATTTTTAATTTTACCCGTGACACTCAATTTTTGTAAAACTACTTGTGAGATACATTTTTTGCAAAAGTATCTTTCACTAGACTTCGTCAATCTATAAGTATATTTTGTTTAGCAACCCCCACAAAATATATTTTTGTTCGATGGATTTGCAACTGGAGTGAAATCAAAACGCAACTTTAGTCGTTAGGCATTCGCCAACGACCATACCACGCTGAACACATCGGTTCTCGTCCGATCACCGAAATTAAGCAGCGTCGGGCGCGGTTAGTACTTAGATGGGGGACCGCTTGGGAACACCGCGTGTTGTTGGCATTGTCCACAACTTTTTGCTGCTTGCTGGCCTGGCTGCCTACTTATTGCTTACTGCTTGTCTTAACAACAAACCAAAAATTCACTCTCAGATATTTTTATTTTTTTATTTTTGATTCAAAAAGTATCTCACTGCATTTGCAATCTATATTTTACTTTTCGTGGCGTTAAAATATTTTTAATTTTACCCGTGACACTCAATTTTTGTAAAACTACTTGTGAGATACATTTTTTGCAAAAGTATCTTTCACTAGACTTCGTCAATCTATAAGTATATTTTGTTTAGCAACCCCCACAAAATATATTTTTGTTCGATGGATTTGCAACTGGAGTGAAATCAAAACGCAACTTTAGTCGTTAGGCATTCGCCAACGACCATACCACGCTGAACACATCGGTTCTCGTCCGATCACCGAAATTAAGCAGCGTCGGGCGCGGTTAGTACTTAGATGGGGGACCGCTTGGGAACACCGCGTGTTGTTGGCATTGTCCACAACTTTTTGCTGCTTGCTGGCCTGGCTGCCTACTTATTGCTTACTGCTTGTCTTAACAACAAACCAAAAATTCACTCTCAGATATTTTTATTTTTTTATTTTTGATTCAAAAAGTATCTCACTGCATTTGCAATCTATATTTTACTTTTCGTGGCGTTAAAATATTTTTAATTTTACCCGTGACACTCAATTTTTGTAAAACTACTTGTGAGATACATTTTTTGCAAAAGTATCTTTCACTAAACCTCGTCAATCTATAAGTATATTTTGTTTAGCAACCCCCACAAAATATATTTTTGTTCGATGGATTTGCAACTGGAGTGAAATCAAAACGCAACTTTAGTCGTTAGGCATTCGCCAACGACCATACCACGCTGAACACATCGGTTCTCGTCCGATCACCGAAATTAAGCAGCGTCGGGCGCGGTTAGTACTTAGATGGGGGACCGCTTGGGAACACCGCGTGTTGTTGGCATTGTCCACAACTTTTTGCTGCTTGCTGGCCTGGCTGCCTACTTATTGCTTACTGCTTGTCTTAACAACAAACCAAAAATTCACTCTCAGATATTTTTATTTTTTTATTTTTGATTCAAAAAGTATCTCACTGCATTTGCAATCTATATTTTACTTTTCGTGGCGTTAAAATATTTTTAATTTTACCCGTGACACTCAATTTTTGTAAAACTACTTGTGAGATACATTTTTTGCAAAAGTATCTTTCACTAGACTTCGTCAATCTATAAGTATATTTTGTTTAGCAACCCCCACAAAATATATTTTTATTCGATGGATTTGCAACTGGAGTGAAATCAAAACGCAACTTTAGTCGTTAGGCATTCGCCAACGACCATACCACGCTGAACACATCGGTTCTCGTCCGATCACCGAAATTAAGCAGCGTCGGGCGCGGTTAGTACTTAGATGGGGGACCGCTTGGGAACACCGCGTGTTGTTGGCATTGTCCACAACTTTTTGCTGCTTGCTGGCCTGGCTGCCTACTTATTGCTTACTGCTTGTCTTAACAACAAACCAAAAATTCACTCTCAGATATTTTTATTTTTTTATTTTTGATTCAAAAAGTATCTCACTGCATTTGCAATCTATATTTTACTTTTCGTGGCGTTAAAATATTTTTAATTTTACCCGTGACACTCAATTTTTGTAAAACTACTTGTGAGATACATTTTTTGCAAAAGTATCTTTCACTAGACTTCATCAATCTATAAGTATATTTTGTTTAGCAACCCCCACAAAATATATATTTATTCGATGGATTTGCAACTGGAGTGAAATCAAAACGCAACTTTAGTCGTTAGGCATTCGCCAACGACCATACCACGCTGAACACATCGGTTCTCGTCCGATCACCGAAATTAAGCAGCGTCGGGCGCGGTTAGTACTTAGATGGGGGACCGCTTGGGAACACCGCGTGTTGTTGGCATTGTCCACAACTTTTTGCTGCTTGCTGGCCTGCGCTGCCTGCCTACTTATTGCTTACTGCTTGTCTTAACAACAAACCAAAAGTTCACTCTCAGATATTTTTATTTTTTTATTTTTGATTCAAAAAGTATCTCACTGCATTTGCAATCTATATTTTACTTTTCGTGGCGTTAAAATATTTTTAATTTTACCCGTGACACTCAATTTTTGTAAAACTACTTGTGAGATACATTTTTTGCAAAAGTATCTTTCACTAGACTTCATCAATCTATAAGTATATTTTGTTTAGCAACCCCCACAAAATATATTTTTATTCGATGGATTTGCAACTGGAGTGAAATCAAAACGCAACTTTAGTCGTTAGGCATTCGCCAACGACCATACCACGCTGAACACATCGGTTCTCGTCCGATCACCGAAATTAAGCAGCGTCGGGCGCGGTTAGTACTTAGATGGGGGACCGCTTGGGAACACCGCGTGTTGTTGGCATTGTCCACAACTTTTTGCTGCTTGCTGGCCTGGCTGCCTGCCTGCCTACTTATTGCTTACTGCTTGTCTTAACAACAAACCAAAAGTTCACTCTCAGATATTTTTATTTTTTTATTTTTGATTCAAAAAGTATCTCACTGCATTTGCAATCTATATTTTACTTTTCGTGGCGTTAAAATATTTTTAATTTTACCCGTGACACTCAATTTTTGTAAAACTACTTGTGAGATACATTTTTTGCAAAAGTATCTTTCACTAGACTTCGTCAATCTATAAGTATATTTTGTTTAGCAACCCCCACAAAATATATATTTATTCGATGGATTTGCAACTGGAGTGAAATCAAAACGCAACTTTAGTCGTTAGGCATTCGCCAACGACCATACCACGCTGAACACATCGGTTCTCGTCCGATCACCGAAATTAAGCAGCGTCGGGCGCGGTTAGTACTTAGATGGGGGACCGCTTGGGAACACCGCGTGTTGTTGGCATTGTCCACAACTTTTTGCTGCTTGCTGGCCTGGCTGCCTACTTATTGCTTACTGCTTGTCTTAACAACAAACCAAAAATTCACTCTCAGATATTTTTATTTTTTTATTTTTGATTCAAAAAGTATCCACTGCATTTGCAATCTATATTTTACTTTTCGTGGCGTTAAAATATTTTTAATTTTACCCGTGACACTCAATTTTTGTAAAACTACTTGTGAGATACATTTTTTGCAAAAGTATCTTTCACTAGACTTCGTCAATCTATAAGTATATTTTGTTTAGCAACCCCCACAAAATATATATTTATTCGATGGATTTGCAACTGGAGTGAAATCAAAACGCAACTTTAGTCGTTAGGCATTCGCCAACGACCATACCACGCTGAACACATCGGTTCTCGTCCGATCACCGAAATTAAGCAGCGTCGGGCGCGGTTAGTACTTAGATGGGGGACCGCTTGGGAACACCGCGTGTTGTTGGCATTGTCCACAACTTTTTGCTGCTTGCTGGCCTGGCTGCCTACTTATTGCTTACTGCTTGTCTTAACAACAAACCAAAAATTCACTCTCAGATATTTTTATTTTTTTATTTTTGATTCAAAAAGTATCTCACTGCATTTGCAATCTATATTTTACTTTTCGTGGCATTAAAATATTTTTAATTTTACCCGTGACACTCAATTTTTGTAAAACTACTTGTGAGATACATTTTTTGCAAAAGTATCTTTCACTAGACTTCGTCAATCTATAAGTATATTTTGTTTAGCAACCCCCACAAAATATATATTTATTCGATGGATTTGCAACTGGAGTGAAATCAAAACGCAACTTTAGTCGTTAGGCATTCGCCAACGACCATACCACGCTGAACACATCGGTTCTCGTCCGATCACCGAAATTAAGCAGCGTCGGGCGCGGTTAGTACTTAGATGGGGGACCGCTTGGGAACACCGCGTGTTGTTGGCATTGTCCACAACTTTTTGCTGCTTGCTGGCCTGGCTGCCTACTTATTGCTTACTGCTTGTCTTAACAACAAACCAAAAATTCACTCTCAGATATTTTTATTTTTTTATTTTTGATTCAAAAAGTATCCACTGCATTTGCAATCTATATTTTACTTTTCGTGGCATTAAAATATTTTTAATTTTACCCGTGACACTCAATTTTTGTAAAACTACTTGTGAGATACATTTTTTGCAAAAGTATCTTTCACTAGACTTCGTCAATCTATAAGTATATTTTGTTTAGCAACCCCCACAAAATATATATTTATTCGATGGATTTGCAACTGGAGTGAAATCAAAACGCAACTTTAGTCGTTAGGCATTCGCCAACGACCATACCACGCTGAACACATCGGTTCTCGTCCGATCACCGAAATTAAGCAGCGTCGGGCGCGGTTAGTACTTAGATGGGGGACCGCTTGGGAACACCGCGTGTTGTTGGCATTGTCCACAACTTTTTGCTGCTTGCTGGCCTGGCTGCCTACTTATTGCTTACTGCTTGTCTTAACAACAAACCAAAAATTCACTCTCAGATATTTTTATTTTTTTATTTTTGATTCAAAAAGTATCCACTGCATTTGCAATCTATATTTTACTTTTCGTGGCGTTAAAATATTTTTAATTTTACCCGTGACACTCAATTTTTGTAAAACTACTTGTGAGATACATTTTTTGCAAAAGTATCTTTCACTAGACTTCGTCAATCTATAAGTATATTTTGTTTAGCAACCCCCACAAAATATATATTTATTCGATGGATTTGCAACTGGAGTGAAATCAAAACGCAACTTTAGTCGTTAGGCATTCGCCAACGACCATACCACGCTGAACACATCGGTTCTCGTCCGATCACCGAAATTAAGCAGCGTCGGGCGCGGTTAGTACTTAGATGGGGGACCGCTTGGGAACACCGCGTGTTGTTGGCATTGTCCACAACTTTTTGCTGCTTGCTGGCCTGGCTGCCTACTTATTGCTTACTGCTTGTCTTAACAACAAACCAAAAATTCACTCTCAGATATTTTTATTTTTTTATTTTTGATTCAAAAAGTATCCACTGCATTTGCAATCTATCTTTTACTTTTCGTGGCATTAAAATATTTTTAATTTTACCCGTGACACTCAATTTTTGTAAAACTACTTGTGAGATACATTTTTTGCAAAAGTATCTTTCACTAGACTTCGTCAATCTATAAGTATATTTTGTTTAGCAACCCCCACAAAATATATATTTATTCGATGGATTTGCAACTGGAGTGAAATCAAAACGCAACTTTAGTCGTTAGGCATTCGCCAACGACCATACCACGCTGAACACATCGGTTCTCGTCCGATCACCGAAATTAAGCAGCGTCGGGCGCGGTTAGTACTTAGATGGGGGACCGCTTGGGAACACCGCGTGTTGTTGGCATTGTCCACAACTTTTTGCTGCTTGCTGGCCTGGCTGCCTACTTATTGCTTACTGCTTGTCTTAACAACAAACCAAAAATTCACTCTCAGATATTTTTATTTTTTTATTTTTGATTCAAAAAGTATCCACTGCATTTGCAATCTATATTTTACTTTTCGTGGCGTTAAAATATTTTTAATTTTACCCGTGACACTCAATTTTTGTAAAACTACTTGTGAGATACATTTTTTGCAAAAGTATCTTTCACTAGACTTCGTCAATCTATAAGTATATTTTGTTTAGCAACCCCCACAAAATATATATTTATTCGATGGATTTGCAACTGGAGTGAAATCAAAACGCAACTTTAGTCGTTAGGCATTCGCCAACGACCATACCACGCTGAACACATCGGTTCTCGTCCGATCACCGAAATTAAGCAGCGTCGGGCGCGGTTAGTACTTAGATGGGGGACCGCTTGGGAACACCGCGTGTTGTTGGCATTGTCCACAACTTTTTGCTGCTTGCTGGCCTGGCTGCCTACTTATTGCTTACTGCTTGTCTTAACAACAAACCAAAAATTCACTCTCAGATATTTTTATTTTTTTATTTTTGATTCAAAAAGTATCCACTGCATTTGCAATCTATATTTTACTTTTCGTGGCGTTAAAATATTTTTAATTTTACCCGTGACACTCAATTTTTGTAAAACTACTTGTGAGATACATTTTTTGCAAAAGTATCTTTCACTAGACTTCGTCAATCTATAAGTATATTTTGTTTAGCAACCCCCACAAAATATATATTTATTCGATGGATTTGCAACTGGAGTGAAATCAAAACGCAACTTTAGTCGTTAGGCATTCGCCAACGACCATACCACGCTGAACACATCGGTTCTCGTCCGATCACCGAAATTAAGCAGCGTCGGGCGCGGTTAGTACTTAGATGGGGGACCGCTTGGGAACACCGCGTGTTGTTGGCATTGTCCACAACTTTTTGCTGCTTGCTGGCCTGGCTGCCTACTTATTGCTTACTGCTTGTCTTAACAACAAACCAAAAATTCACTCTCAGATATTTTTATTTTTTTATTTTTGATTCAAAAAGTATCCACTGCATTTGCAATCTATATTTTACTTTTCGTGGCATTAAAATATTTTTAATTTTACCCGTGACACTCAATTTTTGTAAAACTACTTGTGAGATACATTTTTTGCAAAAGTATCTTTCACTAGACTTCGTCAATCTATAAGTATATTTTGTTTAGCAACCCCCACAAAATATATATTTATTCGATGGATTTGCAACTGGAGTGAAATCAAAACGCAACTTTAGTCGTTAGGCATTCGCCAACGACCATACCACGCTGAACACATCGGTTCTCGTCCGATCACCGAAATTAAGCAGCGTCGGGCGCGGTTAGTACTTAGATGGGGGACCGCTTGGGAACACCGCGTGTTGTTGGCATTGTCCACAACTTTTTGCTGCTTGCTGGCCTGGCTGCCTACTTATTGCTTACTGCTTGTCTTAACAACAAACCAAAAATTCACTCTCAGATATTTTTATTTTTTTATTTTTGATTCAAAAAGTATCCACTGCATTTGCAATCTATCTTTTACTTTTCGTGGCATTAAAATATTTTTAATTTTACCCGTGACACTCAATTTTTGTAAAACTACTTGTGAGATACATTTTTTGCAAAAGTATCTTTCACTAGACTTCGTCAATCTATAAGTATATTTTGTTTAGCAACCCCCACAAAATATATATTTATTCGATGGATTTGCAACTGGAGTGAAATCAAAACGCAACTTTAGTCGTTAGGCATTCGCCAACGACCATACCACGCTGAACACATCGGTTCTCGTCCGATCACCGAAATTAAGCAGCGTCGGGCGCGGTTAGTACTTAGATGGGGGACCGCTTGGGAACACCGCGTGTTGTTGGCATTGTCCACAACTTTTTGCTGCTTGCTGGCCTGGCTGCCTACTTATTGCTTACTGCTTGTCTTAACAACAAACCAAAAATTCACTCTCAGATATTTTTATTTTTTTATTTTTGATTCAAAAAGTATCCACTGCATTTGCAATCTATATTTTACTTTTCGTGGCATTAAAATATTTTTAATTTTACCCGTGACACTCAATTTTTGTAAAACTACTTGTGAGATACATTTTTTGCAAAAGTATCTTTCACTAGACTTCGTCAATCTATAAGTATATTTTGTTTAGCAACCCCCACAAAATATATATTTATTCGATGGATTTGCAACTGGAGTGAAATCAAAACGCAACTTTAGTCGTTAGGCATTCGCCAACGACCATACCACGCTGAACACATCGGTTCTCGTCCGATCACCGAAATTAAGCAGCGTCGGGCGCGGTTAGTACTTAGATGGGGGACCGCTTGGGAACACCGCGTGTTGTTGGCATTGTCCACAACTTTTTGCTGCTTGCTGGCCTGGCTGCCTACTTATTGCTTACTGCTTGTCTTAACAACAAACCAAAAATTCACTCTCAGATATTTTTATTTTTTTATTTTTGATTCAAAAAGTATCCACTGCATTTGCAATCTATATTTTACTTTTCGTGGCATTAAAATATTTTTAATTTTACCCGTGACACTCAATTTTTGTAAAACTACTTGTGAGATACATTTTTTGCAAAAGTATCTTTCACTAGACTTCGTCAATCTATAAGTATATTTTGTTTAGCAACCCCCACAAAATATATATTTATTCGATGGATTTGCAACTGGAGTGAAATCAAAACGCAACTTTAGTCGTTAGGCATTCGCCAACGACCATACCACGCTGAACACATCGGTTCTCGTCCGATCACCGAAATTAAGCAGCGTCGGGCGCGGTTAGTACTTAGATGGGGGACCGCTTGGGAACACCGCGTGTTGTTGGCATTGTCCACAACTTTTTGCTGCTTGCTGGCCTGGCTGCCTACTTATTGCTTACTGCTTGTCTTAACAACAAACCAAAAATTCACTCTCAGATATTTTTATTTTTTTATTTTTGATTCAAAAAGTATCCACTGCATTTGCAATCTATATTTTACTTTTCGTGGCGTTAAAATATTTTTAATTTTACCCGTGACACTCAATTTTTGTAAAACTACTTGTGAGATACATTTTTTGCAAAAGTATCTTTCACTAGACTTCGTCAATCTATAAGTATATTTTGTTTAGCAACCCCCACAAAATATATATTTATTCGATGGATTTGCAACTGGAGTGAAATCAAAACGCAACTTTAGTCGTTAGGCATTCGCCAACGACCATACCACGCTGAACACATCGGTTCTCGTCCGATCACCGAAATTAAGCAGCGTCGGGCGCGGTTAGTACTTAGATGGGGGACCGCTTGGGAACACCGCGTGTTGTTGGCATTGTCCACAACTTTTTGCTGCTTGCTGGCCTGGCTGCCTGCCTGCCTACTTATTGCTTACTGCTTGTCTTAACAACAAACCAAAAATGCACTCTCAGATATTTTTATTTTTTTATTTTTGATTCAAAAAGTATCTCACTGCATTTGCAATCTATATTTTACTTTTCGTGGCGTTAAAATACTTTTAATTTTACCCGTGACACTCAATTATTGTAAAACTACTTGTGAGATACATTTTTTGCAAAAGTATCTTTCACTAGACTTCGTCAATCTATAAGTATATTTTGTTTAGCAACCCCCACAAAATATATATTTATTCGATGGATTTGCAACTGGAGTGAAATCAAAACGCAACTTTAGTCGTTAGGCTTTCGCCAACGACCATACCACGCTGAACACATCGGTTCTCGTCCGATCACCGAAATTAAGCAGCGTCGGGCGCGGTTAGTACTTAGATGGGGGACCGCTTGGGAACACCGCGTGTTGTTGGCATTGTCCACAACTTTTTGCTGCTTGCTGGCCTGGCTGCCTGCCTGCCTACTTATTGCTTCCTGCTTGTCTTAACAACAAACCAAAAATTCACTCTCAGATATTTTTATTTTTTTATTTTTGATTCAAAAAGTATCTCACTGCATTTGCAATCTATATTTTACTTTTCGTGGCATTAAAATATTTTTAATTTTACCCGTGACACTCAATTTTTGTAAAACTACTTGTGAGATACATTTTTTGAAAAAGTATCTTTCACTAGACTTCGTCAATCTATAAGTATATTTTGTTTAGCAACCCCCACAAAATATATATTTATTCGATGGATTTGCAACTGGAGTGAAATCTAAATTATTATTAATTTATTTGAGTCATTTTAATATATATTTTAATTTGCGGTTGAGTAATTTTAGTTTGTAACCATAAAGTGTAGTTTAATCTTACAAAAGTATATTAATTTAATAGAGAGGTTTGTTACATATATGAAGAAGAATCATATTGGTATATTAGGTTAGTGCATGCTGAATGTGTTTTCATATAATATAGAGA
Source organism: Chymomyza amoena (assembly GCA_037043745.1). NCBI lineage: Eukaryota > Metazoa > Arthropoda > Insecta > Diptera > Drosophilidae > Chymomyza > Chymomyza amoena. Next base: position 14,163 of record JBAMAX010001617.1, read on the forward strand.
AGGAGATCTCCCAAATTCGGCTTAAGTAAGATTAGGGTGAGTAGAAGACTGCATATGGCCATATCCGTCTGTCTAAGATATCTCTTAGGTGGCTTTTATCAAAGAATATAGAACTCTATATAGATAGTAGGACACCTCTCATTATGCAAAAATTACAGAGGCATTACTCTCATCAGCATCCCGTCGAAAATTTTGTCCAGACTGCTACTAAATAGGAGCCAAGCACATCTCGAACGATCTTTACGTAAGCAGCAAGCAGGTTTCCGATCAAATAGATCTTGTGTTGACCATATTGTCTCATCATCATGGAGCAACTAAATGAATGACAGTCCAATGCTCATGCCTGCTTTGTTGATTTCAGCACAGCGTTTGACAGCATAAGCAGAGTTTGTATCTGGAACTCGCTTTACGCCAGAGGTGTCCCGAGTAAACTTGTTAACATCATCAAAGCTCACTATGATGGGTTTGAATGCAGAGTTTTACACAACAAACAACTATCCGACCCGATTTGCCCCAAAACCGGCGTAAAGCAGGGTTGCCTCATGTATCCGGTGTTGTTCCTTATTGTTCTCGACGACGTGTTGAACAAAGCGTTAATAGGAAAACATGGTGTACCATGGAATTTTCCTTGCCGTTAAAAGGTCGGACCTGCAGTTGAACCTGGATCAGCTCAGCGCTCGCGCTGGCAAAGTCGGCTTGAAAATAAACGTTAACAAGACCGAATTTATCTCGAACTGCGACGATAATAACGTCCCAAGTTTCACAGTGTATGGGAAAGGACTCAATCTCAAACAGGATTTTTGCTACCTTGGCAGCAAAATAACTGCAGCAGGCGGTTCATCCGCTGACATCGTCAACCGTATAAACAAAGCCCGCGGTGCCTTCGCACTACTAAACAACATCTGGTCAACTAAAGCGATATCGGTCAAGACGAAACTTCGGATTTTTAACTCCAACGTAAAATCCGTCCTGTTACATCTTACATCAGTTCTGATCCGGAAACTGTAAACCTTTGTCAACTCATGCTTGCGTAAAATCTTAAGGATTTGGTGGCCACGCACTGAAAGCCACTAATGAGCTTCCTATTGAACTAACAATCAAACGCCGCCGTTTCGGGTGGATCGGCCACACCCTTCGCAAAGATACTTGCGAAATCTGTAGAGCTGCGCTTTCATGGAACCCGCAAGGCGCAAGAAGCCGTGGAAGACCAACAACCTCTTGGCGTCGCATGGTTGATGCTGACCTTCGGGACTCTCATACAGACTGGAATAGCCTCAAACAACTTACAAAAAATCGGACGGACTTCAAGTCTTTTGATTTGGCCCTACGCTCCACCCGGAGTTATATATAGATAGTTCTATATTCTTTGCTTTTATGTACTGTTTGTTGTGTTGTTTTAAGGTTACTCAAGATTAAGGTCGTTCTTACCCTTTTGTTGTTTATGTTATAAGTAAGTGATTAAGTCAGTGTATATTAGTCACTATAACTCTTAATACGAATGAAAGATAAAATATTATGCAGTACTACAGAATAAGTTATTCCTTAAAGTAGGTGTCAGGAAGCTAACTGCATGAAAATATCAAGCGATAACATTTTGGTATGATATTAATTTATTGCTTTTAATATATCGAATATCGCCGAAAGCTCTTTTAAGTTGGTATCACAAAAATCTTTTACATAAAAATGTTCAACGTTTAGTCAATTCGTTGAGACTCTCATTTTAAACTAATGCAGTGTATAAAAATTGCAATAAGAATTAATTTTTTCAACATGTTAGTCGCATTTTTGACTTACAACGTGAAGGATATATAAGTTTTCAACAATAACAATATGTTTTGTAAAATATATTTTATTATATATGTATTTTCCAAGTTGTTGCAAGTATCTGTTGCCGATCAAAAACTGTGCTACCAGTTCAAAAATGTTACCAAGCGGGCTAATGTGGCATCTCGTAAATTTGATCCCTATACCAAGAGTTGGATAAATATACACGAGAATCAGGTACGAATTTGTTTTATATATGCTATCATCTGAACTAAGCTTATTACTTTTAGGTTATATATGATATGGTTAAATATTCGATTTGCTGTCCTGGCTACAAAGGCAGCATAGACAACTGTGAACCGGTTTGTGAACCGGAATGTGCCCCAAATAGCTTTTGCATGGAAGATAAAAAATGTCATTGCAGATTTGGATATTATGAAGATTTAATCAATATGCATAATATAACAATCTGCAAACCTCAATGTGGAGACTGTCGGTTCTGGGACTGCATGGGATTTAATGTCTGCCAGTGCTGGTGGGGATTCTGGTTAGTCATCTTTTGTGTTTCAATCACTATGACGATGGCTTGGGCCAGCTTTTTATTATTTCATGCACGGCGTCGAGATATGCGGGATATGAATCAGGTTAATTTAGTTGATATATAAATTAATCAAGTACTTTTTGTTGCTTATGAAATATTGTATTCTATTCGATTTCTTAATCTTTTAGTTTTTAAAATTAAAAAAAAAATTCGAATATATTTTATTTTAAAAATGGTATAGTTTAGTGGTTATCAGGTAAATATGTCTGAAAAAGTTGGCTTGGATAAACCCACTTCTACAAACTCAAAAACCCAACTAGCAAAGCTCTCAGAATTCCGGTTATAATAAACAGAAGACATGCAATAAAATACATGCGATTTCGGCTAGGACACACACAAAATTGACACATGAACACATCTTCAATCTCCTCAACCTTACAATAGAACATTTAACCCAAAACTGCCAAAAACTCCAAGCTATTTGTAAATCGCTCAAAATTCCACCATTAATTATACTCCTTACAGAAGTTGCCCAAAATAACATAAGCGACTTCATAAATCTAATGTATAAATTAAACCTTTTAAATAAAATCTAGAAATAAGCCACCAAATTTCCAAACGCCACATCTAGTTACGATATCTTTATTAAAAAACGAAATATAGCGAATTTTGATTTAAAAAAGTTATTTTGGCCGATCGGTCCTATGGGAGCTATATCATATAGTCAACCGATTTTGATGAAATTTGGTACAGTACTTGGGAACCATAAAAAACTTTTAAATACCAAATTTGGTTATGACATCTTCATGAACAAACAAATTATCCATCTAAAGCCATTTTTTTTTTGTCGAGGTCGTCTCAAACACCCATATGGGAGCTATATAATTTATCCCCAATATCAAAAAAATAAAATAAACTTGTCTCCTATGGAATAATATGGGATCTAATGTGAAAGTTTGGCTACTCTAGCACTTACCATCTCTGAGATCTTGGCGTTCAAACGGACAGACGGACGGACGGACGGACAGACGGACATTGGTATATCGACTTCTCTATTCACCCTGATCATATTTTAGGTAACTTTGGGGTGTCTCCGACGTCTTCTTTTATATGTTACATATATTTTCGGCTTGCACAAACTTGATATACCCTTTGTACCATACGGTACAGGGTATAAAAAAATATAGATTCTGTTCAAATCAGACAATGTGTTTTTGAGGTTGCTAAATCCGAATCCAAGGTCAATCAAGCCCTATCATTTGGTTTTAACTCATTCTGTCAATTAAACCCATAACAAATTTTTTTTTGAATCAAGCTGTCGAATGATTTTATAAGGTGCTTTTAGTGTCGCCGTTTTGGAATCCCAATTCCAAAAAACCTCGTAAGTCGATAATTTTTGAATTATGGTTTTTATACCCTGTACCGTATGGTACTAAGGGTATATTAAGTTTGTGCAAGCCGAAAATGTATGTAACATATAGAAGGAGACGTCGGAGACATCCCAAAGTTACCTAAAATATGATCAGGGTGAATAGAGAAGTCGATATACCCATGTCCGTCTGTCCGTCTGTCCGTCTGTCCGTCCGTCCGTCCGTCCGTCTGTCCGTCCGTCCGTCCGTGTGAACGCCTAGATCTCAGAGATGGTAAGAGCTAGAGTTACCAAACTTTCACATTAGATCCCATATTATTCCATAGGAGGCAAGTTTATTTTATTTTTTGATATCGGGGTTAAATTATATAGCTCCCATAGGGGTGTTTGAGACGACCTCGACAAAAAAAGCGTTTTAGATGAATAATTCGTTTGTTTATAAAGATATCGTAACCAAATTTGGTATTCGAAAGTTTTTAATAGTTCCCAAGCACTGTACCAAATTTGATCGAAATCGGTTGACTATATCATATAGTTCCCATAGGAACGATCGGCCAAAAAAAATTTTTGCTTAAAAATTCTTCGGTTTTTGGTTTTTTGTGAAGAGATCGGACTTTATTACAAGCTAGTGGTACAGGGTATCCTAAAGTCGTCCGCGCCCGACTTTACGTCCGCCATTTTTTATTTTGTTATTATGAAATAAAAAGTTCATTAAAACTTGGCTTTAAATCAGCTTTGCACTTTACTGACTCTAGGTTAGGTTAGGTTAGGTTAGGGATAATGAACTGACATCCCAACTCACTTACGCTAACGATAGGCCCATTTTTATTTTACCACTCTTCCCTAATTGAGAGGTCCCCTATATGAGGTGAGGAAGCCATTCGGCAGCCTGAATAAACCTTAAAAGGCATTTTGGACTCTGTTCAGAGTGCTGGATAAATCGTCAAGAAAGTGTGACTTTAGGAACCTGAATCTTTTAATTGCCAGTCCAGGGCAATGACAGAAAAACTGTTCTACCGTCTTCAGCTCCTCCTCATCGCCACAGCTTCTACAGAAGTGTGGTGGTGGGGAGCATTCAACCTGGATGCATGGATTCCCACCAGCACGGATAACAGATGAACACTGGGCTCTATTCAGACAGCAAAGTTTTTTTTGGGTATACCCAGGCCCTCCTTGTCTTGAAGGAGGATGTTGGTAGTTACTTGTCTAGCCAGTTAATCCCCCTCGAAGTCTCTAAGTCCTCGGACCCATATAAGTTGAATTGAAAACTGCTCAGCCAGCTCCTTTAGAAACAAGCGGCAGTTATTCACTGACTTCATATACGAAGTCATCGAAGCTAGGGACTTAATGGCCGCTTGGCTGTCCGAATAGATACAAATGTTCTTATTTCGAACTTGTAGGTTTCTTATTGTTATTAAAGCCTCCCGGATTGCAGTGACCTCTACCTGAAAAACACTGCAGTGGTCCGGGAGTCGGAAAGCGGTTCAAACGTTGAATTGCTCAACGTAGACGCCTCCGCCTGCACGGTCGTCTAGCTTGGAACCGTCCGTGTATATCTTTGTCGAGCCAGCTGGGCCTGGTATACCTGTATTCCACTCCTCCCTAATTGGAATATAGGCTCTGAGTTTGGTTGTGAAATGCGGTGTTACGATACTGGAAGCGCCAAGGTTGACTTGGATGATTCTCTAAGTGACTCTAAAAGATGAACTATTTTCTATTAGAGTGATGGAAATCTTACACAGAAGGTCTTCTTTTTTTTCCTCAGATTTTTTTGATATACATATAATAATAATTCCCGGACTTGACTATTTAGTTACTCGCCTCTACGTGGATTTATAACTGTTCGAAGAAAACAGGGTCCAAAAGTTTTTTAGCCAACTCTGATTTGCGATTCCTAGAATTGCTAGAGATTTTGATACATATTGGAAAATTTAAAAATAAAGCTTTCAAGTTTAATTTTCAGTTCAAAAAAAAAATTTAAGAATATTTAACAACACTGAGGTGGAATGCTATAACTACCTCCAAACCCTGTCCGCCCGGAACAAAGTCGTGCTATGTTGGGTGCCTGAACACTCGGGAGTGGATGGTAACGCGATCGCTTACGATCTAGCACGACAGGGTGCCTCCACCCAGACTACATCTCCTGCGCCGTTTTGTGCAATTGGTTGGTCCACGATCAAAACCATGATAAACAAATGGGCCGCAGGAGAACATAGGAGATACTGGTTCTCCTTCCGGGGCTTCGTCAAGCAAAAGTGCTTGTCAAAGCTCTGGATGCAATCAAGAAAAAAGGTCTTGGCAGAGCGGACCTAAAGCTCCTGATAGCTTACCTATCTGGGCACCACACTGTTAGATATCATATACAGAAAATTGGACTATCGGACTCTTCAGAGTGCAGGCTCTGTCTAGAAGACGATGAAACCACCAGGCATATTCTCTGTGACTACCCATCGCTGGTATGGGACAGAGCCAGTCACATTTTGTTTTAACCTTAGGGTATGGTACAAAAGACCTTCTGGTCGCAGTGCCCCACCTCTCTGTGAGGCACCCTTTTCGGAAAAAAAAAAAAACATGGACTGATTAAGAGTCAAAAATTAAGGATTAATGATATAATCTAATAAGTATATAATTGTTGAGTAATTAGTTATTTGATAAATTCATTTAATTATATACTCCATAAGATATTCCTCTGAAGATTTTTTCGAGCATCATAAATAAAATCTTAAGACACAATAATGTCGGTTTATATGCATTTAAGACCAACAAAAACTATCATAGAAACTGAAAGCCAAAAATTTATTCTGCGGAACTAAATTGAAATCATTTTGGCAACTTGACTGCTATATCTATCAAATATTTTAATACTGCCCGGGAACCAGACCAAACACACACACACACACACACACTCACTCACTTATACCAACAACCAACAACACATTCATAGTGAGATGCACTTGCAAATAAAATGTGCAAATAAAAACTACAACTTAAATTTGTTGAAGGATAAAACCCCCCAAATGCTTTTCTATGAGGATGGTTTGTGAATACCCTATTTGTTTAGGATAGTGTGCAGTACATTAGTTTTTATGAAATGTTAATAAGCGCATTTAATGTTAAATTCGATATTATTGTGCATACAGCTTTTCGGGTCTTCGAAAATGCGGTTCCGAAAAACGATATAATCAGTTTTGTTTTTTTTCTTTAGTACTTAAATAAATTAAAATTAACAATTTTTTTTAATTGTAATTGAATAAATTTGTATAACAAATAATTATTAAATTTTTAGTTTATGTAAGAATAGAAAAAAATTTGCTTATATTATATTGTTATTCAGTAAATTGAACCAAAATAAAAAATAATTTCAAACTTTACCAAAATATTTACATAATTTTTACTTAATATTCATTTAGAAAGTTTAAAAACAAAAAACAATATAAAAAAATTGCGTACGTAAAGTCGGGCGCGGACGACTTTGGGATACCCTGTACCACCAGCTAGCAATAAAATCCGGATCCTTCACAAAAAACCAAAAACCGAATAATTTTTGAGGAAAAATTTTTTTTTGACCGATCGTTCCTATGGGAACTATATGATATAGTCAACTGATTTCAATAAAATTTGACACAGTGCTTAAATAGCTTAAAAAAGATCTGAATGCCGAATTTAGTTCAAATATCTTTACAAACAAACGAAACACATCGAATTTTGTATAAAAAACGTGTTTTGAAACCGATTGGTCCTATTGGAGCTATATGATCTAGTCAACCGATTTGGATTAAATTTAGTACAGTGCTTAGGAACTATAAAATACTCACGAATGTCAAATTTGGTCCCAATATCTTAACAAACAAACGAAACACAACAAATTTTGTTAAAAAATGGGAGCTATATGATATAGTCAACCGATTTTGTTCAAATTCGGCACATTGCTTAAGTGCTCTAAAAATTTTCCAAACGCCAAATATAGTTACGATATCTGTATTAAAAAACAAAATATAGCGAATTTTGATTCAAAAAAGTTATTTTGGCGATCGGTCCTATGGAAGCTATATGATATAGTCAATCGATTGATGAAATTTGGTACGGTGATTGGGAACTATAAAAAACTTTCGAATACCAAATTTGGTTACGATATCTTTATAAACAAACGAATTATTCATCTAAAACGCTTTTTTTTTTGTCGAGGTCGTCTCAAACACCCCCATGGGAGCTATGTAATTTATCCCCGATATCAAAAAAATAAAATAAACTTGCCTCCTATGGAATAATATGGGATCTAATGTCAAAGTTTGGTAACTCTAGCTCTTACCATCTCTGAGATCTAGGCGTTCACACGGTCAGACGGACATGGGTATATCGACTTCTCTATTCACCCTGATCATATTTTAGGTAACTTTGGGGTGTCTCCGACGTCTCCTTCTATATGTTACATACATTTTCGGCTTGCACAAACTTATTATACCCTTGGTACCATACGGTACAGGGTATAAAAATATATCGAAATCTATGAAAAAATTTTAAATTGTTTAAAAACTTACAAATAAACAATACACCAAATTGCAAAAAAGCTTCGTTTTATATTTATCTTGTAATCTTATCGGTAAAGGGTATGCCATATTCGCCACTACCATCGTAATTGATTCATTTTAGTTTTATTTTGTTGACTGCAACTGCAACTCCCGAAGCATGCCTGGCATTTAGCCAAGTTTTCGCCGAGTTGTTGCTGCAACAGCAAAGGACGCAGCTAAAACAACAAAAAGTTCATATTAAATTTGTCATTTTAGAGCAAGTTTATTATACTAAGGATTGCAATGGTGTGTCTGTGGTATATATAGGGGCGTAATCGGGGGCAACTGTAGTAGTTGTCGCAGTCAATTTGAAGAGTCCTTTTTTGGTTGTACTTGTTTTGGGCTTTCGCAATGAAAATCGAATTAAAATTGTCAAGCGTATATCATACAATGAATGTGGCTCGCGGTGGTCAGAATGCCGCATTCATTTGTTGGTCAAGAGAGAGTCTGTATGAGTGTATGTTTGTGGGTGTGTGTGAGTGTTTTGTGTATGTGTTAGACCGATATGTCATTAAGGACATCACAAATGCGACAACCGCAACAGCAACAGGAGCGACAACACGAAATGATTGTCGGACAAAGTCAACTGCAGCGACACAGATAAATCGAAAAATTTAGAGCTTCACAGATGTACATAGGTACCAAGCATTGTACATAAGTACATAGTATATATGTATTGTAGGAACTTAACTAAATTTCCAATGCGGTCATTTGAAGCATCAATGTAGTTGGTTGCGCTTATTTAGAATGAAGACATCGAAGCTAATTAACAATGGTAAAATAATAGAAGGTTACAAAATAAAACTGGTACATCCTCACCCCTGTATAGTATATCGTGTACTCTTAAGGTCAAGGGTATTATAGATTATAAACTCGAAGTTCTCTATACAAAAAATCCGTCATACTAGATTTTTTAGAGGCTATCTCTGACCGGATGCAATGGGATTTTTGGAGTTTGGATTCCCGCTTAGCGACCCCAAAGATAGATTCAGACCTGGCAAGTCCAACGCCGACCAGATATTCACACTACGCCAAATCCTGGAAAAGACCCACTAACATCAAGTCGACACTCATCACCTGTTCGTCGATTAAAAAGCAGCTTTCGATAGCCCAATAAGGGATCGCGTATATGCCGCAATGTCTGAGCTCGGTATCCCTGCGAAGCTGATAAGGCTTTGCAGAATGACGTTGAGTAATTCCTGTAGTTCCGTCAAGGTAGGAAAGGACCTCTCCGAGCCTTTTGATACCGTGCGGGGTTTCAGACAAGGTGACCCCTTATCATGCGACCTCTTCAACTTCGTCATGGAGAGCGTTCTGCGGAAGGCCGGCGTGCATCGTAATGGCACTATCTTCTACAAGAGTGCCCAGCTCCTTGCGTACGCCGACGACATCGACATCATTGGGCGTGCCAAGCGATATGTCACCGCGGCCTTCAGTGCTATCGAACGGGAGTCTGCGAAAATGGGTCTGGCGGTAAATGAGGGCAAAACGAAGTATATGCTGTCGACAAGTAGGGACGTGCGGATTGGGTCCCAGATTACTGCCGACAGCTATACTTTCGATGTTGTCAAGGAATTCATCTACCTTGGCACCGCAGTTACCACCGACAACGATGTCAGCCTGGAGATCAAGCGCAGAATCACTCTTGCCAACAGGTGCTATTTCGGTCTCAATAGGCAATTGAGTAGTAGAGACCTATCTCGCGCGACAAAACTGTCACTCTACAAGCCTGGACCGTGTCGCTTACTGATGCAGCTGCCTTGGGAGTTTTCGAGAAGAAAGTACTGCGCAAGATCTTTGGTCCTATTCGAGTTGGCGATGATTACCGCATCCGCACCAACCAGGAGCTGTATGAGCTCTTCAACGACATGAACGTTGCGCAGCGTATTAACTTCCAGCGGTTTCGCTGGCTCGGACATGTCGTTAGGATGGACGAGGATGCTCCAGCTAGACGTGTGTTCGATGCGGTAGTCAGCGGCCGTCGGCGGAGAGGACGACCGTGTTTGCGTTGGAAAAACCAAGTGGAAGGGGCACTGTCTTCGCTCGGTGTGACCAACTGGAGAATGCGCGCGCAATGCAGAGGCGCCTGAAGAGATGTTTTAAGGGAGGCCGTAATCCGGTAATCGGGTTGTTATGGCCACATAAGGAGAAGAAGAAAACGCTATGATTGATTATTTATATTAAAACTTTTAATTTGATCATTTTTGTTTTTAAGAATTTTTGGTCTTATTTAATAATTTTTATTCTTGTCTTAAGTTAGACAAAGTACTTTGCTAAAAATCTTAATTTATATATTTATTTTTTATCTTGACTCAAGACTTTTAATTATATATTTTCTTTGTATAATTTATTTAACTTTAATTTGACTTAATTTAGGAATAACGAAAAACAATTTTAAAATTTAAATTTTTGTTTAATATATTTGAATTTATTGTAAGAACTTTGGATTGATTTAGGATTTGTTGGTTTTCCAACATTTTTTTCAAAATAATTGGGATTTTGCTAAAAAAAAATCGTTTTGGTGATAAGAATCTGTTATGGTATACGGAACCAGATTTCGATTTTACTTCGGCATCATTGCATAATTTCTCATTTCGGTAGTTTGCTCATAAAATTCCTTTTCAGGATCACAAAAAGTCATCACAATGGGATAAGATATTTTTCATTTGGCACGTCCAAAACGATTTTCATTGCAATTTAATTTAATTCAATTTAAATTCTTTTGGAATGGTAAAGTTTTTGCTTAAGAGTTCATTTTGGCACACAATCAAAATTAATATAAACATAACAACTTCAACGCCTAGTAAATTTGGCATGTACTCATATGGTAGTTTATATATATACTTATATATGTATTGTGGGTTTGTGTATATAGTGCATAAATAAATCGGTCCGTCTGTTGATTCATACATCTCGTTGTGCCGGATAAGTGCATTGGTTGTTGAGGCTTTTGTGGGAATACCTTATGCTTAATTCTACAGAATTCACCGCAATTGGAATAAAGTAAATGATGATATGCAGGTATATACGTACATACGAAATAACTCATAAGCTGGTGCACATAAGTAAATTTGTATATAAATATAACTATGTACTCACTCAGTTCATTGAAATTGAAATATTAAAACATGCATTAAAGTTCGCTCTTGAACATAGTAAAGTCAGCCAGCTGTAGTGCATAAATTTCCAATTTAATATAACATATATTTTTTTCTGTATACTTCAAAATTTTCTATTATATATTGTTGAACCCCTTAAGAAGTCATCCGATTTTTTAGCGTGTCAATTTTTTCGGAAATTATTAAAATTCTATAACATTTTCTTAATTTTAATGAATCTGTCTCATCCGATTTTGCGACGTGTGAAGCGATTGCGATTTAAATTATGAAAAAAATTAGAATAATTAATTCTTTTCGCTCAGATCCTACTAATAAATCCATACCACAAAATTTATTACAAGTAGACAATTAAGCATCCCTACAAAGGAATTGTCTGGTATTCAAGGTCTGGTGGTTCTCAGAAGAACCCTAATCTCCCATAATCCCATCCCCTTCTCATTTCATCCCTTCTTTTTTCTTATATACATTTATTGGTTATCAATTCAGCAGTAATATTATCCATACTTTCTTGACCCATATTATAATATAGGGTGTGCCATCTGTTAGTTTGTTTGTTGATTACATTTTATTCGAATACTTTTTATCAAAATTGATCAAATACATACCAACTACAGATTTCTAACTAATTACACTGTACAACAGTGATTAAGCACTTTTCAAGGGACCTAGTGTACGTTGTAGATCTTGACGAGTACATCACGATAGTGTGTTTCAAAATCGTCTAACATCTCGATATTCTCAAGTTATTGCTTAAAAACCGTTTTTCGGGTACTGCGATCACTCCAACAATCACAACGTCGTAATTTTTCAACCGATTTTTGATTGCTTTACGGTTTTGGAAAGATTCAAGCTTTAAGATGATATACATTTGTTTATACTTCATACAAAGCAACTACGAGTTTTTTTAAAAGGTATTTAAGATTTACACTTTTTTTCCCCGTTTTTCACACTTTGACGTCTTTTTTATACCCTGTACCGTATGGTCCAAGGGTATATTAAGTTTGTGCAAGCCGAAAATGTATGTAACATATAGAAGGAGACGTCGGAGACATCCCAAAGTTACCTAAAATATGATCAGGGTGAATAGAGAAGTCGATATACCCATGTCCGTCTGTCCGTCTGTCCGTCTGTCCGTCCGTCTGTCCGTCCGTGTGAACGCCTAGATCTCAGAGATGGTAAGAGCTAGAGTTACCAAACTTTCACATTAGATCCCATATTATTCCATAGGAGGCAAGTTTATTTTATTTTTTTGATATCGGGGATAAATTATATAGCTCCCATGGGGGTGTTTGAGACGACCTCGACAAAAAAAAGCGTTTTAGATGAATAATTCGTTTGTTTATAAAGATATCGTAACCAAATTTGGTATTCGAAAGTTTTTTATAGTTCCCAATCACTGTACCAAATTTGATCGAAATCGGTTGACTATATCATATAGCTCCCATAGGACCGATCGGCCAAAATAACTTTTTTAAAGAAAAATTCGCTATATTTCGTTTTTTAATAAAGATATCGTAACCAGATTTGGTGTTTGGAAATTTTGTAGACCACTTAAGCAATGTGCCAAATTTGAACAAAATCGGTTGACTATATCATATAGCTCCCATAGGTCCGATCTTCCAAAACATCGATTTTTTAACAAAATTTGTTGTGTTTCGTTTGTTTGTTAAGATATTGGGACCAAATTTGACATTCGTGAGTATTTTATAGTTCCTAAGCACTGTACTAAATTTAATCCAAATCGTTTGACTAGATCATATAGCTCCCATAGGACCAATCGGTCCAAAAACACGTTTTTTATACAAAATTCGATGTGTTTTGTTTGTTTGTAAAGATATTTAAAATAAATTTGGCATTCATATCTTTTTTAAGGTATTTAAGCACTGTGTCAAATTTTATTGAAATCGGTTGACTATATCATATAGCTCCCATAGGAACGATCAGTCAAAAAAAAATGTTTGCTTAAAAATTCTTCTGTTTTTGTTTTTTTGTGCAGAAATCAGACTTTATTACAAGCTAGTGGTACAGGGTATCCTAAAGTCGTCCGCGCCCGACTTTACGTCCGCCATTTTTATATAACATTTTGTTAAAAAACCTTTACTTTTTTACATTTTATCTTGAAGAAATATCAATGCCGAGTAAGAAAAGTCATGGTTTATCAAAATCGGTCGATAAATTTTTAAGTTACGACGCTTATTGTAAACAAGAAAATTAAACTTCCATCGACAAAAAAAAGTTTTAGATGGATAATTCGTTTATTTATAAAGATATCATAACCAAATTTGATATTCAAAAGTTTTTTATAGTTCCCAAGCACTGTACCCAATTTAATCAAAATCGGTTGACTATATCCTATAGCTCCCATAGGACCGATCGTCCAAAATAACTTTTTTAAAGCTAGATTCGCTATATTTCGCTTTTTAATAAAGATATCGTAACTAGATTTGGCGCATTTTTTAGAGCACTTAAGCAATGTGCTAAATTTGAACAAAATCGGTTGACTATGTCATATAGCTCCCATAGGGCCGATCTTCCAAAAAATCGATTTTTAAACAAAATTTGTTTTCTTTCGTTTGTTTGTTAAGATATTGTGACCAAATTTGCCATTTGTAAGTTTTTTATAGTTCCTAAGCAATATATATATAATATATATCGCTAGCTCTACATTCCTGGCGCTTTTTCCAGAAGAGCATTCTCGACATGCATTTATTTAAGAATGAGTGTTCAACAACCCAAAAAACAGATGACCCACCCTATATATCATAACTCAATGAGTTTTACTACCCAATTTGCCAAAGCAATAGACAAAATTATATACCCGCCTTGGGACCATCCCATACTAGTTTACCTAACTCTTTTCAATTTGAATTTCTTAACAAACTTCGCTTCTAAGCCTAATTTATTAACAATTCAAAAACTAAAGTTTTTAATTCTTATAAAAACCTTGTCAGCTTCAATTAAAGCCTTAGTTAGTTAGTTATTAGCCGCGTTAGTTTCAATTTTTCATAGGAATTAAAAAATTTAAGCACTCACTAACACATCTACGCACACATCCTGTTTAGCCTGAAACTGAATAAAAGAGAACATTGCGAGGAAGCTGGCACAAAATGTGTCAGGAAAAAATGAAAATTAAATTTAAAACGAGCTGCCGTTAGAGCAAGATAGATAAAAAATGCCGTCAGTTAGCTGGAATAAGTGAGAAAAATAGAGAGAAAATGTGGAGAAAGTCAGTTGGCTTGCATCCTCGATGGATTTTATACTCTTTAAAAGGGTATATTAATATAGTAAAAAAATTTATATGCTACAATGAGAAAATTAGTAGGAACCACTTATAGAGTTATTTCGTACTCTTTGGTATGCAAATGTTTTTTCGACCATTATTTATGCTTAAGTGCTGCTTCTTGAGGACAGTTTTGGAATTTAATGTGATTTCTTTTTTTACAGCTCCCTCTGGTGACCAACTTTGGAACTAGGAGTGGTCAAGTTGGTTATTTTCGGCAAATCCTTTAAAGGTAAGTTACTTAAGTAAAATAAGTTTAAAAGGACAGAATATCTCTTTAAAATTTTGGAAATCTTTTTTGCCGTTCACTGAATATTATTGTACTATATAAGTCCATTTTTTACTTGAAACATACATTATTTCTTTATTTTTGTAAATATTATTATTATTTTATTTTCATATTTTTCCATTTATGATTGCATCTGTTTTTTTTTTTTTAGTTAAGAATTCAACATTTTTTTATAGGTAGAGTATCGTCACAAAAGAGAGAAAAAGTGAACATATTTGATTGACTTTTATAGGAGTGAAGTTATTTGAATTTCTGTTAATTATTATATTAATTTTTTATTAAATTTTCAGTTTTGTTGTTATTATTTTAGCTTAAAAAATCATTGGCTAGAAAATATTAGGTAATTTACTCGAAATTAAATGATTACTCAAGTAACTTTTTTGAAATTTTTGGTTATATATATACGTCAAATATATCTTAACCAAAAGTTAAGATTGTAACACTTTATCTATTCGAAAAAGTATTAATTTTTATTAGGCAAATAATTGATACTGTAATTCTTGAGCGCCCATTCGGGATTATTTGAGTATTTTTTAATGCTCATACGTTTAACTAGTGCTTATTTTCAGATGATATTAATTTAAAAAAATTATCGGATTAAAATGAAAAGTGATAAACAATTTTGTTTTTAAAAAAGTCATATCATTTGAAGTTTAAAAATTCTGCGTTTTTTTTTTAATCATCAACCCATGCTTTTTTTCTTTTTTCCTTATCCAACAAGAGCAATTTTTTGATTACACGAGTTTACAAGTTTTACAAATTTTAATATCCTCAAAATGTTTAAGTTCTTTCGGTAATAAAATGCTACGTTAAAACCGAAAAAGAAGTCCAAACATTTTTTCATGGAACTAATTATGAGACATTTTTAAAATTCCTGTTTTAGAAATTAAAAAAAAATGCCCCTGCTCAAACTGATTTTGATAATTTTTTTTACTAAACTTTAGATAATTGATTAATTTTGTAAAATTTGGACGTTATTTATCCATTCTTATGCAATATTTTATAACCTTTAAGCAAATTTTTGAGAACAAATTTAAAAATTCTAAAAAATTGTTTCAAACAGCTTTTCATGGTTTCTAAAGTTTGATTCGTTTAAAAAAAATTGGGTTTTGCTTATTAAAATCGTAGAAAAAATATAGAAATAACAGAAATTTTTGTAAAAAGTACAAAAAGGAAATTTTTGTCGAAACGTATGTTTTAGATAGGTTTTGAAACTTTCTGTGGGAACTCTTAAAATCGGAAGTGTGTCGAAAAAAAATGCAAAGATTTATATTTGGATTTGATTTGAAATCTGATGTGTCCAATTTCACCAAAACGAATTTTTTATGTGATTTAAAACCGACTTGTTGCAAGTAAAGTAAAATTGAATTGGACAAAAATAGTACAGCCAATTTAAACTGAAATAATTCTTTAAATATTATTTAATATTCTTTGATTCAAGTTTTGACAGTTTCAAGTTAGATAATAATTATTTTTCAATTAATAATAAGTGTTTTTAATTATTAATAAATATTATTCAAAACCCAAAACGGATACGTAGAAAGTACAAAATAAGATTTTTTCTCAAAGCCTAAGGTTTTAGATGGAACCTTTCAGTGGTAATGCCAAAAGTCGATAGTGCTTTGAAAAACAAATCTAAATATTTTGTTGGAATATTTTATTTATATTGAATTTGAAATTACATGTTTCGATCTTTCAATTTCACCAAAACGAATTTTTTATGTGATATACTCAGACTTGTTGCAACTAAAATTAAATTGACTCAGAAGTACAGACAATTTAAACTGAAATAATTCTTTAAGTATATTACTTAGTATTCTTTGATTCTAGTTTTGTCAATTTCAAGTTAGTTATTTATTTATATATAATTTATGAATTATTAATAAATATTATTTACCACTCAAAACAGCTTTTTTGGAAGAAGCTCACAAGGTTTATATCTTGCATACAAAAAATTCGCCTGTGTAGATATAACAAAAAGTAAAAGAAATATGAGAAGATAAAACATAATACGAAATTGGGAACACGTAAAAACAAAGAAAAAAGAACCTATTCAGATTATATTATATTTCACTTGCTACAGAGAAGTCGGCCTTAAATCACATACAAATTTTTTCGGTGAAATTGGAAACGCATTACATTTCAATTCAAATCCGAATAAAATATTTGAGTCAAAAATATTCGGAGTCGTTTTTCGAAGAACCTCGGATTATAGGCATTTAGAACGTTTTAAAATCCATCGAAAACCTTAGGTTTTGAGAAAAAATTACTTTTCGTACTTTTTACAAAAATTTTTGATTTATTCGTTTTAAGTCCGATTATTAATTTTTCCACAAGCCCGTTTGCTTAGATGCTACATTAATATTAAAATTCTTTTTGTTTACTGACAGTCCACATACTTTAAATTGTTAGAAAGTTGAAATTTGAAATTGGTTGAAATTTTTAATTACTCAAGATTTTACAGTGTATAATATAGTCGTGATGTTGCGACTATAGAAGTCATTCTACTTTCGTCAGCATTGTCGTTCATTGTTCGCCAGCCGAATTTTTATGCACACTAAATAAATAAAAACACGCATACAAAGCCATACATACTGACACACACACACACACACGCCGAGTCACTTCTCACACACACACACATGTCGATGGGCCTTGCAGATTGCACTTCCTGTGAATGGCGCTGAAAATGCAACAGAAACAAGAAGAACAAAAAAGGGAAGCCCAAACTAAATGCAGTCCTGTACTTCCTGTAATGAAAACTTTACAAAATTTGTTAGCCTTTGCAGCACTAGAGACGAAAAAAGAAAACAAAATGAAAAAAAAAATAGTATTACATTGAGCCAAATCTTAAAACGAAAGAGATTTAAGATTGTTTTTCTACTATTTTTTTTTTCTATAGTAGCTGTTGCAACTGTAAATAAAGTAAAAATTCTATTAATATTGCAAACAGCAAAGAAGTCGGCACAAAGGCAAAGCACTCTCTAACAGAACAACAAAATGGCCAAGACTCTAAACTTTTGCTGCGCCTTTTGTCAGCCATTTTGCTTTGGGCTAAACTAACGGTCAGTATTGCAATTACAGTTACACGACCAACAGCAACAGGAAGTGGCCTAGCATGTGACATAGCTCTGGTAAAAAGGACAATGAGCAAACTATTACAAAATTTATAACAACTGCAAAAGACTTAGCAGCTTGCCAAAGAGAGAGAGATATTCATTGTTAAGGGAGTTTGTTACTTTTTAAAGTTCTAAACCGAATGAATGGCAAATGAGCAAAAGAAATTAAAAGTTGAGCTAGGATATATGACAAGCCTGGAGGTCGAGAGATAATGTGAACTGGGAAAGATGCTGTTATTTTTTGTGCAACTGCAGCTGAGAAGGCCCCATGCTCGACCCTAGTGGAGTTAAAGGAAATAGTCCTCATCAACTGCGTGTACGGATAATCCACATTTTTTGGTCACTCTAACGTATACATATGAGTCACTCGATCTCTTACATGGTCATACTGAGATCTAGGTGTACATCTAGCCGAATTGGATACTATTCAACGTCAGTATATAGAACTTATAGTCATTTACGACATATGTCTGTTGGATGTATGTATCTTGTGATCCTCGATTCTTTGGTACAGTTTACAGCAAGTAGCTCTTTTTTGGCAATACCCAAAAGCAGCTTACTGGCTCTATGCCACGACCGCATAAAATCAGAAGCTCATGTCGATGCGACACTACGCTCGCTGACATACTAGCTGTTAAGACAACTGCTGGCAATGCCTCTCTAGTCTTCTCTGGGGCATCATTAAGACATTAGAATTAATCCGTTACTTACTGCTCTCTGCAAAACCTAAACGGCATCGACGTCCCTCGCTCCATTGAGGTAAAATACTTGAACCTAACCAGCGAACGCTTAGTATACCCTCACTCGTATGAAGGAAAATATGGACGGTGACTTCTCTGACGAGCTCAAAGATAGGTGCTAGGATTGCCACAATCCCTCAGAAGGTCAACCTTACAGAATATAAAAATTGGAAGAGCATAAGCTTGCTCAACATGATCAATAAAATAATCACGCAAATTATTATCAAAATACTTTCTGCTGTACGTCAGACAGAACTTAGACAGGATAAAACAGGTTTCCGAGAATATCGCTCGTGCATCGATCATGTCAATAGCCTTTGAGTTATACTCTAACAGTCAGTTAAATGGGAGATTTCACTCTACTTCGTTTTTATAGACTTCGCAAGGTTCTTAAGTTCAAAGGGATCCCATTCAAACTTATTTAGCTCGTTGAGGGGATCTACACAAATGCAGACGGTCGAATAATCCACGTTCGGTGATAGAATAAAAGTATTAGCGTGACCTTTTTTGTTCAACATCGTGTTAGACGTCATCAGGAAGAGTGATCTACGTAATCTGGAGTCTACAAGGCAACAGGTGTCTTCGAAGAATACTAAAAATATTCCGGCCAAACATTATTTCAAACGCTGACTAATGGGCCAGAACACAATCAAAGCCAGTACAGTTGGAGATTCGACGAAAAAATGGTCCTGGATCGCCCACATTCTGCGCAGGGGAAGAGGTGATCTAACAAGAACTGCGATTGACTAGAATCTCCAAGGAAGCCGCAGACGAGGATAGACGTCCGCAGTTCGCTAAGGCGACAGCTAGAAGTCGGAAGCCTTGGCTTGAATGAACTATAGAAACTGACACAAAACAGAGCCGAATGGAAGAAATTCGTTGTGGCCCTATTTTTCACTTTGGTACTCTAGGAAATATATATATTACCATGAATAAAAAGTATAAAATAGCTGCGAAGATGTCTTAGGAAACGCACCCAACTTCTGAATAATCTATTCTTTGTTATCTGGTCAGTCTGGCAAATCTGCCTATAGCGAATGTTGCGAACTTCATTGAACCCTTAAAAGGGTTTTTCAAGGAGAGAAGTTGGTTGGTTAGATTGGTGTGTCAAATAGCGTTTTCTTTGTGTATACAGTTCGGTTAGATACAGTAAATGCGGTTTAGGAATCTCTGCTTTGTTCCACCATTTTAAAGGAGCCAGGAGACAGATTAAGGATATTTGGAATGTTCACCAGCTTTGAGACTCGAAATTGCAAGATTGTCCTTATATTTCTAATCTTTCTTTTTCATGCTTCTTTTTGCCTTTTACACAAAGAGGTCCCATGGGGTCCGTGTGATTTCGGTTTATTGATTGATCAGCCCCCCTTCCACCCCTACCCACCTTCTTTTTGTATGATTATGTTTATCCTTCACACAAATTGATTCCATGGACGTCGGCGATCTCGGTTTATTGACTGAGCAGCCTTAAGAAATTAGGAATGGACCCACGTCACTGCTTCGAGCACTGACTTGAACTTTCAAGGTCCTCCCCCCCCTTCAACTTCTTCCCACTTTCTTTTTCGTATGCCTTATTTGTTCCTTAATGCACAAATGGACCCCATAGTCGTCAGTGTGATCTCGGTTTCTTGACTGAGCAGCCTAGTCACCCTAATCCTAAATAGCGGCTCACCGGACATCGTTGCAGACCAAAACATACCGTATCCAGGGCGTTGCCGAGAAGAGAGTTTCAGCACTTGTACGAACCGAATTTTCTGTCGGATATCGGTGACATTTAAAGCAGAGTCATGACCAGTAATCCAGGGGATAGCGATAAATATCCATGAGAGATAGTTTGCGGGTCATGATTCGAAAATGAAAGAATGGATTGACAAAATATTGTGATCTCTGATCGTTGTGAAGAGCTCCACTAAGTTTAAGTTCTGGATCTGCACTTAGTCATGACCATATGTATACTTATGTCTCAAGGAGCATAGTACTCGAACTCAAAATGAAAAGGCCGTTTACAATCGTATTAAAATCCCATTCATAAAATGTTCAATATTAATAAAGCGTTCAACGCCACCATAAATAAGCCTGGCAATGCCTCAACTGAAACGTTTTCAAAAGTATATCCTCATGCGTGCAACATAGCTTTGCCGTAAAAGCAATGCAGACATATAAAAACCCATATAAAGTAGTACACTCCATAAGCTCCATTTCGGAAATAAAAACAATTGAATGCACACGGTTCGGTTAATTTGCGCCATACGAGTGAATACTTTTGGGCTTTAAAATTATTCAGAGCATTAATTGCAGTTTCCTTTTCGGGCGTTAAATCATTGCATAAAAAGATATGATAAGAAAATACCAATGCATGACCAAACATGGCAATTTATGGGCGCGCAGTCCGGGCTTGCTCCATTTCCATAATGCGGAGCAGTCGATAAGCTGCGATGAGCGCTACACTTTGTCAGGACGTTAAAATGGTTCGCTTCAACGCTCTTAACTTAAAGACAGCGACTGTGGCACGTAGCTGTTGCAGTAAGTGCAGCTGTCGGAGCGGGATGTGGTGCTTGGTGGTGCTGTCATGTTATAATGGTAGCCCAGCAACATCAAGGCTACTACTACTCCCTGGGTGGAGGGGAGCGGGAGCTTAAGCGACTGGCAAAGGTAGGACTCAACTGTATGAGTATTTTCCATTACGTGCAAGACTTTAATGCAATAATCCTGAACGCTGGACTGGGACGGAGCGCCGACGAGTTGATAACATTTTCAATTTTTATGACAAGTCAAGTTGCAGGGAACAAGTTAACTCAATTGAGGTACGACGAAAAGTTGCACGACTCGCTGGCTTTTCGTGTGGCAGTGGCAGTAGCAGTAGCAACAACAATAATAATAACATGGCCGCTTGTACCATTAACGTTGGCAACACTCAACGACGCGTCGACTCAACGATGCCGTATACGGCTGACAGCGCGTTATGATTTATTGGCATGCAACACGAATACGCCGGAAATGTGTGCAGTCAGCCATTTTTCAGTTGCACTCAGGCCGCTGCACTCTACACCATATCACTGTGTGTGTATGTGTAAGAGTGCGTGTGCGAGTGTTTATGTGTGTGTGGTTTATATTACAGTCATCGTGATAGCTCAAAATACAACAACACTGTATTGACTGCTGTCAACATTTTCGGTTGAGCGTAGCCATTGCATACGAAAATTTTCCATTGCATACTTTTGTGCGCTTTGGATAATTTCTGTCACCACAAGAGATGGCGATGGCCCAGGCACAGTGGGTCGGGGGTTATTGAAAATATTTTAAGAAAATATTTTAAGAAAATATTTCAAATAGTGTCTGGAATAAAGAAGATTCAGCGGTGTGAAATCTGACACGATTTTTAAGAGTACAACAAATTTATTTATTTATATATAATTATAATTCACCTTGAAAACTAAAGATATCATTATAGCGCTTCATATAAACAACATAGTTGGTTTAATTTACTTTATTTTAAAAAGTGTATCATCTTGTTAGTATAAATCGTCCTTAAATTATTTAGAATATTTGTTGGTTGTACATTTTGAAGTATCGTTTTAAATATTTTATAGATTTTGGCTTGGGTAACATTGAATTTTACGTAGTGGGAGCGAGTAAGTTTAGTGTGACCTAAGCGAAGACGTATCATTTTAATTTTATCTAACATACTTAAAGTTAGTTACCTAGAATAATCTTAAAATATTTTCAACTTTTTAACTATTTCTTTATTCTACATAGTTGAGCTTCCCAAATACTTTTTTAAATCATTTGACTCAAATTTCCTGAAACGAAATATGCTAAACTTATTATATGAGACGCCTAAAAATTTAATTAAAAGTAACAAAATATATTAAATAATTAAGAATCATCAATACCACAATAATTATACCCTGTACCGTATGGTACAAAGGGTATATTAAGTTTAAGACACCCCAAAGTTACCTAAAATATGATCAGGGTAAATAGAGAAGTCGTTATACCCACGTCCGTCTGTCTGTCCGTATGAACGCCTAGATCTCAGAGATTGTAAGAGCTAGCACATTAGATCCCATATTATTCCATAGGAGACAAGTTTGTTTTATTTTTTTGATATCGGGGATAAATTATATAGCTTCCATAGGGGTGTGTCAGATGACCTCGAAAAAAAGAAAAAGTTTTAGACGGATAATTCGTGTGTTTTTGAAGATATCGTAACCAAATTTGGCATTCGAAAGTCTTTAATAGTTCCCAAGCACTGTACCAAATTTGATCAAAATCGGTTGACTATATCATATAGCTCCCAGAGGACCGATCGGCCAGAATAACTTTTTTAAAGCACAATTCGCTATATTTCGTTTTGTTAAAAAGATATCGTAACCAGATTTGGAGTTTGAAAATTTTTTAGAGCATTTAAGCAATGTGCCAAATTTTAACAAAATCGTTTGACTATATCATATAGCTCCCATAGGGCCGATCTTCCAAAAAATCGATTTTTTAACAAAATTTTTTGTGTTTCGTTTGTTTGTTAAGATATTGGGACCAAATTCGACATTCGTGAGTATTTTATAGTTCCTAAGCACTGTACTAAATTTAATCCAAATCGGTTGACTATATCATATAGCTCCCATAGGAACGATCGGTCAAAAAATATGTTTTTTACACAAAACTCGATGTGTTTCGTTTATTTGTAAAGATATTTGAATTAAATTCGGCATTCAGATCTTTTTTAAGGTATTTAGGCACTGTGTCAAATTTTATAGAAATCAGTTGACTATATCATATAGCTCCCATAGGAACGATTGGTCAAAAAAATTTTTTTGCTTAAAAATTTTTCTGTTTTTGGTTTTTTGTGAAGGAACCGGATTTTATTGCAAGCTAGTGGTACAGGGTATCCCTAAGGCGTCCGCTCCCGACTTTACGTACGCCATTTTTTTTATTATTGAGAGTTGTTCGCTTGATTGCTTTTCTCTTGAAAAAATAATAATAATTATAAATAAATTTATAAGGAGTAGCACTAAGCACAGTTGACACTATATATTATAGAAAAAACAGTAAATTTATTTAGAAAAGAAAAATAGAAGGTATAACTAATCCGCGTATCTAGCCCGATGGGTGAACTTTTGAATGATATGCACCTATTCACATCAAGAACTGGGAAGATACAAGAACAAAAGAAAGACTCATAATATACGATTGGTCAAGGATGCTCGTAGTGGCAAGTCAAGATAACTGAGGATAGAAAAAGTGATAGATTGAATAGACTGTTCGAAAGAGAGGAAATTATAGAAGTTATTATAACTAGACCATAAGACACGGAAAGGATCGTGTAAAGCATAATTAGATCTACAAAATTGTAAGGCTAAAGGTTGAAAATTGCGAGTTACTCTAGAAGGAATGACAAAAGTAACTTTGCTAAGAAGTAAATTAGAATCGATAAGACCGAGTAACAGCTTATGCAAGAATAACACGCCTTGGCATGTTCTGCGATGATTTAAAGAAGGCAATTTTATAAGGCAGGTCTATCAGAATATGGCGGCAGTCGGATGTTTGGGTCCCAGCTTAACCACTAAGTGCAAAAAGGAGAAATTGCTTTTTTACGGACTATGCAGAGACTAACTTAATTCTATTGTAGCTATTCAACTGAAGGATTGATCATTACAATTTTTTAAAATTTTTTCACAAGGACAAAAAAATTATGGTTTTAATCTTTTGAGGCGATTTTCTTGAGGAAGAGAAAGTAAACTGAAAAGAAACAAATAACTGATTTCTTCAAAGAGAGGTAAAAATAAATTAACCTATATCTACTCCATTGTCGTTTCAGTGGGAGCTTGCTATGGGAAAGATTATAGGTGAAAGGTTTTTATAATGGGGTTCTTTACATTGACGAGATCTTCATTGGACTCAAATCATTTGAATTTTTCCAAGTTTAG
The DNA here is from genome assembly GCA_037043745.1 of Chymomyza amoena. Classification (NCBI taxonomy): domain Eukaryota; kingdom Metazoa; phylum Arthropoda; class Insecta; order Diptera; family Drosophilidae; genus Chymomyza; species Chymomyza amoena. The sequence goes on from JBAMAX010001617.1 coordinate 38,876, forward strand.
AAAAAGAAAACTTCATTAGAAGCTGAATCTAGAGAGAATGGTGGATGCAATAGCAATTCCTAATCTAATTTATGAAAAATTGCAGCTAAGATAACTTTTAATGACATGATTTCTTTTGAATAATCTGATTTAATGAAATGTCAGTCACTTTATCTATATTAACAGCAATATCTCCGCTCAGTTTGAGGTTATTATTATTATTATTGGGATAAATGTACTGCGATCCAGGTCTATTGTACCCCCTTCATGGCTTAGAGCTCTCCCAAAAGTCCTAAGCCCTGCATGTATTGCAGTATTTTATCCGGACTTATAGTAGCAACGGTCTCTGGTGGGAGAGCATACATTACCAGGAGCTTGTTTCTTTTACCGGCGATTGCAATACATTCACATAATATGTGCGAAGAAGTTTCTTTCTCTATGCTACAGAAGCGGCATAGTCCACTATCCACTATGCCAATTTTGTTGAGGTGGCTGCGAAGTCTACAGTGTCCCGTCAGAAGGCCCGTCATGATTCTCAAGGTGTTCTCCCATGCGTTATCATGACTTTGAACCTCTTATGGTTGTAGTTAGAGAGGAGGGTTTTTGACTGTTTAAGCCCTGGAATCTGCGCCCAGTGAAGCAGTCGTTTTTTTAATTCCTCTATTCTTAGTTGGTCCCGTACCACGTGGTTACCAATCCCACAGTTTGGTTCAGAACCGATTAGCGGTGTTGCTGCATTTCCAGGAATGTTATTGTGCTCTAAAACCCATCTAATCGTGAGCTTTTTCCTGGATCCTAAATTATCCAGTGATGTTCTCACTTCTTTGACCAGTCTTGATGTAAACCTGACTTTACTTAATGCTTTTATTGCTGCTTGACTATCAGACAGGATGGAAATAGTTGAAGGTTCAGATTTTATATATATTTCTACGCTAGTAGTTTTTCAGCATTAGTAGTAAGTTCTTTAATTAAACTTGTTTTTAGCAGCAAATCCTTTAAATGCGCTCGGATGAAACATTTTTTTGTTAAATTTCTCAATACCATTTACTCTTGGGATTACCTTTGAACGAGTCTTTCGTATTTTTAGCCACTTGTTGAATAATGTTAGCAATGAATTCAGCTACAATTTCGCTAAATACCTAAGAAATAATTTAAGAAATACTTCAAGAGTTGTTAATGAGGCTAACTAAAATATAACTCGTTTTCTTTTTTAATTGGTCGAGGTAGCGATAAGGCTGCATTGGTAAAGAAAAAAGAGAAAAAAGAAAACAATAAGAACACTAATACACTTGGATCCACTTTTCCTAGGTAGCTTGGGGGTTCCTAAGCGCAAACTCTGGCTAAGTGCTTGAAATATAATTAACCATATTTATCCCTTCCTGACGTATCGATCTGCTCTAAATCAGATCTTATGATCACGGAACTTTTCCACAACAGAAAATTTAGATCTCTTCTCCCTAGTCGGGAGACTTGGGATGATGACAGCCCCTGTGGCAGTTCACGGTTCACGGATGGGTCCAAAACTGAGCAGGGTGTAGGTGTTGGAATCGTTGGACCCAACACCAGAATCTCTACCGCAATGGGCATCTGGCCCAGCGTCTTTCAAGTGGAAATTCATGCCATAGAGATCTGCGTCCTTAATATCCTTCTCTAGGGAATTAGGGGCGCAAACATATGCATTTATTCAGATAGCCAAACTGCCATTATTGCATTGTCTTCCTGGAGCATCTCCTCCCGGATGGTTAAAGAATGCTATAACTTCCTCCAAACCCTGTCCGCCCGAAACAAAGTCGTGCTGTGTTGGGTGCCTGGACACTCGGTAGTGGATGGTAACGCGATCGCTGACGATCTAGCACGACAGGGTGCCTCCACTCTGACTACATCTCCTGTGCCCCACCTCTCTGTGAGGTACCCTTTTTAAAGCGGGGGGGAAAAAAAACCATATTAATACTTATTCCTTATAACTTTTATTTTTTTTTTTGTTAATTTGCTTGGGATGATGCATATGCCAGAATTTTATTCAGGTAAAGTTACTATATTTGATGCAAAATCGAAATCGATTTACATGTTTACTCCGACACTTCTCAATAATTTGCCTCTTAATCGCTGTGATTAAACTTTAAGCATCCAAAATGCGACCCCTGGGTATATTAATTAGTGATATTCTGCTACAAAAAAGTATTTTGCTAATTTCCATTAATTTTGTGCATATTCTCATAGACTTTGACGCACTGTACAGCTGCTCTTGCTCCCTTATAATACTCACTTTGTCGGGCAAAATGCATAGATGCAAAAGTGCACTCTCCAATCGTCTCTTACAAGCAGAATAGCCATCTTTTAAGTATAATTTTGGCAGTATCTTTATTCGATCTGTGCGAAGCAAAGTAACACTTGCCTTATTTATGGATTGCCAAATTTGTATTATTATTATCTTCGATCCACTGTGCAGATAAGTTAATTTGTTTGGGTTTGAGTGCGAGATTTTTGTGCACGAAAATTAACTTGAATTCTTTGCATTTGGTTCGTGCTCAATACCCAAAGCTAATTTAAACTCATGACCTCGATGCACTGTCAACTGAAAACACCGAATTTTGTGGCCATGTTGGAAATAAAATGGCTTGACAATTCAAGCAAATTGAAAAATTATCAGACAATCGCGGCAAAATGCAAAGCTTCAAATTGGAACAATGAAGAGTACTTAAACTGCTGCCAATCAGTGGAGAGAAAATTGCCAGAAAAACTAAGAAAATTGTGCATTTAAAAAAGTTTTCAATCGAGTGCTTGACTTTTCAATAAAAATTCGACTTTGCTTCAATTTGTGCCAATTTTTGCAGTGAGCGCATATTTTAACACGCCTGCAATACGGAAAAGGACTGCGACGGATACTCCACTGGCCACAGCTGTGGGACAGGGGACTGACTGCATTTGTGTGAAGGACTTTTGGAAATGGCTCGTGAAATCAGCACCAGTCAGTGGCAAACAGAGAGCTTCGAGTCAAACCCAAACCATGTAGACTGGGTGCAGTCCAACCACAACCGCCTTTTTGCTTTTCGTTTAGTTTGGTTCGCTTTGGTTTGGTTGGGTTTGGCTTGGCTATCTTGCCTAGAATTTCTATGCCAGGAAAATACGAAAAAGAAATCACTGCTTGATATTGACACACTCACCAAAAAAAAAGAAGAAACTCAGTGCCAAAAAGCAGCCAAAAAAATAAATCGACAAGTCTTGTGGATTTCTCTGGGCTAAATTGCACTTTATTTGCGGTTTGTTGATTTTATTGCAGAACTTTGTTTACAATTCTGCTTAAATTTCATTACACGATCCATGCGGCCAAGCGGACCCAGCAACCCAGCAACCAAACCATCCAACCAACCAAGTCAGTAGTCCGACATTCAAATTGAATACGAAACCTTGATATGAATTAATATTTGAGCAGTGGAACGATTGCAAAGTGGAGCAGACAGTATTGCATTGGCGGGTGGGTAGGGGTAGAGGGAGGTTCCAGTGAATGCATTCAAACGACATTGGGTATATGGGTCAATACAATACTTGTAGGGTGTCTGTAAGTGAGTGTGAGGTTGAGTGAGAGTATGCGCTTGTAATCCACTTGACTTGAAGATTTTATAGCACTCTGCATTAAAGTGGACTATTTTGAAGAGGACATGCCAAAATGTAGATGAATATGTTTTAATTATAGCTTTACGAGAAATTTAGTTGAGCTAAGTAAACAGTTTTGCATAGAGATATTGGATTTATTCATATAGAGAGGCTAGATCAAAAAGTTCCCAGAAAAGTTATGCAGAAAATCCTAAATATAGGATCAAGGATCCAATCCTCAAAACATATTTTATAATCGGTTTGCGGCTATTAGAGCCATCATTGATTTTTCGATGATCTTATCTCAGCTGTTGTAACTCGGACATCGTATCGCAAATCAGGGAGACGGCTAGAGCTCTGTCGGAAAGAGAATGAAACACGGTGTCCGGTTGTCGCATCTTCCGAGCAGTCTGGCCGAGATATAATTCAAAGCGAATTTCTGAACTCCTGCGCTTCCATAAAAACAGGATCAGGATAGAGGTAAGAGTCCTAATGGGGCACTGCAGCATAGGCTTTATGGCTGAGAGGCTGCACGTTGACAATCACAATTTCTTCCGCTGCTGTGGAGATAACGAAGAGACAGAAAGCATCCAACACGTACTATGCGACTGCCCGGCCCTCCTTAGAAGACGAAGCCAGCTTCTTGGTACACTATTCTTTGAGGATCTGGCTAGTCTAGCCTATGTACCCATAGCAGATCTGGCAGCTTTTGTCGAATCCCCAAAATGGTGCTGCAATATGAGAGATTGTTTTTGAACCTTCTCCACAATCCCTACATTTTTTCAATGCCTTTCCTCCCCCTTTGTCAATTAGGCAACACAATAGACCTTACGGTCGCTGGGTGATCTCAGTCACTATCTGAGCTACCTTACCTAAACTATGGTTTTTAGATATTATTGTTGTAAGGTGGAAATTATTGATCCGTTCCTTTCCCATGTGACAGGCTTCGTCCTACACCAGCGCTGGGCAATTACAGAGAATATGTGTGGTGGTTTCCTTGTCTTCGAGACAGTCTACACTACGAGAATCCAATTGAGCCATTTTCTGTGATATCTTTATTTGTGGTGTCTTTATAGCTATGCAACCAGGAGTCTTAAACCCGCTCTTCCTAGACTTTTAGTCTTCCCTTGCAAGCCATTTGTTCACCAAGATTTTGTTTGTGGACTAACTAATACTATAGAAGAGCGCAGGATATGAAGCTGGGGTTGAGGCACCCCATCGTACTAGATCATCAGCGATCGTCGTACCATGCAGCCCTGAGTGTGGAGCTACCCAACATAGCACGATTTTGTTAAGAGAGGACAGGAGTTGTTGGGAATTATGGCAATCTTTGATCATCCTTTCCAGGATGCTCCAGGATGATAGCGGTCTGATAGCGGAATGGCTCGCTTGTGATGGATATTGTGGTTGCAGATCTCGTCGGCAAGAATCTCAGCTTGGAAGACACTGGGTCAATAACCCATTACAATACAGATTCTAGTGATGGGTCCAACAACACCAAACTTGATACAATCGGAAATTATCCACAGGAGCTGCCTTCAGCCTAATTCTTCCAACTCCCCGAGAAAAGAGATAAAATTTTTTTTTTTTTGTGTATTAATTGCGTGATCATAAGATCAGATCTAGTGCAGATCGATACTTTAGGAGGAGAGTTCATAAATGCGGTATATCCTGTGTCACTTGCTAAATGTTTAGATGTAATATGGATTCATAGTAAACTCCGCATGGCTGACTTTTTGATAAACATTTGCAGTAGTGATAGTCCAAGGAGTGAATCCATGATTGTTGTTGGACAGCTACGCATATTTCTCAAGGCGGAGAGGTATACTAGTCTTTGGTATACTTGTCTTGGTATACTTCTTGATGGACACAGAAAGTGGTTGAAAAAAATGTTGGTAAAAGCAAATATAAAGCAAGCTTGTTAGAAGCATGAAATAATACCAAAAATTGTATTAACTATTTCCTTTTCAATTTGGTCGTCGTTTCGACGTTATCGTTAGTGCAAGTTATATGAGAAAAATGTATCTATAGTTTAATTTCTGCAGCAGATCTTCTTTTATTTTTTTAAATCCTTGAGGAGCATAAGGCCTCTGTAAAACATCTAAATCGTATCCGGATTTGTGCAAATTGCTTCGCTCCAAGAACGTCCTGATTCTTCTGTTTGTTTCAAAACAGTTTGGCGCCATGTTGTTCTGGGTCTTCCTCTGCTTTGGTTGCCCTGCTGGCTAGCTGATAGTTGTCGTTCAGGGCTGTTAGGTTATCTGAAATTTGGATAAGAAATTCAAACAAAGAGTCGGTTCAATTCATTGTATCGACTGTCTCTTTATCTCTGGTTGAAAAAGATGCTTCTTTTGGTATTAAACCAGGGTCAAACTTTTTATTGAAATTGTTATCGTATCATGTTTATTTTCGACTTAAAAAGTCGATGGCAGCATAATACGAGGTGTGTTCAAAAAGTATCGCGAATTTCGAATTTTCGTGTTATGTATATTAGAATTTCGATTTTTTTGTGGCGTTATGTTGGTGCTCATATGTCTCACTTATGCCGACAAGCTCAGCCATTTTGAATGTTCACTTAATTGTTGACAGCTGCTTTGCTTGCATGTGTTTTAGCTCGTCTTCGATCAAAGAACCTGTATCAAATTTGGTGTGTAAAACGAAATTAAGTGCGCGGATGCATTCCGAATGTTGACTGTGGCTAACTTGGACCGAAGCAACGTTTATCGGTGCCACAAAATGTTCTCAGAAGGCCGAGAAGATATGAACGACGAAGAGCGTGCCGGAAGCCCGAGCACTTCAACAACAGACGAAAAAATTGATGAAGTGAAGAAAATGGTATTGCCCAATCGTCGAATCACCGTTAGAGAAGTTGCGGAGGACCTAGACATATCGATTGGCTCGTGCCATTCGATTTTTATACCCTGTACCGTATGGTACCAAGGGTATATTAAGTTTGTGCAAGCCGAAAATGTATGTAACATATAGAAGGAGACGTCGGAGACACCTGAAAGTTACCTAAAATATGATCAGGGTGAATAGAGAAGTCGATATACCCATGTCCGTCTGTCCGTCCGTGTGAACGCCTAGATCTCAGAGATGGTAAGAGCTAGAGTTACCAAACTTTCACATTAGATCCCATATTATTCCATAGGAGACAAGTTTATTTTATTTTTTTTGATATCGGGGATAAATTATATAGCTCCCATGGGGGTGTTTGAGACGACCTCGACAAAAAAAAACGTTTTAGATGAATAATTCGTTTGTTTATAAAGATATCGTAACCAAGTTTGGTATTCGAAAGTTTTTTATAGTTCCCAATCACTGTACCAAATTTGATCAAAATCGGTTGACTATATCATATAGCTCCCATAGAGGACCGATCGGCCAAAATAACTTTTTTAAAGAAAAATTCGCTATATTTCGTTTTTTAATAAAGATATCGTAACCAGATTTGGCGTTTGGAAATTTTTTAGACCACTTAAGCAATGTGCCAAATCTGAACAAAATCGGTTGACTATATCATAGTCCGATCTTACAAAAAATCGATTTTTTAACAAAATTTGTTGTGTTTCGTTTGTTTGTTAAGATATTGGGACCAAATTTGACATTCGTAAGTATTTTATAGTTCCTAAGCACTGTACTAAATTTAATCCAAATCGTTTGACTAGATCATATAGCTCCCATAGGACCAATCGGTCCAAAAACACGTTTTTTATACAAAATTCGATGTGTTTGTTTGTTTGTAAAGATATTTGAAATAAATTCGGCATTCATATCTTTTTTAAGGTATTTAAGCACTGTGTCAAATTTTATTGAAATCGGTTGACTATATCATATAGCTCCCATAGGAACGATCGGTCAAAAAAAAACTTTTGCTTAAAAATTCTTCTGTTTTTGGTTTTTTGTGAAGAAATCGGACTTTATTGCAAGCTAGTGGTACAGGGTATCCTAAAGTCGTCCGCGCCCCACTTTACGTCCGCCATTTTTATCAATGATTTGGGCATGAGACGGGTCGCCGCGAAATTCGTACTGAAATTGCTCAATTTCGACCAAAAACAGCATCGCATGAACATTGCTGAGATGTTGGACTCTGTACGCGACGATCCAAATTTGCTCCAGAGGATCTTAACTGGTGACGAATCGTGGGTTTATGGTTATGAAGTGGAAACCAAAGCTCAATCATCTCAATGGAAGTTGCCGCACGAACCAAGATCTAAAAAAGCGCGCCAAGTTCGTTCGAATGTAAAAGTTTTGCTTACAGTTTTCTTCGATTGCAGGGGCGTGCTGCATCATGAGTTCTTGCCACAGGTAGAACGGTCAATAAGGAATATTACCTGCAATTTGCGCGAAGCAATCCGCCAGAAACGCCCGGACTTGTGGAAGAACAAAAATTAGCTTTTGCACCACGATAACGCCCCTGCTCACTCATCGTTGCTTTTGCGCGACTTTTTGGCCAAAAACAACACACTAATGATGCCGCAGCCACCGTATTCCCCTGGCCCCCCGTGACTTTTTCTTATTCCCTAAACTGAGGAGGCCCATGAAAGGACGACGCTACGCTACGATTGACGAGATAAAGACGGAATCGAAGGAGGAGCTGAATAAAAAAATTCGCGTTACTTTTTGAACACACCTTGTAAATTGTATTCTTTCTAGCTACTGCAGTCTCCATGATCTAGCAGAAATGCAGTTGTGCAGAAATGCATCTCCCTTAGTCTAATTTGATTACTTTTGCAAAATAAACTTTTGTCTCTATTATCCTGCAGCATCGCTAAAAAAATTTCTTTTGACAATTCGCTGTGACAAATTTAGAAAAATCTATATTTAGTTTTTTTTGTCATACTCAATGGAATTATGTGAGTTCTTCAATGCTTAAATATTTCGATTGAATTTCAAAGCTAATCAGTCAAAAGGTCAAAACACTTTGAGGCCAAAAGGGAGTGCCTCAAAAGTTAAAGTGCAAAAGTCAAAAGAAGAAAAGAGCGCAAAAAAAAAAGAAGAGAAAAACAAACACGAAACATAACAAATCAAAACAAATAAGCAAACTGGCGAACAAACAAAATGCCAAGCAAATTAAATAAAATGCACACTCACACACACACAGCTATACACACACACACGCATACATGCACACAGACAGCGCTAAACAAACAAAGAATAAGGAGCATAAAAAAAACAGCAAAAAATATATAAAATAAAAGCTCAACAAAGGCAGTGTGAGTAGATAGAGAGTAGGCCACTTAGACTGCGGTTTTTACAACACTCAAAGCTACTGTGCGTGTGTGTGTGGGTAAGTGTGTGTTGGTGTTGGTCCATTGGACGCTAAGTATTAAGAGTATAAAAGTGATACAGTTGCGACAGTGTCCGATAGGGGGATACTCTTTACGCTAGTTATCACGCAAAAGTGCACTTTTACTTTTAGTATGAAAGCTAAAGCTCTAGTGTGAAATTTGAACTGCTTGCTGCTTCCAACAGGCAGTTTTCAATGGATTTGCAGTTTATGCAATGCTATCAAGTTTCAATTCATAATTAATTAATGTTCTTTGGTAAAACGATGATGAATCAACTGTGCGAGGAAATTATTAGGATTGTGTTAATCTGTGCAGGTAACAGCAGAATGTGGCTTAACTTAATTATATTAAACCCATCAACTATAATACGATTGATAGAGAACTTTGCTATAAATTAAATTTAATTACAAGTCCCAATTTTAATTGCTTTTCAAATGAGGACAGTAACCTTATATTTGCACCTTGCCGCATAGACTTAGAGTATATAAATTTTTCAATCTTTTTGTATTATAGTATAGTTTCAAATGAATTGAAATTGTGGACACATAAAAAAAGAACGAGTCAAAATTTGACAAAAAGTTTCATGTCGGGATACGAAATTTACTTCTTCTATTAAATTATTTATGTTGACTATATAATGAGTTTGATAAATATTCTATATTCGAAAAGTGTTTTTAGGGTAATTTTGGGTCGAGAAATGGCAAATGTTTTTTTTTCGTAAGCACCTTATTCGAGATATTTTCAAAAATCATTTATTTGGGCATACATATTCCATAAAATCTACAATTTTTACCCTATCTTATAGATCTTAGACTCGAAATGTTCGTAAAAAAAAATCCCTTTTAGCATAAAACTTAAAATGTATAAGAAAAAAAATTTTATCGTAAATAAAAAGTAAACAAAATAATTGTATTTTGAGAAAAAAACGAAAATCACTCTTTTTTGTAAGATTTTGGTTGCTTGTAGCTTCTATAATTTTTAATTAAACTGTACACTAGTATATATCACTGTAAAGAGCAATACTTTTCGATTAAATCTTTCATGTCGAGATATTAACGAAAAACTAAAACAAGTGCCCAAAAAAATGTTTCTTGAAAATATCTCAAAAACGATTCTTACGAAATAAGCCTAAGAAACGCTTTTTTACGATGGTTGGCTCGATGACTAATTTTTAAACTAGTGTTATTTGTGAAAGAATGTTTTTTAAATAAATTAATTTTATTCGTTAATTGGATTTGTAAAGCGTTTATAATAATGATTCTGATCATAGTAATCGTATCAAAACATAAAAAATATTATATTGGCTTATCATCGAATGGGTTTAAAAAAAAATGCAATGGTTTTTTGGTTTAAAGTTTTTCTTTATGATAATAAAAAAATTATTCGTTTCAGATTATATGTCGTGTTATTGATAAATTGTAAAATAATAGTAATTTGGGAAAATAAAATTAGATAGTTTTTTGCAAGTGCTAATTAAAAAAATCGAAGAAATCGGTTAAAAAAATGATCTAGATCTAGTTAGGGATGCTCAAATAGTAAAATCAAAAGAGAAAAGATACAAAAAGTGTTAAAAGTCAAAAAATGGGAATTAAAAAATATTATAACTAAAAGTTTAAAAAGTATGAGTCAAGGAGGTTAACCAAAATATATTATACAAAAAGTGATATAAGTCATAAAATTTGATCTACAAAATATTGAAGCTAAGGGTTAAAAATACCTTGTCTGGCAAAACCTTTCGGAAATTGGTTTCTGACGCACATCATGCCTCATCTCACAATATAGTTTCAGCTTTTTGATATGGTTGTACCTGGGAAAAAGGAAACAATAGAACAGTTCAATTTTATACAAAATACGAGGGAATACTGTACTTCAATATTCCCATCGTGCTTATTTCAACTGCCTTGGGAATAAAACCTATACAATGCATCCAAATAATTCTTACAAAATACTTGAATCATAGCTGTATAGAATAAGCAGGGTGACCCATATATACTCAATTCTGTTTCCAAGTTTTTTTTTTTTTTAATGGTTTTAAAATAAGATTGTGTCCAAAAACTATGACTAATGAACCCATATCGTGGCGGTTCAACAAACTCAAAAGAGTGCTTTCGGGGACACCGTTTTGAGCCGAAAAAGGAGATTCATGCCCCGTCGAAAAGAAAGTTGAAGGCCATCCCGGAAATCAATTTTAACAACTGGTTTGAAGATTAAAAAATCAGTTGGCATAAGTGCATTGTATTTGGGGGGATCGCTTTGAAGGCGATTTTTTAATTTGGACGAAAAAAATAAATGCAATATCACCTTATTATTTGGACACAGTAGTAATAAAGTCTAAATTTTTTTCTTTTTCATTTAATTCACGATTAAAGATATTTGATTCAAATTGTAAAGTAAAATCTAATCTAATTTTAAGAAATTTTGTTAAGGATCCTGCTAATTTACTCTAATAGTAAGTAATTTATTTATAATTTACTCTAATAATAAGGATTCACATCAGATATTTTTTAAGTGGGTTTTCCTGGAACATATCTATTATATAAAAACAGATTAATTTTGTGAACAATTTGTTGAAGTAAAAATGTAAAGTAAAGAAATAACCAATAAATTTGGTCTCTTTTTGATATTTACCATTACTTTCTCGAGCATTGCTTTTAGTTTAGCCGATATTTGACAAAGTTCCAAAATCTGTGGCTTGCCGAGTTACACTATCCTTCAAATGCCCCCCAAAAATGTAGTCAAGTTGAGTAGAATCGGAATAGCAAAAATGCTATTCAAAATCAGCTTTCATGGATTTTCGTAAGTTAGTGCCTAGTATGACTTCTGTTGGTGCCAAGGGTCTCCTGTATATTCTTTCTTCAAATCCTTCAACCCCGAGTGGAGCATACGGCGGCGACAAAATTCTTCTATCCTTCCCGATCTGCGGCCAGATACTTCAGCTGTGGCCACGTTTTACGCTGTGTTGCTGCTTCGGCTTTCCAGGTTTTACAGGCATACAGCAGTACAGATTTGGATTTGAAGAGCCTTAACTTGGTGCGAAGGTAAATTTGACTAGAGTTCCATACTGAATACAACATTCGAAAGGCGCTGCGGGCTTTACTTATTCTGCATTCTGTTAACATCCAGATCCGTTCCTCCGTCTAACGATACAGAACTTCCTAGATAGATAAACTGTTTGACCTCCTCAATGGGTGTTGTCTCAGAATAATGGGCTGATGTGCTGAGCGGCCAGTGTGCATTATTTTGGTTTGGTTGCAGTTAATCCTAAGACCAGCCATCTCCTGGATATTAATGCATGTATATAAAGCTTCATTTTATTGAACATTATAGCCGCAGAATAGCATAATGCAACATTTTCTTGGAACAATCTTGTGCTTTATATGCGCACGATTACTATTACGACCCAGTCATATACTTCGCAGTAAATTTTAGTCATTGAGAGGATCTAAAAATGCTTTATGCGGGATATCTTTTCTATTATTTTTTTCATCGGAACGCAAGTTGAGTATCTTCGGACAGTGTGTAGTTATCTGTGATAGATATTTGCTTGAAATATCCCCATGAACAGTCAAACAAACAATCTTTTCGTTGGCCAACGACACTTCCATCTTTAAATGCTGCAGATGTTTAATTCATCGTAACTGGCTCGTGGCCTTTCATTATGAACAATACGCTACTTATACAAGCATATTAAGCAACGTGTCTTGGTGTCCACCTGGTCATACATCATACTTGGAGTAGGAGCGTTAAAGATGAAGGCCAACAGCCTCCGCACTTATGATCTTTCCCAGCAATGGTAGAACAAGCAAAATTAAATTATACAATTGAAAATCCTAAGTACCATCTCTGGTTCGCGGCACTGTATTTCGTAGTATTCAGGGAGTCCGAAACGTCCTACCACATTAAACTGACAGATTCAACTTGGGTATTCATACTAACGCATCTTCGATGCAACTACCCTCCAACCATAGGACATAAATCAATCACCTCCCACGACCGTGCTTTTTTTATGTAAACAACTTATGGTCAGCCATAAGTCGCCTTCCGTCAGTTTAATTCACTGCACAAAAGTATAATACCCCAAGGGTACAGAGTATAATGAAGCAATTGAGCAGCTCCGGACAAAAGGTACAAAACAAAGGCCAAAGCAACAATAATTACAACAACAACAATAACAAAACAATGTGATATCAAGCGCCAGACAAACAAAAACGTAAAAAAAAAAAAAATTAAGAATAAACAATGTAAAAAAAAGATGGCGAACAAACATGTAAAACAAAGCACAAAGATTACGCCCGAAAGTATGCAGCGAAAAATGGACAGCCCGTATTAGACGTCTGTCGCTATGTGTGTGTGTGTGTGTGTCGGTGTCTTTGCATTTGTGTGTGTGCGTTGGTGTGCATGTAAATGCTGCGCAAACAAAAAACCCGCCCGATAATCAAAAATGTTAATTTGTATATCTAAAAACATTTGCAAGATCCTTGCAACAAATACTGCTGCAACAACAACAACAAGCTGCGATATGGCTGCTGCCAATGTCGCCTTGCGACTAAAATTGTGCGCTGGCGGCAAGTCCTCTGGCAGCCCTAGACAATATCGGCGGCAGCAGCGCAGACGGCAGAAGCATCGCATCCTTCATTCATGGATACCAACTGGATGCGAGCTTTTGTTTTTCGTCAAGTTTTCGTTGTTTTTTTTTTATCTTTTTCTTTACCCCACACGCAAAAGTTTAAAGGCATTGGAAGTCAAAACAGGGATAAGTGCAATGGAATGTAAATGAGCAAAAAAGGCGGCAGCTTAAAGCTTTCGGAGAGAGTGCGCTAAGAGAGTGCAGCTTGCACAATACCTACAAGTGGCTTTAAAGAGCGGCGTACGCACCTAGGCCAAAGAGAGATTTTCGTGCGCGCTCTCTCTCGTTCTTGCTCTCTTTGGGAGTCTGCTTTGGAGCCCTGTAGTTTTCCGTTTGTAAAAGCCATTTTTCATTCATGCGAATTTACTTTAAATTAATTTTTTTGCGGGATCATAAATCATTTTTTGCTCAGGCCTCTCTCTGTGTGGCGTGTGTATGCTTTTTTGTCTCAGTGTGCGTTTGGAGGCGTCTTGGCCTATAATATATTATAATTGTTTGAGTTCTAGTTCTAAAAATAAATGCAAAATCGAAAATCTTTAGGCAAAAATTATTGGAAATTTCTTAGTTTTGTTTAAAACAAGTGGTTTGCTGGGAGTCCGGGTCTAGCCGACTTTATGACGCCCGATAGGCACCTTTGTATCATAATTTTTCTAATATTTTAATGTAGCTTGGAAATCTTGTTATTCGAAACAACATTTAGCTTTCTTTTCAAAAATTATAAGTGTTATTAGGTTGTTTTTAAAGAAGTTTGAATACAGCATTGGTTTAAATTTTGGCATATAAATTGTATAGTTCAAAAAATTTGTTGATAGAGTTTACTAAACACCTAATATAGTGCTTCCCATTAAGGGCATGGACTCTTGTCACGAGACGGACATACACATTTAACAATTAAAAAAAACCTTTCTTCGAATCTATCCTATCTATCTATCTTTCTCGAAGATCTATTCCAGATAATTATAGAAGATTTTTTGATTTCTATAATCAAGTTTATAAGCAATTCTAAATATTAAAAAGTATTTTTTTTTTATTTCTTGATTCCTGGATAAAAAAAAAAGTTTACGAAACAAAAAATTGTTTTCAATTTTCAACCATAATAAGCGTTAGGCTTTATTTTTTATTTTTTGGGTTAAAATAATTTTTAAAATAGTATACAATAAATGCAAAAAAAATTTTTTATTTTAAATTTAAATTTTTTTATGCCTCGTTTTATATAAATAACACCGTAAATAAAATAAAAAAAAAATCATTGGCATGTACTGAACAAATGAAAATGTTAATCAAATGCGTCGAAAAGTTTAATTTTGGGAACTTTTTTGGGTCAATAAAACTTGACCAAGTTATTGAAATAATAAATAATAAAAAATTGTAAATGTCAATAGTCTGGGAATATTCTTGTATAGATTAGGTCCATATGCTATATAATCCATTTTTGTTCTTAATGGTACTGTCCAAATCTAACTTTTTTAATAGAAGATGAAATTAATATATTTTTGAGGAATTTGCTTAAAGGAATTGGGATAACCTCAGGATACTTATATACCATAATTTCGCTTAAAAATCAAGTTTTTGGTACTCGAATGTGAACCTAACTAAAATCAGCAAATGTTTCGTTTAATTAAGTACCCTTTCTTGGTGTTTTATAAAGTTTATTTCTTTTTATAGAAAATGTTTAGAAAATTCGAAATTATTTATAAAGACAAATTTTTTCTTTGAAAAAATAGTGGGGTTCTTGAAAAGCTCTTCTTGTGTCCTATCATTTTAGGTAGATTTATCCACTTTAAATAATAATATTAGAATCTTTTTACCATACATTCAAATTAGAATAATTTTTTTGTTATGAAGTTTTTAGTTCATATTAAGATAATTTGGTAATCCCAGTAAAATGGCAATGAAAGAAATGCGAAATACTTTTTAATATAAAAAAAAAGTTGTCCCCTCTTCTGAAAAATCTTTTTTTTAATAGAAAAAAATGTCTCCTCTTCGGTTAAATCACTTTTTTTTAATAGAAAAAGTTAATCTAAAGCGCAATCCCTTTGTTACATCATAAAACCGAAGAGCTACCAACAATAATTTATTACAAATATCGCAAAAAGGGATATATACTATTCTAAGGTATATAAAATTTGGATGGTCTTGGGGAGCGGGAAATGGTAGTGAAGGAGCGGTTATAATTCTTCAAACTTTTTATCACTTACTTCTTATTGCATGATTAAAAGAAGGAGTACGTTAAAGTCCGGCGAGGACGACTTTTGAATAACCTGTATTCAATCAAGTCCGGTGCTTTGATTATGAACTCAAAAGATAATTATTTGCCAAATTTGGTTACTATATTTTCATAAACAAATAAAAATCAGACGAATTTTGTCACAAAAATTATTTTTGACCGATAGGTTCTATGGATATATACAACATGTGATTTAGTCAACCAATTTTTATTAAATTTGGGAAATTTTAAAAATACCAAATTTGGTACTAACACACGATACTCAACGGATTTTGTACAAAAGACTTTTTTTTGATCGGACCCATAGTAGCTTGGGAGCTATATAATATAGTTAACCGATTTTTATCAAATTTGGTACATTGATTGTTAACTCTTAAAAACGTCCGAAACGAATTATTCATCCAAAAGTATTATTTGTTTTCGAGGTTCTCTGAAGCACTACTATGTATGCTAAGTATTGTAATCCCGATACAAAAAAAAGTAAAGTAAACTTATCTCCAGTAGTCTCTAACCTAAAAGTTTCGTGCCTCTAGCTCTTTGCATCTCTGAGATCTCGGCGTTCATACGGACGGATAGACAGACAGACGGACCTGGCTATATATGTATATCGACTTCTATAGTTACCCTGATCATATTAGGAAAGTTTGGAGGTCCTCTTCCGACTTCTTCTGTATGTTGTATACATTTTCGGCTTGCAAGAACTTAATATACCTTTTGTACTATATGGCTGTGGGAATAAAAATTAATTTTCAAGACCCGAATTAAATTCGCAAAAATCTAAATAGACCTTTAGTGAGGTATAGAATATAAAACTAAATTGTCTTTGCACTTGAATCAACTGTGGTTGGGCGGATCTATTTCCGCAGCTAACTGTAAATTTTCTCTCAGAAGAAATAACTTTCCAGATCTGTATCTCCATCACAAAATTGGAAAAAGGGGACTGAAGGTCAATTAGAATAAGATTTTGAAGCTGGTTATCTGTCTTTTAAAATAATAGGTCAAATCAACAAAAAATGTTTAAAGACCTTTTTTCGAATTAACCTCAAAACTTCCGGATTTCATGCTACTGTGGTAATGATATAGCTCCAAAATAAAATGTTATAATTATTATTTGTTTTTATTTTAATACAATCGTAGGTTGTACTATAAACTTTCTATAACTGTCATTTTTAAATTTAAATTATTAAACATTTTTTAAATATTGAGTTAATTAGAAAAAAAAAATAATTAGAACGTATTTTTCGTATTAACCTTAAAATTTTTTAAGATAAAGATATATATTTTTTATTTTTATTTTAATCCAATCGTAGGTTGTACCATAAACTTTTTATTACTGTAATTTTTAATTAATTAATTTAAATTTTATAATTATTAAACAATTTTTAAATATTGAGTTAAGTAGAAAAAAAAATAATTAAAACGTATTTTTCGAATTAACCTTAAAACTTTTTTTAAGTTTTAAAGATAAAGCTATATATTTTTTATTTTTATTTTAATACAATCATAAGTTTTACTGGAAATTTTCTCTTACTACCAACTTTTAAATATAACTATCAAAAATTTTTTAAATATTGAGTTAAATACTATTCCTGTGTCACCCTTTCCATATGAGAATACCCTTCATTAAGCTTAGCACCATTGTAACTTACCTCAACACAAAATGAACTGCAGCACATCCTTTACAGGACACCATGTAGCAGCAACAGCAGCAACTACCACAACAAGAAAAACGCTGAGCTGAGAAAAAAAGCTGCGCATGTTGCGCTCCGCTCTTACAGCCTCCCAAAAAGCTACAGCGAAAGCTTTTTTTGCCTGCTCATTTCAAGGAATATTTTCGTTTTGCACAATTTCCCAAGCAAAAACACGAAGTGAGACGCGACGGCATCCTTCCAGTCATGTGTATGTGTAGCATCCAAAGGACATCGTGTAGCACATGCATCCAAAGGATAAACACTCGTGCAGGCGTTTTGAAATCACGAAGGTCTGTGCCGAGCGACGACGTCGCAACGTCGGATTTCTTGGTTGCTCTGCAGGACTTCCAGCGGAGCTCGCCTAGCTCCTGGTTGGCGGCCATAGCATTCAGTTGGTGTTCCGGTTTCGGGTTGTGCTGTTAGTTGCCTTTTCCTGCACAGCAAGCAAAGCAAAGCAGCAGCGTCGTGTGTGTGTCTGTGTTTGTTGTCTGTCGCTAACTGTTTATTGTGCTTATGTGTGTGTGTGTGCGACGTGCGTGCGTGCGTCTGTATGTGTGTGAGAGCCTCTAAATGTGTATGTGTGTGTGTGTGTGCGCGCGCGTGTATATGTGTTGTGCTGTGCAGTTCAGCAGCTCTATATATACAATAAATAAAGCAAAATATATATAAATACAATACATACATATATATATGTATAAAACACATACTTACACATACATAACGCAGCAGCAACAACAGCAACATTTTATGCGCTAAAAATTAAAAAAAAAAACAAAAACAGGTAAATAGCTTAAAAGTAGGCAACAATTTTTGACCAGGCTCAAAGTGGCTTATATACATACATACATGCGTCTATATATATGTACATGCCTACAATGTGCACAATTTGGCCAAGGCTTAGAGGTTCGCTTATGCCAAAAAAGTGCGTGAGTGTGCGTAGGTAACATGCGCGCGTGTGTGTGTGTGTGTGTGCGTGGAATATGTTGAATTGAAAATTTTTCTATTGTATGCGTGTGCTTTCCAAGAGGAAATTGATATTCTTATTTCTTCTTGTGCTTTTGCAAAAAATTATCCTGTGCGTGCGCGTGTGTGTGTATTGTGTGTGTGTGTGTGAAAATTCCATCATCATCGGCAGCAACATTGTTGTACACATATTTCTGGCTTTCTATCCCTATACATATATATATACATAAGTATATACATATATATTTAAAGCTACAACTTTACTGGTTTGATTTTTTTTATATTTTATTTTTATTTTATTGCTGCGGAAAAACAAAATTATTGTAAATTTCTAATTTGGCCATTAATATTATTATATGCTATATATTTGAAAAATCAGTTCAGCATTCAAGTCCAAGGCTTTGGCTATATAAAGCGTTTATGTGTGCGTTTGTGTGTCTGTGTAAAAATGTATAACAGGTGCCAAAAAAAAAAAAACCATAAATGTCAGTTTTATATTTTTATACAAAAGAAATTTTTTGCCAAAAAGGCCAAACGGACATCCATAAAAATTTGGAAAATTTTTATATTAGAACCTCAACAAGTGAGAGGCATTTTGGTAGCTTTGTACACGTGGGCGTGCATATTTTTCTTTATATGAATGTAAAAAATAACTTTTTGCATAATTCTAACTTTTTTTTCGAAGTAAGGGTATGAATGTTGTAATTGGATACATATGTTATAGGAAATTAAGCTAAATAACAAATTTGTTATCTACTAAAATAGAGCTGCCCAAAAGATTTGTTAGAAATGAGACTTCTTGAATATGAAACAAGAGCTCGTTGCAATAAGCCGGTACCATCAGGCCTAGTTTTCAGTTCGCTATAGGAATTTGAGAAAATATAAATCAGGTTTATAGCAAAATTTTAACTTCTTCAAATGCTTGAATGAAATTATTACTATAGTATTTCAAATCAAATAGTTAAAATTTTCCAAGTGTTTTAAAAAAAAAGGTTTATCTCAAAAACTTAAAATGTATATTATAATAAATAATAGTAACTATTACCTTATTGTAAAAATTAATGAAAAAATGTAATTTCAAAAGTATTTATCTTAACAAATTATTATTAATTAATATTATTAAACTTTTTATTTTATTAATATAAATTTATAAATGATTAAATTAAATAATAACAATTAGTTAAAGTTTCCACCTCAATTTATTTCAAAATTGTGTTTAAAAAAAAAAAATTCAACATGATATTTAATTTTAAAAGAATTAAATATTTTTAAAGGATCTAGCTGGATAAGGTATTGGAAACTGCACCCAACGATTTTTTAAAAGTAACGATGCAATTCGATGCAAAATGGCAAGAAAAAATTTTACACCAAATTTTAGTTTTTAAACTAAATTTAAAAAAAAACCGTATTTTTCACGTGTATATAATTGCGACTAAACTACTGAGGAGGGATGTTTAAAAAAAATATTTTTTTATTTTTTTAACCAACACATTTTTTTAAAAATAATATGAAATTTTCTTATTTTTTTTTAACATTGTTCCACCAATTTGATTTGATTTAAAGTCACACCATATAAAGCACGTTTAAAAACACATGTTAAAAAAAAATGTTGACTGACATATTTAAAAAACATACTTAAAAAAAATAAGGAAATTTCATTTTTTTTTTTAAGAAAATGTGTTGGTTAAAAAAAATTAAATATTTTTTTAATGGCATTTAAAAGTTTTTATACCCTGTACCGTATTCTACAAAGGGTATATTAAGTTTGTGCAAGCCGAAAAAGTATGTAACATATAGAAGGAGACGTCGGAGACACCCCAAAGTTCCCTAAAATATGATACGGGTGAATAGAAAAGTCGATATACCCACGTCCGTCTGTCTGTCCGTATGAACGCCTAGATCTCAGAGATGGTAAGAGCTAGAGTAACCAAACTTGCACATCAGATCCAATATTATTCCATAGGAAATAAGCTTATTTTATTTTTCCGATATCGGGGTAAAATTATATATCTCCCATAGGGGTGTGTCAGACGACCACGAAAAAAAAGTTTTAGATGGATAATTCGTTAGATTATTTAGATATCGTACCCACATTTAACGTTCGAAAGTTTTTTATAGATCCCAAGCACTGCACCAAATTTAATCAAAATCGGTTGACTATATAATATAGGATCAAATAATCGGGGCCCAATAATCGGCCAAAATAACTTTTTTAAAGCAAAATTCGCTATATTTCATTTTTTTAAAAAGATATCGTAACCAGATTTGGCGTTTGCAAATTTTTAAGAGCACTTAAGGAATGTGCCAAATTTGAACAAAATCGGTTGACTATATCATATAGCTCCCATAGGTCCGATCTTCCAAAAAATCGATTTTTGAACAAAACTTGTTGTGTTTCGTTTGGTTGTTAAGATATTGGGACCAAATTTGACATTCGTGAGTTTTTTATAGTTCCAAAGCACTGTACTAAATTTAATCCAAATCGATTGACAAGATCATATAGCTCCCATAGGACCAATCGTCCAAAAAACGTTTTTTATACAAAATTCTATGTTTTTCGTTTGTT
Source organism: Chymomyza amoena (assembly GCA_037043745.1). NCBI lineage: Eukaryota > Metazoa > Arthropoda > Insecta > Diptera > Drosophilidae > Chymomyza > Chymomyza amoena. Next base: position 59,814 of record JBAMAX010001617.1, read on the forward strand.
TGTAAAGATATTTGAACTAAATTCGGCATTTAGATTTTTTTTAAGGCGTTTAAGCACTGTGTCAAATTTTATTAAATTCGGTTGACTATGTCATATAGCTCCAATAGGAACGATCGGTCAAAAAAAAAGTTTTTATTTAAAAATTTTTCTGTTTTTGGTTTTTTGTGAAGGAACCGGATTTTATTGCTAGCTAGTGGTACAGGGTATCCCAAAGTCGTCCGCGCCCGTCTTTACGTACGCCATTTTTTAATAAAGATATCGTTACTAGATTCGGAAGTTTTGTAGAGTACCCAAGCATTGTATAAAATATAAACAAAATCGGTTGATGATCATATAGCCCCCATAGGGCCGATCTTCCAAAAAAAACTTTTTTAATACAAAATTTGTTGTGTTTCGTTTGTTTGTAAAGATATTTGAACTAATTTCGGCATTCAGATCTTTTTTAAGATATTAAAGCACTGTGTCAAATTTTAACAATATCGGTTGACTATATCATATAGCTCCCAGAGGAACGATCGTTAAAAAAAAAATGTTGGCTTAAAAATTTTTCTGTTTTTGTATCCATTTATTTTATATCCCAAAGTCGTCCGCGCCCGACTTGACGTACGCCATTTTTTAAATTTTATACTTATGTGATGACAACTCTGAATTTTTGTTGAGCTTATATACTCTGTTAATAATCAGCTGTTTGCTGACGAAAAAAAACTCCGAGCTGAAAACTTTTGAGATTTTTCTTTAGTCAACATGATACCACAAAAGTCTCTATTTGAAATTTGATTGATATAATATTTATCAAGTTTTCTGAATTTAAATTTTGGGCTTTGGTCGAAAAAGAGCTTTTTAACCATGGAGCTTTCTTCCATGAAAGATAAGCATATTGTCAGCTTTCTCAAGTTTATTAGTAAGTAAAAAATCAAAATACTAAGTTTATTAGGCTTTGATCGTGCTATTTAGTTTGGTAGATCAATCTAGAAAATTTTTATAGAATCAATTATTACAAAATTGGTGTAGAATGTTACCTTTAAGTATTAAAAAGTGAAGATTAGGCTCAAATAAGAAAAAAAAATTTTATGGAATATCTTTCATCAGACCATTAGAGTTATATGTTAGTGGCGTTGTAGAGAGCTCTAATGTAAATTCATGTATTAATATGGTTCCAGGCAAAGCCGTCCCAGGGTATTTTTTCTTCTGATCTAAGTGGACTACTTATATAGCCTACTGAAGAGGTTTCAAAGCCCAGAATGATACCAAAAAAATTCTGCTTCGTGAAGACATTATCTTTTTGAGTATTAAATATTTAAAGCTTCCGAGTTCCAAAAAGCATATTTCTAAACGGTGTTGACATTGATTTTGATAATATAAATTTAAAAAATTACCATGAAAATCGCTAACAACATTAAAAGATTTTTTTAGAGAAAGATAGTTTTGCTTTAGATCTTTCCCAGAAACTTCTGTCATCTGTTATTGAACCGTTCTGCTTTCATAAAGACTTGGACAGAATTTTGTTTCTTTATTCCTTGATAAAATTGTACATCTAGTTGACAATCGCAAAAGTTAAAACTAATACTATAGCCCTCCAGTAGCACAACTTATCGCTCCTAGTCGGAGCATAGGGCGGAGACAGAATACTTGCAGAATAAAAGTCTTCACAAATTTTGCCAAATTGTAAAAAAATGTTTATATTTTTGAAACAAAATATGGCATATAAAAAAAAGGATCCATTGAAATATCAGGTAAAACGCCATACAAAAAAAAATCGATTTCGGTTTCCTGACCCTAAAAATGTCTATATTTTTCAAACAGAATCATGGCACATTAAAAAAAAAAGATCCATTGAAATATCCAAATAACACGGCCATGCAAAAAAAAAAATCGATTTTCGGTTTCAGGACCCCTCATATTTTATAAAAGTATTTGGGATTGTAGAATTCGTGTTCTAGGTTAAAAAAACGCTGCACTTCTAATATCTATTATAGTCCATATATGTATTGTTTCATTCGAGTGTCCACGGCTATACGTACGTACATGGCTCTGAAATAATTTTAAAACCCCTTCAAAACGACATATTTTGAAGGTTATGGCTTAACCTCAAAAAAGTCAAAATGCGAGGAATCCTAAAGCTTACTTAAGAAAACTGACGTAGTGTTTTTTAATCTGTTGGATCATTCGGTTGTTGCGAGGCCAAAAACAAAATTATACACTTCATTAGATTCGAAAAAAAGGTCTGAGGAATTTTTTGAGGTTCTGTCAGAAGTCTGGCATGATTAGAATAATATTAAATAATTTATACTAAAGCCACGCATAATACTTTGACCTATATTCATCTATGTATATACAAAATAGTATTTAACATAATCGATAACTTTTCTAAAGGTTCCCAATTTTTTTCTCTTTGCAGCGAAAACGAAAACAGCAACAAAAAAAAAAAAAACAGAAAATGGAAAAAAGGACTAAATAAATAAATTAAATATTACCTAACTAATACTAAGCAATATTTTTTCTGATTGAGTGAGAAGCACCTAAAAAATTAAAAAATAAATTAAATATAACGCGAAAAAAATTTAAAAAAAAAAAAACAACAACCCAAACGAAGAAGAAGATCCTCAAAAAGTGCGCGAAGAATTTGTTTGAGGAGACTGCGAACTAGAAATCAGTTACTGAAGCAATTAAAAAAGGCTTGATACCAAAAATTTATAGAAACTTAAAAAAAAAACTGCAAAAAATATTAATAATTGATAAAAAAATAAAAAATGAAGTTTTGAAGTTTATTGTAAATAACAAAAGAAAAAAACACAAATATTTACAGTTAATATATACATACAATTAAAAAATAAAAAAAATTATAGTATTTATAATTAAAAGGCAGCATTTTTCGCAGGCGCAAAAAAAGTTTTTAATATTAATTGTAATACTCAAGAAATCAATTCAAATACAATTTTTCTATTATATAGAAAATTCACCTTAACTAAAAAAAATCATATACTCGTATGAATACATACTTAGTTAATATATTTAATTGATAAAATTTAAATAAAAAAACAACGGCAAAGCGGCAAAATATTTAATTTCAAATCAATAAGCAACAAAAACACGCACAAGATTGATAAAAAATAAATAAAATATTAATAAAAAATTAAAACAATTGGCCGTTTTGGAATGCAAATAAAAAGTTTGCTCATTTTTATGCATTAAATAAATAAATTTAAAAATCTCATAAAATAGCATTGACATATTGATCGTAGTATTTAAAATAATAAAAAAAAACTCAGTTTACATGCAAGTTTTTACATAATTCAAAATATATAACGGCAAGCAGTTACATATGTACTTAAATATTTACTTCGTATCGTTCCATACAATACATACAAAAACAAAAACACATACGCATATGCATTAAATAATAATAATCCCAAAACTACATACTAATAATTAATACATAGTAATACAATTACAAATTAATTACATACATACTTTAATTCACATATATAAAGTTTTTACAATATATTTAATATAAATATATATACATATATCGTATATATTGTGAGCGCAACAAAAAAGTGCAAAACTTTGATAAAGTATTTAAAACTTGAATAAATATATATAAAACAAAAATAAATTTTTTAAAATACACAAAAAATACCAAAGAAATACTAATGGAATATTTATAGTATAAAAGTTTATAAAGAAAAAGTCAACAAAGAAATCGAGACAACAAACAATTGTGTGCAGATATTTGACTACACATAGGAAAAGGTAAGTCTGATAATTAATTTAAATTATATATATTATAGTGGGCCCGGCAGACATTGTCCAGCCCAAACTTTTTGAATACTCTTAAAGTGAATAAACATCGTAAGATTCTCTAGTTAGCTTATCTGGAAAAATATAAGATTTTTAGATTATTTTGCAACTCGATTCAAACTTGCAAACTATTAGTTGAATGTCGCGCTTCACGGGTCTGTCTTGACCGAATTCTTTCACGTTCATTGCGATCTTCACGTTCCTTGGCAGTACGATTAGATTGATAATTAATTTGATGCGTTGCATTTTTACCAAAAAACCTCCGTATTGACAACCTCTAACACACGCAAAAATCAGATTTGAAATTCATCGACGCGTTCATGAGAACACCCGTAACACGTGAAACATAATTTTCTTTTATAAGGTTGTCAAAAAAGTCTTGCGGTATTTTTATTGAATTTTCAATTGTTCATAAAATTGGTTATAATAATGCGATTTAAGTCAAATATGCGACGTTTTGTTCGATGACGAGTTCCCAACGAGATGCCAACTTCATAATGTCCCTCTTATAGAAGCTCGCTTCCCTATTGTCAAAAAACTCGGAGAGCCAATTTTCACAGGACTCTCTTGTGGACGACTTCCGATTACCAAGCGCGTTCGTCATGGACAAAAATAGGTGGTAATCACTTGGTGCGAGATCCGGACTATACGGTGGATGCAAAAGAACCTCCCATCCGTCACCAAAGATGTGTGTGGCCTGGCGTTGTCCTGATGGAAGACAATTCGGCCTCTGTTGATCAAAGATGGCCTCTTCTGCATGAGTGCTGCATTCAAGCGGTCCAGTTGTTGGCAGTACAGGTCCGAATTGAGCGTTTGGCCATAGGGGAGCAGCTCATAGTGGATGATTCCCTGCCAATCCCACCAAACACACAGAAGAACCTTCCTGGCCGTCAATCCAGGCTTGGCCACCGTCTGGGCAGCTTCCCCGCTTTTCGACCACGACCGTTTACGCTTCACGTTGTCGTAAGTGACCCACTTTTCATCGCCAGTCACCATCCGCTTCAAAAACGGGTCGATTTTGTTGCGATTCAGAAGCGATTCGCATGCATCCATACGGTCAATAATGTTTTTTTGCGTCAAGTCGTGTGGCACCCATACATCGCGCTTCTTTTTCAATCCAAGCTTCTTCAAATGGTTTATAACGGTTTGATGATTCATGCCCAGCTCTTGGCCGATGCTACGGCTGCTACTATGCCGGTCTCTTTCGATCAATTCAGCGATTTTATCGCAATTTTCGACAACAGGCCTTCCGGACCGTGGCGCATCTTCGATCACCTCTGCACCAGAACGAAAACGTTGAAACCATCGTTGTGCGGTGGAAATGGAAACTGTATCGGGTCCATAAACTGCACAAATTTTATTGGCAGCATGAGATGCATTTTTGCCTTTATCGTAGTAGTACTGTAAAATATGCCGTATTTTCTCTTTATTTTGCTCCATGTTTGCGACGCTATAACTCACGAACGACTAAAAGCAAACAACAATTAATCAAACACGTGTTAGCACGTGAAAAGAGCTTTCCAAAAAGCTCTAGCGTGAACCGATGCGACGAATACAACTAGAACTACGCGCTTGCAACGACAAGCTTGCGGAAATACCGCATTGGACAACCCAATATTAAAAAACTTTAAAAAATTTGTCAAAAAATTAAACAAAATTTTGGGGGTGGCAACCCTTATCACTTAGGGGTATGAAAAGTGGATGTTGGTCGATTCTCAGACCTACCCAATAGGCACCCAAAACTTCAAGAGAATCGGTCCAGAAGTTTCGGAGGAGTTTGGTAAAAATTAAAAAAAAAAATGTTAGGTGTGGCAACCCTAGGTTTAAAAAATAGATGTTGGCCGATTCTCAGACCTACCCAATAGGCACACAAATTCATGGAAATCGGTCCAGCCGTTTCGGAGGAGTATGGTAACTAACATTGTGACACGAGAATTTTATATATAAGAATATAATAAAATGTTAAATTCTTGAAAATATATTTTAAAATTGAAGAATAGGTCTTTCTTCTGAAATCTGAGCAGCCTAAATTCAATTAAAAATTGTATGACAGATGATATACATTTACCATTTTATGATAAATGGCATTGCTTCAAGTATCCCATCGCATTTTTATAAAGGATTCCGAATTTAGCAGCCTTAACTATATTTAAATTTTAAGTTATAACTAAGTATTTCCATATACCAGCAGTGAACTCATATTTTTACAATACAAGACCTATCCCAAAGCGTTATCTTGTACCATTAGGTTCTTATTATTGGGCAATTGGGGTTTATAAATATCTTGTCTAAAATTCCTAATGTACCCCATAATAGGCTCGATATTTAACTAAGTATTTCCATACCAGCAGTGAACTCATATTTTTACAATACAAGACCTATCCCAAAGCGTTATCTTGTACCATTAGGTCCTTATTATTGGGCAATTGAGGTTTATAAATATCTTGTCTAAAATTCCTAATGTACCCCATAATAGGCTCGATATTTAACTAAGTATTTCCATACCAGCAGTGAACTCATATTTTTACAATACAAGACCTATCCCAAAGCGTTATCTTGTACCATTAGGTCCTTATTATTGGGCAATTGGGGTTTATAAATATCTTGTCTAAAATTCCTAATGTACCCCATAATAGGCTCGATATTTAACTAAGTATTTCCATACCAGCAGTGAACTCATATTTTTACAATACAAGACCTATCCCAAAGCGTCATCTTGTACCATTAGGTCCTTATTATTGGGCAATTGGGGTTTATAAATATCTTGTCTAAAATTCCTAATGTACCCCATAATAGGCTCGATATTTAACTAAGTATTTCCATACCAGCAGTGAACTCATATTTTTACAATACAAGACCTATCCCAAAGCGTTATCTTGTACCATTAGGTCCTTATTATTGGGCAATTGGGGTTTATAAATATCTTGTCTAAAATTCCTAATGTACCCCATAATAGGCTCGATATTTAACTAAGTATTTCCATACCAGCAGTAAACTAATATTTTTACAATACAAGACCTATCCCAAAGCGTCATCTTGTATCATTAGGTCCTTATTATTGGGCAATTGGGGTTTATAAATATCTTGTCTAAAATTCCTAATGTTCCCCATAATAGGTTCGATATATAACTAAGTATTTCCATACCAGCAGTAAACTCATATTTTTACAATACAAGACCTATCCCAAAGCGTCATCTTGTATCATTAGGTCCTTATTATTGGGCAATTGGGGTTTATAAATATCTTGTCTAAAATTCCTAATGTACCCCATAATAGGCTCGATATTAAACTAAGTATATACCATACCAGCAGTGAACTCATATTTTTTAGCCCCCGACGCAAAAAGAGGGGTGTTATAAGTTTGACGTGTCTGTTTGTGATCAAGCACTAGCCATCAAAAAAATTGTGGAGCACAAAAACATATAGAAGGAGCATTTTAAATATTATTTCTCGTTACTCATAAAGGTGATCTCTACGGAAATAGCCAATTAGCCCCTGATGTCTTGGTTTGCGACCGGAATGCTATGAAAATAATCCTTCAACCATCTTACTTTTAGCGCTGAAGCTCATCAGAAAACGTTTGAGAACATTAAAGAAGCAGAGTACTGCGTTTCTTGATATATTTTAAGTTAAATGCATCTTTGAACATTGAGGACCGCATCCAAGTTAAGAAATCTAATTTGAACAATTTTTGAAGCCCTAAGCAATCCACACACTACCTACTAATAGGATACTATATAGTTACATATATACGTAAATGATAAATTTCGCGCGAAACCAGGCCCGGATTTACCATATAGGCAGTGCAGGCAAATGCCTTGCCGTCAATTTGGGGGCAGCAAATTTTGTCGGAAACATTAAAAACGTGTTTTATTCGTGGGAATTAAATTTCTATTTCCCATTTCGTTCGCACGCGCATCAACATTAGAAGTAAAAATGCCCAAATCGAGAGAAAAATCGATATGTATAAATCTCGATATTGTCCTCATATTGAGTATTCGATAAGTTTACATATCCAGAACCATATGAGAACCAAAAACTGGCAGCAGAAAAATCTAAGAGAAATGAAGATGTGCTAGCGAAAACTCCGAGGTGGACTGCATTCTTCAAAAAAAAAAAACAAAATCTGAATCAGTCGAAGAAGAAATTTCGAGAGTTCATAATAATCTCGAAGATATCATTGTCATTAGTAATATATTTATTTACATAATTTATACTCCAGCTGCCTTACAGATTGGCGTTTTATCAAAAATATTATATAATCATAATAAATTATACATATTTTATCAAAATAAAAATTTAGCATTCATGTAGAAATTATGACAAAATTTTCAAGGATGACAAAAATATTGTATCGTCCTCTAGAAACTTGTGTACCCTTGTAATCGGAGCTTTTATGTAAAACAGAAAAATTTTTATGGAACTGTATTTTTTTTTTATAAAATAAATTTTGTTTATAAAGTCGGTGTCATAGAAACCTTATAAAAAACGACTGTTTGATATTGCAGGTTTTATCAAAACGTTAGAAAAAAATTTTGCCTAATAAAATTTATAATATAATTTTATGAGTAAAAAAAAATAGCTTAATTATCTTTCAACAATAATTTTTGAATACTCTAAATTATACATCTTATCATAATAAGGTTTTATAAGAATTAACATTTAAAAAAATATATAAGTTTTTTGAATTAATTTTTTTAAAGCATCTAGACATTTTCAAAGAAAGAATAACGTAAATTCGTCATTAGAAAATTTTTCTACGAAAAATTTTTTTTTAAAGTGTTTTTATAAAACCGTTTCATTAAATTCGCCGTTTCCATAAGTTTCCACAAAACTGCTTATTAAGATTTTTATGAAAACTAAGATGCGATGAATCTAGAAATGGAGTAGTTGAACTTGTTGGTCGGGAAAACTATAGAATATTTACCTTCAATATCATTTTTGACCGAATTTCATGGGAATAATAAAAAGAAGAGAGGTAGCGTACAAAGTTCTTTATGTAAATTTTCAGTCATCATGCATTGTTTGAATGAAAAAGAAATTCGTAAAAAATAAACTGAATTAATATATTTTTACGATAAAGATATTGAACCATCGTTCGCCAATGAGATGATTTTATTGAAAAATTATTGCGTTGGAAAGAATGTAGAAAAAATTCTACTCTTGATTTGCAGTGGGGGGCGGTAAATTTCGCAACTGCCTAGGGGCGCCAAATTTATAAATCCAGTCCTCTGCGAAAGCCACAGATGCATAACAAATAGTGTAAAGAGAGATTGTTTACTTAAGAACTTAATAACTTGTTTAGCTTTAGGTTTTGGTAATATTTTAAAATTATATGTTGGTAAAGGTGATATTACAAATTACATAATTCCTACAACAGTTAAAAAAAACCAAAGAATTTATCCATATGCCATTCTAAATGTTTTTACGTTAGGTTAGGTTAAAGGAATTACCTGCCTAGCTGGCCGAGAGGTGACCAGAGATGCCTTTATATCTACGATATGAATTAATGGTCAGCTATCTAAACGCCTCATACAATTTTTTTAAACTTTAATAGAAACTAAGGCATGATTATTTTATATACTAATTTCACCATCAGCCTACATACGTATTGGGTTGCCCAAAAAGTAATTGCGGATTTTTTAAAAGAAAGTAAATGAATTTTTAATAAAACTTAGAATGAACTTTAATCAAATATATAATTTCCATTTTGTTCGATAACCTTTTGCCATCTTCCCGGCAAATTTTGTATTCCACGCTCATAGAATTTCTGGCCTTTATCTGCAAAAAACTAAACCAAGTGCGATTTTATAGCCTCATCATTGCCGAAAGTTTTACCATTTAAGGAGTTCTGCAAAGATCGAAATAAATGGTAGTCTGATGGTGCAAGGTCAGGGCTATATGGTGGATGCATCAAAACTTCCCAGCCAAGCTCTCTCAGTTTTTGCCGGGTCATCAAAGATGTGTGTGGTCTGGCGTTGTCCTGATGGAATATGACACCTTTACGATTGATCAATTCTGGCCGTTTCTCGTTGATGGCTGCATTCAATTTGTCCAGTTGTTGACAGTAAACATCCGAATTAATCGTTTGGTTCCTTGGAAGCAGCTCAAAATATACCACACCCTTCCAATCCCACCAAACAGACAGCATAACCTTCTTTTGGTGGATATCAGCCTTTGAAGTGGTTTGAGCTGGTTCACCATGCTTGGACCATGATCGTTTTCGATTAACGTTATTGTAAACAATCCATTTTTCATCTCCAGTTATGATTCGCTTTAAAAACGGATCGAATTCATTGCGTTTAAGATGCATATCACAAGCGTTGATACGGTTTGTTAAATGAATTTCTTTCAATTCATGTGGTACCCAAATATCAAGCTTTTTCACCAGTCCAAGACTTTTTATGTGATAATGAACGGCTGATTTTGGTATATTTAACTTCTTTCCTATCTCACGCTCAGTTACATGACGATCCAATTCGATTAATGCTTTGATTTGGTCATCATCAACTTCATTTGGCCGACCTGAACGTGGCTCATCTTTAAGTGAAAAATCTCCAGAACGGAATTTGCGAAACCAATTTTGACACTGTCTTTCTTTTAAGGCTTTATCACCATACACATCACGTAACTTTTTAGCAACCTGCTCTGCGTTTTTTCCTTTACGGAAATAATAATATAAAATATGACGGAAAAGCTCTTTTGTGGACTCCATATTAAAAAGGGCGCCAAACAAACAAATGTAAACAAAATTACGCGCACTTTTCTTTCTAAAGCAAGCTAATAGTGACAGCTAATAAATGATAAAAGAAAAAATACAATTAAATAGTCACAAGCTGTTAAAAAAATTATAAACGCCGACTATATGAAAAATCCGCAATTACTTTTTGGGCAACCCAATATATACTAATTTCACCATCAGCCTACATACGTATGTACGCTGTCTACGCACACTCACACACCACAGTGTGTTTACCTCTTCTTTGCACCGATAATTTTATGCGCGGCCTAATTCTAGCATATATAATAATACATAATAAATAATGCTCTCTGGCTGTACTAAACGCAGCTGCTGCGCTGCTCTTAAATTTAAAGCTTCTCTTCACGCACTTTAGTTGTTTGTGTAATTTTTGCCATTTTGCGCTCTCTTTAGAATTTGGCAAAGCTTTGACTAATGCGCATGCTCATTTCACTCTTTCGTCATTAGATGCGTTTAGTCTTTCGTGATTAGTCAAAGTGCGTGGGCGGGTTCGGTTCGCGTCGCGTGTTTAATGCAAATATGCAGTGCGCGTGTGTGAGTGTAAGTGTGTGTTAGTGATATTTATGCAATATCACGTGCATAGTGCAAGCTGCTTTGTTTGTCTTAATTAATGAAATGCCGGCGGCAAAGCTGCTGGTATATGATCTATATGTGTTTGTGTATAAAGATCAATGTATTCTTTTTTGATATGTTTTTTATGTATTAGTGTAATAAATTGGCATCAAAGCTGTCGTTATATGATCTATATCTATATGTGTATGTGTATGTGTACGTCTATAAAGATAAATATATTTTTTTCTTTTTTTTATATGTTTTTTTATGTGTTAGTGTAATAAATTGCTTGCATGTGCATTTCGTTCAGTGCGTTTTATTGTATGCGTCGTATCGATTAATGCGTTTCGTACACTTTCCGTGTCTTAAGAACAAAAAAAAACATATATGTTATGGGCGCCTAAAGGTAAGTTACTGCTAACCACGGGCCATTTTAATTTTGAGTATTAATTTAAAATACTTATAATTTAGATGTACATACATATAAATGTGCTTAAAGGTACGCTGCTAAAATATTATTGGCTTCGATCTACGCAAGTTACTTAAAACGGCGAAAATAAAAAATGAAAAATTGTACTCTTCCTTCATGCACATGGCCTGGCCATGTCCCTATACATTTCATGTGTTTGTATGGAACTTAGAGTTATATGCCCGTCGAATATTTTGCGCAAGTTACTTAATATTTTTGCAACCATACTTAAATATTTCGATTTGACATAGAATCAGCTACATGTGGGACGAAAAAAATAAATGGAAATATTTGAAAATTTAGAAAAAATCAAGATTTTCTTACGTTTGATTTAATGTTTTTTTATGAGCCAAGCCAAGGCGGTGAGAGCCAAAGAAAGGGAATACTCAGTGGCGGATTTAAGGAAAAAGGGCAAAATTTCTTCAGGGCCCCCAGAAATTTTTTTTTGGAGAAATCCGAAATGTGAATTTATCTCATCAATTCCTTTGGCCCTTTCTTGTAATTCACTGACTTCAAAGGACCGAATGCGATGTTTCTTTGCCATATCCAGAGAACTGTCCTCTGCTTTTTCGCCTGGCATTTTTTTTCGTTCGTCGTTGTCTAATGATCGGAAAATCCGCATTTTTCCATACCATCTTCTTCCATTGAGATAAAGCTTTCGAAACGAAGGAATCATACTTGCTCTCTTCACGCAAGCTCTTCATTATATTTTCGAGACAATTTTGGGCCATCAAAAGATGAACTTCTTTTTTCTGTAATTGCAAGTTCAAGTTCTAGTTTCAATTCTTCCAGAAGTTGGATGCCGAAAGATTTTGTTAAAAATTTTGCTTCTTTGCATCTATTAATAATAAAATTTCGCGTTTGATCAGCCAAGATATTCAATAATTCGAATGCAATTGTTTTGCTTAAGTACTTTATCCGATTCGAGGATTCGATGTGATCATGTAGAGTTGTGTAATATTTATGACAAGTTAGAAATAATGGTTTGAAATTTTACATTTTGAAGTTATGAAAAAAATATTCAAATCATACAATTTTTTATGGGAGAAATATTGTAATATAAATATAAAATTTTCTTTAAAAAAAAAAAAATTTCGTCTTTCGGGCCCCATTCTCAATTTGTGGAATATTTATAACAAGTTAAAAAAAAATGGTTTTAAATTTTAAATTTTCATGTCATAAAAAAAATTTAAAATATTAAATTTCTTTGAAATTATCTCAAAAATTTCCCACTAATCGGGCTCTCCGTTCTCGATTTAGCAAGTGGTCTCAGTTTTTTCGACTTCTAGTTGTTCTCTCCATTTTATGAAAGTTTCGAAATGGATAAAAATGATTTTTTAGCCTTTGTTTTTTTGATTGCTTTACGGCTTTGGAAAGAAGAAGATTCAAGCTTTAAGATGATATACATTTGTTTATACTTCATACAAAACAACTACGATATTTTTTAAAAGTTATCTAAGATTTACACTTTTTTCCCCTGTTTTTCACACTTTGACGTCGTTTTCATATAACATTTCGGTAAAAAACCTTTACTTTTTTACATTTGATCTTGAAGAAATATTAATGTCGAGTAAGAAAAGTCATAGTTTATCAAAATCGGACGATAAATGTTTAAGTTACAACGCTTATTGTAAACAAGAAAATGAAACTTCCATCGACAAAAAAAAAATTTTGGATGGATAATTCGTTTGTTCATGAAGATATCGTAACCAAATTTGTACATGTCCATTTCCTTGTGATGGTTTCGTTTTCGAATATTCCACGGGGCATCGGCAATTTTGCGCAAAGTTTTGTTTTGTAAAATTTGAATTTTTTTAATATTTGACTTGGCAGCTGTTTCCCGGATTTGAATGCCATAATACCAAGCTGGCATTATTAAACTCTTTTAGAGAAATACATTTATTTTCCAAAGATAGCTTGGTATTTCTACGAAGTAGCCACTCCATTTTGCCAAGTTTGGTTCTACACCTTGCTGTTATTATTTTAACGTGTTCTCTCCAACACAATTTTTTGTCGAGGTGAATTTCGAAATATGGGTGCGATGTTTTGATTAGAATTAACACTCCATTTAAAGTAAGCGCAGGACTTGGGTCTTTTCTTAACTAAAATAAAACGCTGGAAGATTTGTCACCATTAAGCTGGATGTTCCAGCGTTTCGGAGATGAGAGGCTGACAGGCCTTTAGAATTATAACAATTTAAGCACATTTCCACTCCTTTGAGAAATATGCCAGACGCATAATTGCATTGAATATCTTGACTAGAGCCAGAATGCCCGCCATTGGAAGAACCTTAGCTACGCTGGCGTCAATATTTTCAAGATTTTTTTGGGGTTAAGTGCGTTTATTTAATCTATAATTTCGTTAGGTTGCACGGGGCTTACAGACAGGTCCAGTTGAAGCGGTGTAGATAATGCCTCCAAAGTTTCCTCGACCTCAGAACCTGTGTTCAGATTAAAGGAATTAAAACGATCCTCCAGGTAATATGCGAAAGCTTCAGCACGGGCTCGGTCAGAACGACACCAGAGCCCATTGGCGGTTTGAATAATTAAACATTATTATTTGTGCTTTTAATATAAAGATTCTCTATATTACTGAAATTTTCCCATTTTTTACCAACATTTTCGCAGCTTAATTGCGTATTATCACCCAAATTGATTGCAAAAGTTAACTTTACAGTTAAGCGATTATGAACTTCGGCAAATGCGTCATTATTTATATATATACTGGGATTTATTATGTACATATAAGTGGCTTTATATATATGTAATAATCAAATGTAGTGGCATAAAAGCTAACCAAAAGTGAAGCACTTTATCAGCGCATTATTTTTTGGTTACCTTACGTTTATTTATACCCCTTAGGTACTAACAGAGTTCCCTAAGTAGTTCACCATTTTGTTTTTTTTTTTGCTGCTTTTCCACCATTTTAAATTGTTTCATTGACCTTCGCAACAGTCAAAGTTGTTTTTGTGCTTGCTGCACCTACACACACAGAGACATTCAAGCACCCACACACTGACACTGAGTAGCTCAGAGTATTGTGTAGGGTGTGAGCTTGGGGGCGGTGGGGTGTGGGCAGGCAATGCCCATAAGCAAACAGCAGGGGCAACCGCAGCAACAACAATGGCAAAAAAATAAAACACAAAATTGCCAAATAAATAACTTGTGATGCCTGCGCGTTTATTTGCTCTTGTGGTCTCCCCTACCCCCTTGCTTGATTTTCATTTTCATTTTGCAAATATGTGTGCTTATGTACATGTATACACACACACAAACACATACGCACACACACGCATAGCTGCGCAACAGTATTGCATATTAAAATGGCTGCTTCCTGTTTTTGTTTTCATTTTTTTTTTTGGCTTGCTGTTTCAGCTTTGTTGCCATTTTGGTTTTTGGCTGCTGTTTCAGCTGCTCTTGTTGTTACAGTTACAGCTACAGTTACTTTTCTCGGTTTTTCTTTCTTTTTTTTTCATTAATAATATGACACAATTCTGCATTGTACTCTACTCTACGCTGGCTAAGTCCTGGCGCCTGAGAGCACTTTTGGCGGCAACGTCATCCTCGTCGTCGTCGTCGTCGGCTTCTCATTATGCTCATTTAAGGCTTTGTCTTCCAGGCACACACACAGCCTGCGTCTTGCGTTTTCTTCTTTCATCATTCTCACACACTGACACAATGACGTACGCACACAAGCACACCCACACACACACACATGTTTGCTCATCATGAAATCCAAATGCAAACAGCGAAGAGTGGGCGAAAGCGAGAGAAAAAAGTGCAATGTGTTTTTATTCTCCATTTTGTTTTTTTGCGCTGTTGTTTGCTGCCCGACATTCTTAATTATGTGCGCCATGACTGACTGCCATACTGCCACACTGACTTAAAAGGACACACACGCACGGCACCCAAACACACACACGGATACACAGCCACACTCGTGGCACTCACGAACGCCAACGCGAACGATGTGTCTGTCATATAGTGGCTCGGCGTGGAGTCCTTGTTGCGCTTATTCTCTTATACTCTTTCCATGACGAATCTCCTAAGACTTTATTCTAAATTAAGGTCGAAAAAAATATGTTTCCCTAGCGTAATGAAAATGAGTGTATTTTTGTGAGACATAAATAAATAATAGGCATTTCTAATATTTAAAATTATTTTTTTTTTTAATTATATGCCTGAAATGTTTAAATGTAATGGAAAGGTTCAAGGCCCATACGCAGTACGCAAAATTAATGAATGGAATAACAAAACCATATATAAAAAAATAGTGGGATTAT
Organism: Chymomyza amoena; assembly: GCA_037043745.1. Taxonomy (NCBI): domain Eukaryota; kingdom Metazoa; phylum Arthropoda; class Insecta; order Diptera; family Drosophilidae; genus Chymomyza; species Chymomyza amoena. The sequence continues at coordinate 75,678 of JBAMAX010001617.1, forward strand.
AGATTGACTTCATACAAAAAATAGCAGTATTTTTTATTTAAAATCCATATAAAAAATAGTAAGATTTTTGGATATAATATTCATATAAAAAATAGTGAGGTATTTTTTAATATGGAGTTTTGGCATTCTTTTCATAACAATCTAAATTTTGTACCCCAAATATTAAAAAATTATATAAAAAATTAAATTAAAAATTTAAAAATTCCCCGACACAAGAACTTAAGTAATTTTCATTTAAAAAGTAAAAAATAATAAAATAAACTTAATGTTAAAGTACCTAAGAATCTATTAATAATTCTAAAAAAAATACGTCGCGTTGGGGGACACGCGAGGGCAGACGTCGTTGACGGTCGTATCTTATATGCAAATTTTTTGAAGTAATTCTATGAAAGTTTTTGAAGTATTTTCTAAATTAATCTTCATATAAAAAATAGTGAGGTATTTTTTAATATGGAGTTTTGGCATTCTTTTCATAACAATTTAAATTTTGTACCCCAAACATTAAAAAATTATATAAAAAATATATATATATATACTATATGGTCCATTCAGATTTTTCTTATTTATCAAAATATTTTTTTATAAATAAGAAAAAAATCGGAAAAATTAACTATTTTTTTTATGCACAGTCGAACTTTATTTTTTACAAAAGTTTAGTTTGTAATATAAACATTTTTGAAGCAACGTTTTAAATTTTATTTTTTTTGTTGATTGTTTTAGTGTAATTTTATGAAAAGCTAATATTTAAAAAATGAAATAATTAATATTTTAAACTAAGAATTCACGCTGTCTCTAAAGAGTTTTTTTAAATATATATATATTATTTTTCATATAATATTTACAGTTTACGTGTCCTTGAATGTAACATAGTTTTTAAAGAACAGGTTTTAATTATAATAATATATGACCTTAAAAAATTTACAATGAAGAGATTATATATTCGTGATTGTAGAAAAAGTTTCTGTTTTTATTATTTTGGAAGTAATTCTAGGCTATATTTATACCCTGTACCGTATGGTCCAAGGGTATATTAAGTTTGTGCAAGCCGAAAATGTATGTAACATATAGAAGGAGACGTCGGAGACACCAAAGTTACCTAAAATATGATCAGGGTGAATAGAGAAGTCGATATACCCATGTCCGTCTGTCCGTCTGTCCGTCTGTCCGTCTGTCCGTCCGTCTGTCCGTCCGTCCGTCCGTGTGAACGCCTAGATCTCAGAGATGGTAAGAGCTAGAGTTACCAAACTTTCACATTAGATCCCATATTATTCCATAGGAGACAAGTTTATTTTATTTTTTTGATATCGGGGATAAATTATATAGCTCCCATGGGGGTGTTTGAGACGACCTCGACAAAAAAAAAGCGTTTTAGATGAATAATTCGTTTGTTTATGAAGATATCGTAACGAAATTTGGCAATCGAAAGTTTTTTATAGTTCCCAATCACTGTACCAAATTTGATCAAAATCGGTTGACTATATCATATAGCTCCCATAGGACCGATCGGCCAAAATAACTTTTTTAAAGAAAAATTCGCTATATTTCGTTTTTTAATAAAGATATCCTAACCAGATTTGGCGTTTGGAAATTTTTTAGACCACTTAAGCAATGTGCCAAATTTGAACAAAATCGGTGGACTATATCATATAGCTCCCATAGGTCCGATCTTCCAAAACATCGATTTTTTAACAAAATTTGTTGTGTTTCGTTTGTTTGTTAAGATATTGGGACCAAATTTGACATTCGTGAGTATTTTATAGTTCCTAAGCACTGTACCAAATTTAATCCAAATCGTTTGACTAGATCATATAGCTCCCATAGGACCAATCGGTCCAAAAATACGTTTTTTATACAAAATTCGATGTGTTTTGTTTGTTTGTAAAGATATTTGAAATAACTTTGGCGTTCATATCTTTTTTAAGGTATTTAAGCACCGTGTCAAATTTTATTGAAATCGGTTGACTATATCATATAGCTCCCATAGGAACGATCGGTCAAAAAAAAATTTTTGCTTAAAAATTCTTCTGTTTTTGGTTTTTTGTGAAGAAATCGGACTTTATTACAAGCTAGTGGTACAGGGTATCCTAAAGTCGTCCGCGCCCGACTTTACGTCCGCCATTTTTTTAATACCGCTACACTTATGACACTAGCTTAAAATTTTTAGTAAAAGCTAAATAATTTTCATAAAGATTATTCTGAGATAATTTTTTACACGACTTTACAATTTTTTTTTGTAGAAACGTGATTTTTTCAGAGACAAAGACAGTTTTTGGGTATATATTTTTATTTATTCAGTGAAAATCTCTTTTTACGAAAATAAACTTACTCACTTTTGTAACAAAATCTTTTGAATTTTTTGTAATATTTCATTCAATATTCGTCAAGAATTTATGTTTCACCACAAAGTTTAAAAAAATTTGACAAAAATGTGACTTTTATTAAATTCGGTCACTATTCTAAACTTAATAAAATTTGATTCAATGTGCAAGGGAATATATCGTAGAGCACTTCATTACTTCGATCTTCGAAATATTTACAAATAATAGCTAAAAATACATTTTTTGCTAAAATCATTTTATAGATAAAATAATGCGTTTAAATTTTTAAATTATTTATTAAAACTAAGAATATTAAAAAATCTGGTTGTAAAAAGTTTATTGTAGAGATCGGTATATATTTATATGAATTATTATATATAGTATAGGTATTTATCTTAGACCATTTCTTAAATTTTGAAAATAATTTCTTATTTATATGCAGAAATTTTCAATTATATTACTGTATATTTATTTGTCAATTTTTCCTAAATCCATAAGCCTATTTATTGACACATTATATTTATAGGTTTAGAATTCAATTTTTTGACAAATAGAACTTTTTATAGGAAATATGAAAATCAATTAATTTTTTATTAATTTAAAAAATTTAATAGTCACAAAATATTTTAATTTACATCGATTTTTTGTGTCAAATTAAACTATAATCGAAACATGAAATAGTTTTTAGGTTTAAAAAGTTTGCTTTGATATTCCGAAAAAGTAATATTTTCCAGCTGAAAATAAATTTATCATCATATTTTAATAAATTTTTTATATAAAATTAAAAAATGTAATTCAAAGCCTATAAATTAAAAAACTTGAACATGTCAAAATCTATGAAAATATATTTTCAATTTTTTAATAATTTTTTTGGGACATCGACGAAATGCTAATTAGAAAAATCGGTGAAATAATCGGTAATGCCATACCGACGAAATGTTGTTATGTATCAAAATAAAACTAACTGGAAAACTGTCTGTAGACAAATAATTTAAAATAGTTGAAAACATTTTTTTTTTCAAAGATCCCTACAAATTTTATTATGAACCGCCACCCATCCAACAAAAACAGTTGGTTTACGACTTAATACAGGATTCTAACCAATCTGTTATACCTCTTTATAAGAGAGATCTAATCAAGCGGAATACTTTTAATAATTCATGATTTTCCCATGACGTACTAAGTCATGAATAATTAGTTTTTTTAATAAATAATTCTTATGTTTTTAAAAAATGTAATTTTGTATATGAAACTTGCAAAAAGGCCCTCGAATTTAAAATAATGTTGAAATGCATAACAATGTTAGTGAATAAAATTAATCATTTTTTAAAAATATTATGATCATTTATTGAGCTATCAAATATTTTTCAATTTTTTCCCCATAACACAAATGTTTAATTTAAAAAAAAGTTAAATTAACGTACTAAAACTAAGCATTAAAAAACAAAAAGGATTTAATTAAAAGAAACAATTTTGAGGTAAACAAATGTTAAAGAAAGTATACAAATCTTTTTCAATATTTAAATATTTTTTTATTTTAAAATTAAAAATGAAGATACTTAACCTTTCCAATATTTCAAGCCGTTTAATTGTAACAATTAAAGGTTTTGATTTATTTCATTACTGACTACAAGTATCAATATGGATAACTTCTTAAATTCTTACGAAACACAAAAATTTATTAAGCTACACTAGTTCTCTATGTTACCACAAAAACTGTTTTCCGCTCTTTTGCTACCAAAATAAAAATCGTACATAGGCTCGCAAAGTGTATACAAAATTCGGCATTTTGTTTAAATCTTTTTGCTATCTTTTTTTGTGCCGTTGTTCTTCTTGCCCTGTTGCTGCTGTTGAGTGTCGTCGACTGTCTCTTGTTGTTCTTGTTGCTGTTGCTTTTGTTGCTCCCCTCGTTGTTGTTGGTCGTTCTCAAGTGCGTTTGTAGTGGGTGTCATGTCCGCTTAGTTGTTGCTGTTGTTGTTGTTGTTGCTCTTATATGTGTCTGTTTGCCTGCCATTTCTCTTCATTTTGTTTCTGCTTTTGCAGCTGCCGCTGCAACGGCCTGCTTACTGCTTATTTATGTATGAAGGACCTTAAACTTTGAAAAATGAAAATGGCGGTGAGCAAAAAAATAAGGTGTAAATGAAAGAAACTATCTCTAGCAGCTAGCAAAATGGCGTTGCTTTTTAATCACAGCGGGCTTGGTCGACGGTCATACACTTTTTTAGGTACATATTTTTTACATATGTAGTTGTCCTTGTTGAGCCTTTTTTTAAAGCCTACAAAGGCGTTGAGAAAAAAAATACTATATTTGGGTACATTTTATGCATTTCATAACCTTCAGTGGGTTTTTGAATTTAAGTTTAGTTGTTTATGTAAGTTAATTTGTGGCAAAGGGCGTTGGTCAAAGGTTACTGCAATGCTGCGAGCGTAATGCATTTTTATACCCTGTACCGTATGGTCCAAGGGTATATTAAGTTTGTGCAAGCCGAAAATGTATGTAACATATAGAAGGAGACGTCGGAGACACCCCAAAGTTACCTAAAATATGATCAGGGTGAATAGAGAAGTCGATATACCCATGTCCGTCTGTCCGTCTGTCCGTCTGTCCGTCTGTCCGTCCGTCTGTCCGTCTGTCCGTCCGTCCGTCCGTGTGAACGCCTAGATCTCAGAGATGGTAAGAGCTAGAGTTACCAAACTTTCACATTAGATCCCATATTATTCCATAGGAGGCAAGTTTATTTTATTTTTTTGATATCGGGGATAAATTATATAGCTCCCATGGGGGTGTTTGAGACGACCTCGAAAAAAAAAGCGTTTTAGATGAATAATTCGTTTGTTTATGAAGATATCGTAACGAAATTTGGCAATCGAAAGTTTTTTATAGTTCCCAATCACTGTACCAAATTTGATCAAAATCGGTTGACTATATAATATAGCTCCCATAGGACCGATCGGCCAAAATAACTTTTTTAAAGAAAAATTGGCTATATTTCGTTTTTTAATAAAGATATCTAACCAGATTTGGCGTTTGGAAATTTTTTAGACCACTTAAGCAATGTGCCAAATTTGAACAAAATCGGTGGACTATTCATATAGCTCCCATAGGTCGATCTTCCAAAACATCGATTTTTTAACAAAATTTGTTGTGTTTCGTTTGTTTGTTAAGATATTGGGACCAAATTTGACATTCGTGAGTATTTTATAGTTCCTAAGCACTGTACCAAATTTAAACCAAATCGTTTGACTAGATCATATAGCTCCCATAGGACCAATCGGTCCAAAAACACGTTTTTTATACAAAATTCGATGTGTTTTGTTTGTTTGTAAAGATATTTGAAATAACTTTGGGCGTTCATATCTTTTTTAAGGTATTTAAGCACCGTGTCAAATTTTATTGAAATCGGTTGACTATATCATATAGCTCCCATAGGAACGATCGGTCAAAAATTTTTGCTTAAAAATTCTTCTGTTTTTGGTTTTTTGTGAAGAAATCGGACTTTATTACAAGCTAGTGGTACAGGAATCCTAAAGTCGTCCGCGCCCGACTTTACGTCCGCCATTTTTAAAATTCAATTTGTTTTTGTAAATCTTTATAATTAATAAACGCAGAAGAGTGAGGAGAGTTTTTATTTTAAAGCTCGTCGTTTTCGTTTATGATTTATAAGAATTTGATTTATTTTCATTTAAAAAAAAATGGCGGACGTAAAGTCGGGCGCGGACGACTTTAGGATACCCTGTACCACTAGCTTCCGTACCACTAGCTTCGTAATAAAGTCCGATTTCTTCACAAAAGTCCGTTAAACAGAAGAATTTTTAAGCAAAATTTTTTGATTGACCGATCGTTCCTTTATGGGAGCTATATGCATATAGTCAACCGATTTCAATATAAAATTTGACACAGTGCTTAAATACCTTAAAAAAGATCTGAAATGCCGAATTTAGTTCAAATATCTTTACAAACAAACAAAACACATCGAATTTTGAACAAAAAACCAAGCTAAAAGTTTTTGTTGAAGGACGATTTCGGACTTTCGTCATCAGGGAGCTATATGATCTAGCCAAACGATTTGGATTAAATTTGGCTATAGTGCTTAGGAACTATAAAATATTCACGAATGTCAAATTTGGTCTCAATATCTTAACAAACAAACGAAACACAACAAATTTTGTTAAAAAATCGATTTTTGGCAAGATCGGACCTATGGGAGCTATATGATATAGTCAAATCGATTTTGTTCAAATTTGGCACATTGCTTAAGTGGTCTAAAAAATTTCCAAACGCCAAATCTGGTTAGGATATCTTTATTAAAAAACGAAATATAGCGAATTTTTCTTTAAAAAAGTTATTTTGGCCGATCGGTCCTATGGGAGCTATATGATATAGTCAACCGATTTCGATCAAATTTGGTACAGTGATTGGGAACTATAAAAAACTTTCGAATACCAAATTTGGTTACGATATCTTCATAAACAAACGAATTATTCATCTAAAACGCTTTTTTGTTTACGAGGTCGTCTCAAACACCCCCATGGGAGCTATATAATTTATCCCTGATATCAAAAAAACAAAATAAACTTGCCTCCTATGGAATAATATGGGATCTAATGTGAAAGTTTGGTAACTCTAGCTCTTACCATCTCTGAGATCTAGGCGTTCACACGGACGGACAGACGGCACGGACGATGACGGATGACGACAAGGGTATATCGACTTCTCTATTCACCCTGATCATATTTTAGGTAACTTTGGGGTGTTCTCGACGTCTCCTTCTATATGTTACATACATTTTCGGCTTGCACAAACTTAATATACCCTTGGTACCATACGTGCGTATAAAAAACAAGAATTTTTTCGAATTTTGAACTACAAAGATAAATAATTAGTATTGTTATTATTTAAACAAATTATATTCTATGCTTTTTTATTTAAAAATCGAGATGTTTCCAGAAATTAGTAATCGAAAAAAATTAATTAAGAAAAAAAGTTTCTATCTTCTAAAAAAAATATTATTATTATTGGGATTGGGATAAATGTACTGCGACCAAGGTGGATCTATTGTACCCCCTTCATGGCTTAAAGCTCTCCCAAAAGTCCTAAGGCCTGCATGTAGAATTTTATTCGGACTTATAGTAGCAACGGTTTCTGGTGGGAGAACGTACATGCCCAGGAGCAAAAAAAAAAAAAAAAAAAAAACCATACATTCCCATAATATGTGCGAAGAAGTTTCTTTCTCTGTGCTACAGAAGCGGCATAGTCCACTATCCACTATGCCAATTTTGTTGAAGTGGCTGCGAAGCCTACAGTGAACCGTCAGAAGGCCCGTCATAATTCTCACGGTGTTCTTCCCGGGCGTTATCATGACTTTGAACCTCTTACGGTTGTAGTTAGAGAGGAGGGTTTTTGATTGTTGAAGCCCTGGTATCTGCGCCCAGTGAATCAGTCGTTTTTTATTCTCCCCCTATTCCTAGTCCCGTACCACGTAGTTACCAATCCCACGCGTGGTTCAGAACTGATTAGCGGTGTTGCTGCACCGGTTCTTGCGAGTTTGTTCAATTCATTTCCAGGAATGTTATTGTGCCCTGGAACCCATCTAATCGTGAGCTTATTTCTGGAACCTAATTTATCCAGTGATGTTCGCACTTCTTTGACCAGCCTTGATGTGATCTTGTCTTTACTTAATGCTTTTATTGCTGCTTAACTATCAGACAGGATGGAAATATCCTTTTCATGGTAGTTATTTTGCAGATTGAATTCTAAAAAAAATATGTTTGGTTTCTTGCTAAAAGTGTTTGCTCAGGCAGCATCAATTGACAATTTCTAGAGCTCCTAAAAAAATCAAATTCTACTAGTGCAAACAATTTCTTAGCTTAAACATAATAATACCAACCCCACCCCAACCATCTAACCAAGTCTATTGAAAATGAACTCGTAAATCACTGGTTCAACAACGAGTTATTGATT
>JBAMAX010001618.1:0-36782 GCA_037043745.1 Chymomyza amoena
ATTATATTAAATTTATTTGAGTCATTTTGATATTTATTTTAATTTGCGGTTGAGGTTTTTACTTTATAACCAGAAATTGTAGTTGAATCTTACAAAAGTATATTAATTTAATAGAGATGTTTGTTACATATATGAAGAAGAATCATATTTATATATACTATGTGCATGCTGAATGTGTTTAATATAATATAGAGAAGGAGATCTCCCAAATTCGGCTTAAGTAAGATTAGGGTGAGTAGAAGACTGCATATGGCCATGTCCTCCTGTCTGAGATATCTGTTAGGTGGCTTTTATCAAGGAATATAGAACTACATAGAGTTCTATATATAGAATTCTATATATTCTATTCTATATATAGAACTCTATATAGTTCTATATTCTTTGCTTTTTTGTACTTTTTTTCTGTTGTTAAAGGGTTACTCAAGGTCAAAGTCGTTCTTACCCTTTTGTTGTTTATAAGTTAGTGATTAAGTCAGTGTGATTAAGTAGTGACTAATAACTATAACTCTTAAAACGAATGAAAAATAAAATATTATGCAGTACTACAGAATAAGTTATACCTTAAAGTAGGTGTCTGCATGAAAAAAATCAAGACATGACAGTTTGGTATAATATTAATTTATCGCTATTAATATATCGCATATCTCCGAGAGTTCTTTTTAGTTGGTATGGTTTTCGCACAAATATTTTTTACATACAAATTTTCAACGTTTAGTCAATTCGCTGAGACTCTCATTTTCAACTCAAGCAGTGTATAAATATTGCAATAAGAATTAATTTTTTCAACATGTTAGTTGCAATTTTTGACTTACAACGTGAAGGATATATAAGTTTTCAACAATAACAATATGTTTTGTAAAATATATTTTATTATATATGTATTTTCGAAGTTGTTGCAAGTATCTGTTGCCGATCAAAAACTGTGTTACCAATTCAAAAATGTTACCAAGCGGGCTAATGTGGCATCTCGTAAATTTGATCCCTATACCAAGAGTTGGATAAATATACACGAGAATCAGGTACGAATTTTTTTTATATATGCTATCATCTGAACTAAGCTTATTCCTTTTAGGTTATATATGATATGGTTAAACATTCAATTTGCTGTCCTGGCTACAAAGGAAGCATAGACAATTGTGAACCGGTTTGCGAACCGGAATGTGCCCCAAATAGCTTTTGCATGGAAGATAAAAGATGTCATTGCAAATTTGGATATTATGAAGATTTAATCAATATGCATAATATAACAATCTGCAAACCTCAATGTGGAGACTGTCGGTTCTGGAACTGCATGGGATTTAATGTCTGCCAGTGCTGGTGGGGATTCTGGTTAGTCATCTTTTGTGTTCCAATCACTATGACGATGGCTTTGGTCAGCTTTTTATTGTTTCATACACGGCGTCGAGATATGCGGGATATGAATCAAGTTAATTTAGTTGATATATAAATTAATCAAGTACTTTTTGTTGCTTATGAAATATTGTATTCTATTCGATTTCTGAATTTTTAGTTTTTAAAATTTGAAAAAAAATTCGAATATATTTTATTTTAAAAATGATATAGTTTAGTGGTTATCAGTAAATATATCTGTGAAAGTCACAGAACAATTTAGAAAGACTTTAATAATATAGAATGACAAAAAATATAAAATGTAGATTCTGTTTAGATCAGACAATGTGTTTTTGAGGTTGCTGAATCCGAATCCAAGGTCAATCAAGCCCTAGCAGTTGGTTTTAACTCATTCTGTTAATTAAACCCATAACAAATTTTTTGTTTAATAAAGTTGTCGAATGATTTTATAAGGTGCTTTTAGTGTCGCCGTTTTGGAATCCCAATTCCAAAAAACCTCGTAAGTCGATAATTTTTGAATTATGTTATGTTATTTTGTTATTATGAAATAAAAAGTTCATTAGAACTTGTCTTTAAATCAGCTTTGCACTTTACTGACTCTAGGTTAGGTTAGGTTAGGATGGCAGTTGGGACTGACATCCCAACTCACTTACGCTAACGATAGGCCCATTTTTATTTTACCACTCTTCCCTACTTGAGAGGTCCCCTATATGAGTTGAGGAAGCCATCCGGCAGCCTGAATAAACCTTAAAAGGCATTTTGGACTCTGTTCGGAGAGCTGACATAAATTGTCAAGAAAGTGTGACTTTAGGAACCTGAATCTTTTACTGCCCAGCCCAGGGCAATGACAGAAAAAGTGTTCTACCGTCTTCAGCTCCTCCTCATCGCCACAGCTTGTACAGAGCTTGGGGAGCATTTAACCTGGATGGATGGATTCCCACCAGCCAATGTGCCGTAATAGCACGGATGAGCACTAGGCACTATTCAGACAGCTAAGTTCTTTGGTTCTTTGTCCGATTCCACGTATTATTTGCACAGGGAGCGAAAAAGTTTCGTATTCTCAGTTTACAGCTGGCCATGGGTATACCCAGGCCCTCCTTGTCTTGAAGGAGGATGCTGGTAGTTCCTTTTCTAGCCAGTTCATCCGCAATGCAATTTCCCTCAAAGTCCCTGTGTCCTGGGACCCATATCAGGTGAATTGACAGCTGCTCAGCCAGCTCCTTTAGAGGCAAGCGGCAGTTATTAACTGACTTCATATACGAAGTCATCGAAGCTAGGAACTTAATGGCTGCTTGGCTGTCCGAATAGATACAAATGCTCTTATTTCGAACTTGCAGGTTTCTTATTGTTATTAAGGCCTCCCGGATTGCAGTGACCTCTGCCTGAAAAACACTGCAGTGGTCCGGGAGTCGGAAAGCGGTTCTAACGTTGAATTGCTCAACGTAGACGCCTCTGCCTGTACGGTCGTCTAGCTTGGAACCGTCCGTGTATATCTTTGTCGAGCCAGCTGGGCTGGCTAGGTAATACAGGTAAACCTGTATTCCACTCCTCCCTAATTGGAATATAGGCCCTGAGTTTGGTTGTGAAATGTAGTAGTCTGTCCTTTCGGGAATAAGTGGGTTTCCCTTAGGAATCTTTATCATTCCACTTTTTCGCCTCTCTCATGTGTAAAGCTGATAGAATGGCTTGTTGTTTCCCCACTTTGTTCATTGGTAGGAGGTTTAGAATAGCATCTAGTGCTTTGTTTCGAGTGGAGCGTAGTGCACCACTAATGGTAAGTTTGGCGGTTCGCTGAATCCTACTTAACTTTTCAAGGTTGGTCAACTTATCTAAGGTAGGCCTCCAGATCGAGACTTCATACATCAGTATACATAGGTCTGACAACGGCAGTGTACTAGTTTTGGGGACATGCCCCATTTAAGTCCAATGGCTTTCTAGCAAGTGTATCTTCTGTAGGTTTCAGTCCAGTTTGTAGTCTAGACATAACACGGGGTATCTGGCTGAGTCGCTAAATGGTAAGTTTGCACCATTTAGCTCGGGATTTATAACAGAAGGAAGATTATACTTCCTGGTGAAGAGCATAAGCTTTGTCCATATGGATTTACCACCAATCTGCTGGACGTAGCTCATTCTGAGAGTGTACGCAGGGCATTGGTCATACGCTCGCAGAGAGTTTGGGGCTATTTACCTGAGAAGGAATCTACTACGTCATCAGCGTATGCAGTTATTTTGCATCCACCCCTCTCCAGGGTACGCAGAAAACCATTTATGGCGACATTCCAAAGGAAGTGGGATAGGACTCCGCCTTGCGGTGTTTCCCTACTTACGTATTATGCGGTACTGGAAGCGCCAAGAGAGGCTTGTATGACTCTCAAAGAGACTCTGACTTTCTATAGTTCTTTAAAGGAAAACTTTTTTTTCTCCTCAGGTTTTTTTAATATACATATAATAATAATTCCCTGACTTCGCTACTTAGTTAGTCACCTCTAGGTGGATTTATAGCTGTTCGAAGAAAACAGGGGCCAATAGTTTTTTAGCCAACTCCGAACTGCGATTCCTGAAATTGACAGAGATTTTGATACATATTGGAAAATTTAAAAATAAAGTTTTCAAGTTTAATTTTCAAAAAAAATAGAACGTAGACTGATTCCGGATCAACAACGCTTAAAGCAAAAGATTAAATCTATGGACTAATTGATAAACTTAATAAGTAGAAAATTGTTCAGTAATTAGCTATTTGACAAATTCTTTTAATTATATACTCCATAAGATATTCCTCTAAAGATTTTTTCGAGCACCATAAATAAAATTTTAAGACACCATAATGTCTGTTTATATCTATTTAAGACCAACAAAAACTATCATAGAAACTGAAAGCCAAAAATTTATTCTGCGGAACTAAATTGAAATCATTTTGGCAACTTGACTGCTATATCTATCAAATATTTTAATACTGCCCGGGAACCAGACCAAACACACACACACACACTCACTTATACCAACAACACATTCATAGTGAGATGCACTTGCAAATAAAATGTGCAAATAAAAACTACAACTTAAATTTGTTGAAGGATAAAACCCCCCAAATGCTTTTCTATGAGGATGGTTTGTGAATACCCTATTTGTTTAGGATAGTGTGAAGTACATTAGTTTTTATGAAATGTTAATAAGCGCATTTAATGTTAAATTCGATTTTATTGTGCATACAGCTTTCCGGGTCTACGAAAGATTTTAGTACAAGATGAAGTGCGTTTAGTTCCGAGATAGACCTAAAAAAAAATTTCTAAAGTTCTTTGTAACTGCACAATACGGTGCCGAAAAACGATATAATCAGTTTTGATTTTTTTCTTTAGTACTTAAATAACTAAAAATTAAAAATTTTTGTAATTGTTAAATTTTTAAAAATGAAAGAAATAAATAAATTTGTATAACAAATCATTTTTAAATTTTTAGTTTATCTTAGAGTAGAAAAAGATTTGCTAATATTCTATTGTTATTCAGTAAATTGAACCAAAATAAAAAATAATTTCAAACTTTACCAAAATATTTATATAATTTTTACTTAATATTCATTTAGAAAGTTTAAAAACAAAAAACAATATAAAAAAATTGCGTACGTAAAGTCTGGGACGCTTGTGACGACTTTGGGATACTCCTGTACCACCAGCTAGCAATAAAATCCGGATCCTTCACAAAAAACCAAAAACCGAATAATTTTTAGAGGCAAAAATTTTTTTTTTGACCGATCGTTCCTATGGGAACTATATGATATAGTCAACTGATTTCAATAAAATTTGACACAGTGCTTAAATAGCTTAAAAAAGATCTGAATGCCGAATTTAGTTCAAATATCTTTACAAACAAACGAAACACATCGAATTTTGTATAAAAAACGTGTTTTTGAAACCGATTGGTCCTATTGGAGCTATATGATCTAGTCAACCGATTTGGATTAAATTTAGTACAGTGCTTAGGAACTATAAAATACTCACGAATGTCAAATTTGGTCCCAATATCTTAACAAACAAACGAAACACAACAAATTTTGTTAAAAAATGGGAGCTATATGATATAGTCAACCGATTTTGTTCAAATTTGGCACATTGCTTAAGTGCTCTAAAAATTTTCCAAACGCCAAATATGGTTACGATATCTTTATTAAAAAACAAAATATAGCGAATTTTGATTCAAAAAAGTTATTTTGGCGATCGGTCCTATGGAAGCTATATGATATAGTCAATCGATTGATGAAATTTGGTACGGTGATTGGGAACTATAAAAAACTTTCGAATACCAAATTTGGTTACGATATCTTTATAAACAAACGAATTATTCATCTAAAACGCTTTTTTTTTTGTCGAGGTCGTCTCAAACACCCCCATGGGAGCTATGTAATTTATCCCCGATATCAAAAAAATAAAATAAACTTGCCTCCTATGGAATAATATGGGATCTAATGTCAAAGTTTGGTAACTCTAGCTCTTACCATCTCTGAGATCTAGGCGTTCACACGGTCAGACGGACATGGGTATATCGACTTCTCTATTCACCCTGATCATATTTTAGGTAACTTTGGGGTGTCTCCGACGTCTCCTTCTATATGTTACATACATTTTCGGCTTGCACAAACTTATTATACCCTTGGTACCATACGGTACAGGGTATAAAAATATATCGAAATCTATGAAAAAATTTTAAATTGTTTAAAAACTTACAAATAAACAACACACCAAATTGCAATAAAGCTTATTTTTATATATAATAATATCATCGCTAAAGGGTATCCCATATTCGCCACTACCATCGCAATTGTTTTATTTTAGTTTTATTTTGTTGGCTGCAACTGCAACTCCCGAGGCATGCCTGGCATTTAGCCAAGTTTTCGCCGAGTTGTTGCTGCCACAGCAAAGGACGCAGCTAAAACAACAAAAAGTTCATATTAAATTTGTCATTTTAGAGCAAGTTTATTATACTAAGGATTGCAATGGTGTGTCTGTGGTATATATAGGGGCGTAATCGGGGGCAACTGTAGTAGTTGTCGCAGTCAATTTGAAGAGTCCTTTTTTGGTTGTACTTGTTTTGGGCTTTCGCAATGAAAATCGAATTAAAATTGTCAAGCGTATATCATACAATGAATGTGGCTCGCGGTGGTCAGAATGCCGCATTCATTTGTTGGTCAAGAGAGAGTCTGTATGAGTGTATGTTTGTGGGTGTGTGTGAGTGTTTTGTGTATGTGTTAGACCGATATGTCATTAAGGACATCACAAATGCGACAACCGCAACAGCAACAGGAGCGACAACACGAAATGATTGTCGGACAAAGTCAACTGCAGCGACACAGATAAATCGAAAAATTTAGAGCTTCACAGATGTACATAGGTACCAAGCATTGTACATAAGTACATAGTATATATGTATTGTAGTGTACCAACTGTAGGAACTTGAGTAAATTTCCAATGCGGTCATTTGTTTGAAGCATCAATGTAGTTGGTTGCGCTTATTTAGAATGAAGACATCGAAGCTAATTAACAATGGTAAAATAATAGAAGGTTACAAAATTAAAACTGGTACATCCTCACACCCTGTACTAGTATAAGGTCAAGTGTACTCTATAAGCGTCATAGGGTACTTAATAGATTGATGGAAACCTGTACCAGAAGTTCTCTATACAAAAAATCCGTACATACTAGATTTTTTAGAGGCTATCTCTGACCGGATGCAATGGGATTTTTGGAGTTTGGATTCCCGCTTAGCGACCCCAAAGATAGATTCAGACCTGGCAAGTCCAACGCCGACCAGATATTCACACTACGCCAAATCCTGGAAAAGACCCACTAACATCAAGTCGACACTCATCACCTGTTCGTCGATTAAAAAGCAGCTTTCGATAGCCCAATAAGGGATCGCGTATATGCCGCAATGTCTGAGCTCGGTATCCCTGCGAAGCTGATAAGGCTTTGCAGAATGACGTTGAGTAATTCCTGTAGTTCCGTCAAGGTAGGAAAGGACCTCTCCGAGCCTTTTGATACCGTGCGGGGTTTCAGACAAGGTGACCCCTTATCATGCGACCTCTTCAACTTCGTCATGGAGAGCGTTCTGCGGAAGGCCGGCGTGCATCGTAATGGCACTATCTTCTACAAGAGTGCCCAGCTCCTTGCGTACGCCGACGACATCGACATCATTGGGCGTGCCAAGCGATATGTCACCGCGGCCTTCAGTGCTATCGAACGGGAGTCTGCGAAAATGGGTCTGGCGGTAAATGAGGGCAAAACGAAGTATATGCTGTCGACAAGTAGGGACGTGCGGATTGGGTCCCAGATTACTGCCGACAGCTATACTTTCGATGTTGTCAAGGAATTCATCTACCTTGGCACCGCAGTTACCACCGACAACGATGTCAGCCTGGAGATCAAGCGCAGAATCACTCTTGCCAACAGGTGCTATTTCGGTCTCAATAGGCAATTGAGTAGTAGAGACCTATCTCGCGCGACAAAACTGTCACTCTACAAGCCTGGACCGTGTCGCTTACTGATGCAGCTGCCTTGGGAGTTTTCGAGAAGAAAGTACTGCGCAAGATCTTTGGTCCTATTCGAGTTGGCGATGATTACCGCATCCGCACCAACCAGGAGCTGTATGAGCTCTTCAACGACATGAACGTTGCGCAGCGTATTAACTTCCAGCGGTTTCGCTGGCTCGGACATGTCGTTAGGATGGACGAGGATGCTCCAGCTAGACGTGTGTTCGATGCGGTAGTCAGCGGCCGTCGGCGGAGAGGACGACCGTGTTTGCGTTGGAAAAACCAAGTGGAAGGGGCACTGTCTTCGCTCGGTGTGACCAACTGGAGAATGCGCGCGCAATGCAGAGGCGCCTGAAGAGATGTTTTAAGGGAGGCCGTAATCCGGTAATCGGGTTGTTATGGCCACATAAGGAGAAGAAGAAAACGCTATGATTGATTATTTATATTAAAACTTTTAATTTGATCATTTTTGTTTTTAAGAATTTTTGGTCTTATTTAATAATTTTTATTCTTGTCTTAAGTTAGACAAAGTACTTTGCTAAAAATCTTAATTTATATATTTATTTTTTATCTTGACTCAAGACTTTTTAATTATATATTTTCTTTGTATAAATTTATTTAACTTTTAATTTTAGACTTAATTTAGGAATAACGAAAAACAATTTTAAAATCTTAAATTTTTGTTTAATATATTTGAATTTATTGTAAGAACTTTGGATTGATTTAGGATTTGTTGGTTTTCCAACATTTTTTTCAAAATAATTGGGATTTTGCTAAAAAAAAATCGTTTTGGTGATAAGAATCTGTTATGGTAGTACGGAACCAGATTTCGATTTTACTTCGGCATCATTGCATAATTTCTCATTTCGGTAGTTTGCTCATAAAATTCCTTTTCAGGATCACAAAAAGTCATCACAATGGGATAAGATATTTTTCATTTGGCACGTCCAAAACGATTTTCATTGCAATTTAATTTAATTCAATTTAAATTCTTTTGGAATGGTAAAGTTTTTGCTTAAGAGTTCATTTTGGCACACAATCAAAATTAATATAAACATAACAACTTCAACGCCTAGTAAATTTGGCATGTACTCATATGGTAGTTTATATATATACTTACTATAGTGTATTGTGGGTTTGTGTATATAGTGCATAAATAAATCGGTCCGTCTGTTGATTCATACATCTCGTTGTGCCGGATAAGTGCATTGGTTGTTGAGGCTTTTGTGGGAATACCTTATGCTTAATTCTACAGAATTCACCGCAATTGGAATAAAGTAAATGATGATATGCAGGTATATACGTACATACGAAATAACTCATAAGCTGATGCGTATATGCACATAAGTAAATTTGTATATAAATATAACTATGTACTCACTCAGTTCATTGAAATTGAAATATTAAAACATGCATTTAAAGTTCGCTCTTGAACATAGTAAAGTCAGCCAGCTGTAGTGCATAAATTTCCAATTTAATATAACATATATTTTTTTCTGTATACTTCAAAATTTTCTATTATATATTGTTGAACCCCTTAAGAAGTCATCCGATTTTTTAGCGTGTCAATTTTTTCGGAAATTATTAAAATTCTATAACATTTTCTTAATTTTAATGAATCTGTCTCATCCGATTTTGCGACGTGTGAAGCGATTGCGATTTAAATTATGAAAAAAATTAGAATAATTAATTCTTTTCGCTCAGATCCTACTAATAAATCCATACCACAAAATTTATTACAAGTAGACAATTAAGCATCCCTACAAAGGAATTGTCTGGTATTCAAGGTCTGGTGGTTCTCAGAAGAACCCTAATCTCCCATAATCCCATCCCCTTCTCATTTCATCCCTTCTTTTTTCTTATATACATTTATTGGTTATCAATTCAGCAGTAATATTATCCATACTTTCTTGACCCATATTATAATATAGGGTGTGCCATCTGTTAGTTTGTTTGTTGATTACATTTTATTCGAATACTTTTTATCAAAATTGATCAAATACATACCAACTACAGATTTCTAACTAATTACACTGTACAACAGTGATTAAGCACTTTTCAAGGGACCTAGTGTACGTTGTAGATCTTGACGAGTACATCACGATAGTGTGTTTCAAAATCGTCTAACATCTCGATATTCTCAAGTTATTGCTTAAAAACCGTTTTTCGGGTACTGCGATCACTCCAACAATCACAACGTCGTAATTTTTCAACCGATTTTTGATTGCTTTACGGTTTTGGAAAGATTCAAGCTTTAAGATGATATACATTTGTTTATACTTCATACAAAGCAACTACGAGTTTTTTTAAAAGGTATTTAAGATTTACACTTTTTTTCCCCGTTTTTCACACTTTGACGTCTTTTTTATACCCTGTACCGTATGGTCCAAGGGTATATTAAGTTTGTGCAAGCCGAAAATGTATGTAACATATAGAAGGAGACGTCGGAGACATCCCAAAGTTACCTAAAATATGATCAGGGTGAATAGAGAAGTCGATATACCCACGTCGTCCGTCTGTCCGTCCTGTCCGTCTGTCCGTCCGTCTGTCCGTCCGTGTGAACGCCTAGATCTCAGAGATGGTAAGAGCTAGAGTTACCAAACTTTCACATTAGATCCCATATTATTCCATAGGAGGCAAGTTTATTTTATTTTTTTGATATCGGGGATAAATTATATAGCTCCCATGGGGGTGTTTGAGACGACCTCGACAAAAAAAAGCGTTTTAGATGAATAATTCGTTTGTTTATAAAGATATCGTAACCAAATTTGGTATTCGAAAGTTTTTTATAGTTCCCAATCACTGTACCAAATTTGATCGAAATCGGTTGACTATATCATATAGCTCCCATAGGACCGATCGGCCAAAATAACTTTTTTAAAGAAAAATTCGCTATATTTCGTTTTTTAATAAAGATATCGTAACCAGATTTGGTGTTTGGAAATTTTGTAGACCACTTAAGCAATGTGCCAAATTTGAACAAAATCGGTTGACTATATCATATAGCTCCCATAGGTCCGATCTTCCAAAACATCGATTTTTTAACAAAATTTGTTGTGTTTCGTTTGTTTGTTAAGATATTGGGACCAAATTTGACATTCGTGAGTATTTTATAGTTCCTAAGCACTGTACTAAATTTAATCCAAATCGTTTGACTAGATCATATAGCTCCCATAGGACCAATCGGTCCAAAAACACGTTTTTTATACAAAATTCGATGTGTTTTGTTTGTTTGTAAAGATATTTAAAATAAATTTGGCATTCATATCTTTTTTAAGGTATTTAAGCACTGTGTCAAATTTTATTGAAATCGGTTGACTATATCATATAGCTCCCATAGGAACGATCAGTCAAAAAAAAATTGTTTGCTTAAAAATTCTTCTGTTTTTGGTTTTTTGTGAAGAAATCAGACTTTATTACAAGCTAGTGGTACAGGGTATCCTAAAGTCGTCCGCGCCCGACTTTACGTCCGCCATTTTTATATAACATTTTGTTAAAAAACCTTTACTTTTTTACATTTTATCTTGAAGAAATATCAATGCCGAGTAAGAAAAGTCATGGTTTATCAAAATCGGTCGATAAATTTTTAAGTTACGACGCTTATTGTAAACAAGAAAATTAAACTTTCATCGATAAAAAAAAGTTTTAGATGGATAATTCGTTTGTTCATAAAGATATCATAAATAAATTTGGTATTCAAAAGTTTTTTATAGTTCCCAAGCACTGTACCAAATTTGAACAAAATCGATTGACTATATCCTATAGCTCCCATAGGACCGATCGTCAAAAATAACTTTTTTAAAGCTAGATTCGCTATATTTCGCTTTTTAATAAAGATATAGTAACCAGATTTGGCGTTTTGAAATTTTTTAGACCACTTAAGCAATGTGCCAAATCTGAACAAAATCGGTTGACTATATCATATTGCTCCAATAGGACCGATCTCCAAAAAAATCGATTTTTGCACAAAATTTGTTGTGTTTCGTTTGTTTATGAAGATATTGAGACCCAATTTGGAATTCGTTTTTTATAGTTCCTAAGCACTGTGCTTAATTTAGTTAAAATTGGTGGACTATATCATATAGCTCCCATGGGACCAATCGGTCAAAAAAAAAGTTGTTTATATAAAATTTGATTTGTTTCGTTTGTTTGTAAATATATTTGACCCAAATTCGACTATATCATATAGCTCCCATTGGAAACTGGAGCATATTAGTCCTTAAAATAGAAACTCTCGATTCTGTTCCATTTTTTTTATCCCAAAAACATCTTGAAAATTTACTACACATAACTTGTACTTTACAAAATAAACTGTTTACGACCGAAAAATCTCGACATAGTTTCCTAGCCAACCATAACGCTTAGCTACTCTCTTAATAAAACTGCCTTTTTATAATTTTTATATTTTACTAAATAAATTTATGTAGTACTTTAGTCCTATTACGCCGGACAGTCATAAAGACAAAGCTGGCGCTTAGGCTGCATTTATGTCACTTTATATGACAGACACACACACACACACACACCTCTACACATATCAAATGGTATGTGTATATAGTATATGTATATGTAAAAGTCTATTTAGTGGTTGTTGTAGTATGTACTTGTAGAGCGTAATTGCCCCACACGTGCCATTTGCAGTCGCGCCCACACGCTTTTTGAGCTAATAGAATTAGAACATAAACCGCTTTATTGTCTATGTCAAACTCTAACATATATACTACATATCCTCACACATATCCACATACATACACCTATGCCTGCTTATATAATAAAGCGTTTTTATGACATCCCTGGCAATTTGGACCTGCGCTATACTATGTATAGTATACTAAGCGCTTTATTTTGGAAATTTCCTATATGTGAGTGAGAGCTTTCACGCTTTTGGTCATTTTGCATGCACACATATAACGGATTTGTGCCCATGTGTGTGTGTGGGTGTGTTTATATTTCCGGTATTTAAATGGGCGTATGTCTGAAAGTGCTCAACAAGCGGAAGCCGGAGCAGCTTGACCGACCAACCAATGTCATAAAAATAAAACTCATTTCGATGGAAGCCAAAAAAAAAAGGAAAAAAAGGAAAGTGACGCACTGCAGGTGCGTTCATTATATTTGGGGATTTGTTCCGTATGCCTCTTAATTTCTGTGTTTTTATTACGCAGCTCTTTATAAATTATCCTTTTGCCTAAAGCCAGCTTATTTTGTATAGGGTGTTTTGGCATTGGCGATTAAATGGCCAGATCTGGCAACTCTGTTATCAGTAGCTTTTAGTTCGTTGCCTTATCTTGTATAGAGGCAGCAGTCCCAATAAGAACGATCTTGATATAAAAAAAATATTCATTATAATTGTGGATTTGTTATAATGCCTCTTAATTTCTGTGGTTTTAATTACCAGTCAGTTATCCTCGCGCCTAACGCCAGTTTATTTTGTAAAAGGTGCTTTTAATGAGTTTGTTTGGCAGAGGCGATTGAAGTTTGTTGCTTCATCTTTAATATAAGACAATTAGTTCCGAATAGCTAACGTACGTTTGATTTCGAACACGTTGTGAAGTACAGGGTGCGCCAGAGAAACTTACTTGTTTGAAAAAATTCCCGCGCGGTGTGTTGGGCGGGTAGAGGGGCGAGAGAGGGCACATCGTGCCTTCCGCGCTCGCTTTGAAATTCCTCCTCACAGACTCATTCCTGGCCGTAATTCGATTCTGTCGTGGGTTAACTCATTACGGGAGTGTGAAAGTGTCGCTAAACCCAGAAATGGACCTCAACAGACCATCAGAACTCCGGAAAATGTCGAAAGAGTGAGGCAGTCAGTTGTGCGTTCTCCCCGGCGTTCGGCTCGCAAACACGCAGCTGCTATGGGAATTTCTGAAACCACTGTTCGACGAATTCTCCATGAAGACCTTCACTTTCATCCCTATAAATTGGCTGTTGTGCAAGAATTAACTGAACGCGATTTTGTTGCCCGTCAAAATGCCTGTGAAATGCTGGTTGACAACCTGCCTGAAGACGCGGTCGTTTTTTTCAGTGACGAGGCTCACTTTCACATTTCCGGCTGCGTCAACAAGCAAAACATGCGTTATTGGTGTGGTGTAAATCCACGTGAGCTTCACCAGAAGCCACTTAACTGTGAGCGAGTTACTGTCTGGTGTGCTATGTCGGTAATGGGAATAATTGGTCCTTATTTTTTTGAAGAAAACGAACGCGCAGTTACCGTGAATGGAGCTCGTTACTTTTTTTCTACCAAGACTCGAAGAAATGGACGTTAGGAACGTGTGGTTTCAGCAAGATGGAGCCACAGCACACACAGCACGAGACTCAATGAATTTGTTGCGACAACACTTCTCCGACCGCCTCATCTCTCTCAGAGGCGATCTCCAATGGCCGGCACGCTCTCCAGATTTGACGCCATGCGATTTTTTTTTATGGGGTTATTTGAAATCTCTGGTTTATGTCGATCGACCACGGACTATAGCACATCTCAAGAGCAACATTCGCGACGCCATTGCCAACATACCAATTGATATGCTGCAAAGAGTGTATACGAATTTCAAAAATCGACTTCATCAGTGTATGCGCAATGGTGGTCGCCATTTATCCGATGTCATTTTCAAGACTGCATGAAAAAAAAATTAGGATATTGTATTCTTAAATAAAAAAAAAATTAAAACAATAATTGAGGTACTTTTGTTTTTATTGACCTTTCAAATAAGTGAGTTTCTCTGGCGCACCCTATAGATATTATATAAATTAGAGTACTAGAGAGATTGCCCTTGATTTAGGAACGTTCAACTAACTACAAAAATTTCTGTAAATTTGAGTTAGGTATTGATATTTAATTTTAATCGTGCATATTTGTCGCATGTCCTTTGTAATCTTTTTAGATTAAAATTTTGAGCTTTCATTGAATATGCCTTTAAAACCTTTCTGCAATATTTGGGATATATTCCATTAACCGCAAGGCATAAACATATAGTAAATTTCTAATAAATCGAACTTTTAGCTTGAAATTATGTGATGCTTTCATTTAATTCAGTCTTACAAAAAAAAAATCACCCTTTATTTATATATAAGTAAATTTTATCATTATTTTAAATGAGATTTTTGTTAATTGTACCAACGCTGCATTTAAAGCCAAATTTTATCTGCAAATACATTTGCTTTTTGCTTTTATTTATCGAAAATAACGAAAATTATAAAATAAAGCGTATTCGTTTTGAAATCAAAACATTCAAATAAAATTTGCGTTGATAGTGGCGCTAAATTTATTTGCAAATATACGATGAAAATTATCTAATTTTTATATACTTTTAATAAACCAATTACTCTTAGAATGAAAGTGTATATAAGCTATATCTACATTGTGTATCCGATTTTAAAGCATATCATTTATAGTCCGGTCAATTTAGTCAATTGAAATACAGAAAATTCCCGGAAAGCTAAATCTTTGCATATGCCTTAGTTTTACCATGACGTCCCCATCGATCCCATGTGAGCTAAAAAAGTTATTCGGGGTCAAAGGTCAAAATTTTCGGTTTTTTGGATTTTCTCGAAAACCGTAAGTTTTATCAAAAAGTATTCAGACAAAATTGTAGATCTTAAAATTCTCTATAAAAATGATATATATCTATAATATGTTTGACGCTCTAATATGTTTAACGCTGCGTTTGTCTCTATAATTTAATTTCGTCGGACGACCATTCCTGGGCTTGTTTTTAATCCAATCTTCGTTTTTTAAAGGAGTTATGACATTTTGGATTCTTGACCGGGGTCTTGACAAAATTTTTCCAATTTCGGAATACGATTTTCCATCTTTTACATGTAAATTCCATAATATTTTGCGTTCTTCAATTGAAAGCTCCTTACGCGTCATTTTTGCAGTTAATAAGGCAAATATTTATTAGTAAATTGTTGTTATTATTTTTGTTAATTGTTTAAAAATATATATTTAAGAAAACTTCATTAGTTTTTGGAAAATTTAAGCAATATGGGAGGAATTCGCATTAAAGTGTAAAATCGCCTGCTGTACTATGACTTTAGTGGCACGCTGTATAACATTATTCTTACAAGCGCAATATCTCGGGAATGGTAGTAGTCTTAGGAAAAAGAATTTGAGGATCTACAATTTTGCCCTGAATACTTTTTTGATAAAACTTACGGTTTTCGAGAAAAATCCAAAAAAACGAAAATTTTGACCTTTGACCCCGAATAACTTTTTTAGCTCACATGGGATCGATGGGGACGTCATGGTAAAACTAGGCATGAAAGATTTAGCTTTCCGGGAATTTTCTGTATTTAATTACTTTTTATGTCTAAATTGACCGACTATTAAGTATATAATTATAAAACAATAGTTTTAAAAAATTTTTTTTTTCATACGCATGGTACCAATTTTGGTATTATACTTATTACTATGATTTCAAACCAAGTTCTCAATTTATTTAAAGAAATAGATCTTAGCTATTCGAAAATTGTATTTACAAGGCTGAATCAAGTCCCGACTATTTTAAAATAAAGGTTGAATGATCGTACTTGATCCCATGTACAGTACGAATTCACTTCGAGTAACAAAATTCCATTTATTTTTTTAAATTAGAAGAATGGCATATTAAAAAAAAAATACAAATAAATGAATAATGTCCCGACTATTTTAAAATAAATAATGAATAAACGTACTTGATCCCATATACAGTACAGTGCAGTCCACAATTATGGGTAACCCTACGAATGCACTTCTAGTGACTAAATTCCATGTATTTATTATAAATTAGAAGAATGGCATACATCCTCTCAATATTCTTTAATATAAGAGTCGATATGCAGGCAACCGTCTGTCTGTATGAATTCTGAAATCTCGGAAAAAAAAATGTTGTAATCCATTTAATAAGGCTCAAGCAGTACAGCTTCTAGTATACTTTTTGTTAGAATAAATCAATTCGAAGGAAAAAGACCTATAGTGTATCCCTTAGTCGGATAACGTAAATGTAACTTTCCTTATTCGTGCTATATTTGAAATATGATTTTTGCTAATTGTTCCATATGTGCGTTGAAAGTTTTATATCATTTGAAATTATAAGTCCATTTAGTTTTTGTTTTGTCGGAAAAAACCCAAAATGTGCAAATAAATAGAAAATTTGTTGCGAAAAAGCATTTTAATGGGTTTTGAAATTGCACTAAACAGTATTTACGAACGCACAGAATGAAATATAAAATTTTTGCATGGTTAGCAATAAAAATTTTAGTTGCAATAATATTAGAGTCCATTATGAATGGGGCATACTAAGTCAGAATCAATAATTTTCCAAAAATTAGAGTGTCCAAACTTGTTAATGGGTTTTTGGCTTAATGCTCAAATTGGTAAATATTTCTAGAAATTGATAAATTATAATAAGCAGCGAATTTGATATTTCTTTATGCTTATTTTGAAAAATTTTTGCGAAATTAAAAATAATAAACAAATTTGCTATTCAAGCGTGTTTTATAATTTTAATTCAATTATAATAAAATTAAGTGAATAAAATTAATTGAATTGAAATAATTTTTTATTATTTAATTGGTTTAAATCATACTAATTTAAATTTGAGCAGTTTTGTTCTTATTTTTTTAAATAAAGTGAAAATTCTTCAAAAAATTTCTAAATTTTATTTTTAGCAGACTTACACATTTATTATACCCTTTACCGTATGGTACCAAGGGTATATTAAGTTTGTGCAAGCCGAAAATGTATGTAACATATAGAAGGAGACGTCGGAGACACCCCAAAGTTACCTAAATATGATCAGGGTGAATAGAGAAGTCGATATACCCATGTCCGTCTGTCCGTCCGTCCGTGTGAACGCCTAGATCTCAGAGATGGTAAGAGCTAGAGTTACCAAACTTTCACATTAGATCCCATATTATTCGATAGGAGGCAAGTTTATTTTATTTTTTTGATATCGGGGATAAATTATATAGCTCCCATGGGGGTGTTTGAGACGAAAAAAAGCGTTTTAGATGAATAATTCGCTTGTTTATGAAGATATCGTAACCAAATTTGGTATTCGAAAGTTTTTTATAGTTCCCAATCACTGTACCAAATTTGAAAATTTCGAAATCGGTTGACTATATCATATAGCTCCCATAGGACCAATCGGTCCAAAAAGACGATTTTTATACAAAATTCGATGTTTTGTTTGTTTGTAAAGATATTTGAAATAAATTTGGCATTCATATCTTTTTTAAGGTATTTAAGCACTGTGTCAAATTTTATTGAAATCGGTAGACTATATCATATAGCTCCCATAGGAACGATCGGTCAAAAAAAAAATTTTTGCTTAAAAATTCTTCTGTTTTTGGTTTTTTGTGAAGAAATCGGACTTTATTACAAGCTAGTGGTACAGGGTATCCTAAAGTCGTCCGCGCCCGACTTTACGTCCGCCTATTTTTTAATGTAATGTGTAATTTGAACAAAGATAAACTTTTAAAAAAATATCCGAAATTTTGTTTATCGAATCAAATCAAACAATAAATTTTAATAATTTTAAAATTTAATTTAATATAAAAAATTTAATTATTAGTATTTTGTGAATCTTAGCGTTCAAAAATTAAACATTTTCCCTAAAATATGCAAAGTAAATAAAAATTTATATCTACGATGTTCTCCATGCTGCGTTAAGGAACTTTGCTTCAAAAATCCTAAATATAAATTAAAGATCTCAAGCTTATATACTAAACCTTCTTAACTTACAATTTTTGTTTCATCTTTCATAAGAGTTTAAAAATAAATTGTTTTCTGAAAGTTTCAACTTAAATATTTTTATAAAATAATGTCAATTGCTTTGTTTATTTAAATTTTTATTGCACACTTATTTTTAATTTTTCCTGAATTTATAATAAAATTACTTTATTTAGCAAAATAACACTAAATCTTAAGTGTTTGTCACATATTGTCGTTATAAAGTTTTTAGTTTTTTACGTTTTTAAAATTTATAGCTATGACACTAGCAAACCATAAAACATAAGTTAATATGAGTTTATCTCTGTCAAAGCTGCTGCCATTCTAAGACTATTTAGTCCCACACTCCTTATGCTCATAGATTTCCTCTAAGGCACTCTTAATCGCATAGTCAACATGACCCAGAATTTATTACCATTGCAACCACTATTCCAGTCCATTTAACTTTGCTACCTAACGTTAGTTTGTTGGTTTTCATAAGGTCCAACATTTTATCTACAACATCTCCTCGACATCTCGTATCTACAACAAAACCGACAATCCTGGAAACCAACTACAGAACATTGTCAACCACTTATCGCCCGCAAAACAAATAAAATCTAAAAATTTACAAAAACCAAATCGGCATAGCACACAAAACAAAAACTTCAAATGTTGAGTGGGGTCAGTTTGGCATAAGGAGACGCAGAGAGAGCGAGAAGAATAAAGACAAATGAGAGGGAGAGGAATCCGTAGCTTACTGCTCCAACATGGTCGGAATTACGTCACATGACGCAGGCATAAGTGTGGGGAGAGCACTCATTAAAATGTGTTGTAAATTCGAAAAGCAGCTGCAACAACAACAATGTTGAAACAACAATGTAGGAGAAAAGTTGGCAAACTGAAAAGGTTAGTGGGTAGGTACACAACTAGTCATTTGAATAAGACTACTACAATTATTTTAATTTTACTATCACTTATAAAAAAGTGAATCCGTTAACGTTGATTCAGGCGATATCTTATGATATTCGATTCTTCGATAAACTGTTTGCAACGATTTTTCGATAAACTCTATACAACGATTTTTTATAGAAATTTGATCACTTAATGCAGATAAAAAAAAATTTATTTTTAAAGTATTGTAAATTTTGCAATATTTGTATTTTAGCTTAGAGCAAAATTATTTATCTTATATATAAAATTCTCGTGTCACAATGTTATGTTCCTTCGAAGCTAGAGAACTCACGAACGGCTGAACCGATTTGGCTAATTTTGGTCTTGAAATGTTCGTGGAAGTCCAAGGATTGTTTGAATTTGCGAAAATATAACAAAATTGCGACGAAAATACTAAAAAGGACAATTTGATTTTCCAATACAAAATTTTTTTTTTAATTTAGGTTGGCATTGTGTACATTGTCAGATTAACTAATATTTTTTAGTTAATTGTTTTTGTCGAAAGGAATCACAAAAATTATAAACGTTATAAATTTTATTTTCTTGAAGCACACAAAATTTCATGAAAATCGATCCAGCCGTTTCGGAGGAGTATGGTAACTAACATTTTGAAACTAGAATTTTATATATAAGAAGAAACTTATGTTTTACGTGCTATCGGTGTTCTCATGAACGAGTCGATGAATTTCAAATCTGATTTTTCGTGTGTTAGAGGTCAATGCGGAGGTTTTAAGACTATTGCGATGTGTTTGTGTGAATTGGTTCGTGAGATATACGCATTTTTGTGAATATTGGTTTTTGTGTGAACATACTCCTCCGAAGCGGCTAGACCGATCCTCATGAAATTTTGTGTGCTTATTGGGCAGGTCTGAGAATCGGCCAACATCTATTTTTCATACCCCTAAGAGATAAGGGTTGCCACTCCTAACAATCCTGGCAATTCAAGTGAATTTAAAAACTCGGTAGGATAATTTACAATTTCATCAATTTTAGAAATTAATATTGATTTAGTTATTCCTTTCCAAGAAAGTTTTCTTAAGAAGAAAGGAATTCTGCGATTTTTGCTTACAATTCATGTTTTGATTTCTGTATAAAATACATATGATCAGATCAATATTTGCACATTATGCAATTTCGTGAATTCGCCACAAAAATAAATCATTGGAAGAAAATAAAGATCTAGACGAGCGAGCGAAGCGAGCGTGCCGAAGGCCGGCTAGTTATTATATATTATTTATTCATCAATATTTATGTTGTCCCTTTCAAAGTAATCCCCCTTAGATACAATACACTTATGCCAACGGTTTTTCCAATTCTCAAAGCACTTCTCATAAGCTCTTTTCGGTATAGCCTTGAGCTCTTCCAGCGATGCAGTCTTTATCTCTTCAATCGTTGCAAATCGCCGTCCTTTCATAGGCCCCTTTAGTTTTGGGAACAAGAAAAAGTCACATGGGGCCAAATCCGGTGAATATGGTGGCTGAGGTATGATTGTGGTGTTGTTTTTGGCCAAAAAATCTCTCACAAGCAAAGATGAGTGAGCAGGGGCATTATCGTGATGCAAAAGCCATGAATTGTTTTTTCACAATTCTGGACCTTTTCTTTGTATTGCTTCACGCAAACGGCGCATAACTTCCAGATAATACTGTTTATTGACCGTACGACCATATGGTAAGAACTCCTGATGCACCACGGCATGGTAATCGAAGAAAACAGTGAGCAAAACTTTGACATTTGATCGAACTTGGCGTGCTTTTTTCGGTCTTGGCTCTTCTGGACTATTGGGCTTTGGTTTCGATATCAAAACCATATACCCATGATTCGTCACCAGTTATGACCCTTTTGAGTAAATCTGGGTCGACGTTGACGTCATTCAACAGCTCTTGAGCGATGCTCATGCGACGGTTCCTTTGGTCAAAATTTAGCAATTTCGGAACAAACTTCGCTGACACACGTCTCATGCCCAAAACGTAAGAAAAAATTTCATGGCACGAGCCAAGCGATATACCGACATCCTCAGCAACTTCTCTGATAGTGATTCGACGATTTTCCAAAACAATTTTCTTCACTGCTTGAACGTTTTCATCAGTTGTTGACGTGCTTGGGCGTCCAGAGCGAGGCTCGTCATTGGCATCTTCCCGGCCATCTTGGAAGAGCTTGTACCACTTGTAAACATTTTTTTTACTCAGAACAGTTTCACCGTATGCTACTGTCAACATTTCAAGTGTTTCGGAGCACTTAATTTTATTTTTTAGACAAAAAAATCCGTTGATCTATAGTTTTCGATAGCAAAAAATCGCCCAGCACGCAAAACACTTATAACCTTTACGCCTCTGACAACCAAACAAAAAATGCCATTCACTTGAAATTTGGTACAGATGTTCGGGAAGAGTGTACCAACACAACAAAACAAAAAAATCGATAATCGAAAATACGTTGCCCGCGATATTGCTTAAGTCACCTTACTTTTTGAACACACCTCGTATGTTTTTAGTATCTAATCCTGCTAGACATTATCAGAAGAATTTTATTCCCATTTTTATTTTGATACTTGATATAAATAGAAAAATCCGGATTTTTTTTTTTGAAACTCCGATAAAAAATTCCTCTTAATTCGTATAGCAAAAGGCAATAAGGCACAAGTCCAAATTGGGCTGCCTAATTTAAGTGGTCAGCAGTGTAAATTAAAAAGCTTGGACCGGGGCTAGCTTAAGGTAGGCCAAAGCTTTGCTAATGTTTGTTTGTATAGGGTCCGTTTACACGTGTGTGCGCGCATACACATGCACACAAGAGTATACTATATACGTTTATGTATATATGTGTAGAACTGTGGAGCATCTGTTTGTTTTTATTTTATTCATTTTTTATTTAGGTTTTATTGCTACTTAATCCAAACGTAGCATTGCTTTCAAATACGATAAAAGCATATATATATATATATCGCTAACAGTGAAACAAATTAAATATTTATTTATTCGTATAATTTACGTTTGTTATGAAAGAGTTTATATTCTCTTTGATGTGCTTTTAAGGCATAGATAAAGATGCTTTACCAAGAATACTACCAACTCCCAATAACAAATTTTGTAGAATTTCAAATGTTTGACTTGCTCCCCGGCTCAATTTTTGACTGTTTGTATAAGCTTTACGTAAAGGGTCAAAACTTTGATTAATGGGTGCAAGAGCGGAGTACAGTAATTTGTATTGAAAGATACGAACTATTTGCTTACAAACTCCATCCCTGGTTACAGCCGGTCGACATATCCGACAGTGGGAATTCAAGGACAAAGAGGTTTTAGTTTCAAATCAATAATTTTGTCATAATGGTAACTTTTCCTAGAATTTATTCTTGGAGCTAAATTGCTGTTAACTTTTAATTTTAAATATCGTTTTTATCAAAAACTTATTTTTTCTAGACTTACACATATTTCTTAAGGTCAATCCAGTTAGTCATGATAAAAAATTTGTAACTACTAGTAAGAAAACTTTTAAGCTTCAACATGGCAACATTTTCTATCTACGGATTCCACTTGATTTCCATGATGCCAACTTTTCTTTTACTTGCTCTTTTCCACCTGCTCTCACTTATTGTCTATTAACTAAATTACGCATGTGACAGCAAGGAAAATATTGTAGCAAGCAAAAAGGAAACAGGACATGAAAAGAAAGGAAAACAATCTTTGACTATTTCTCAAGCCATTTGAAGCAATTTCTTTGCAACTTCAACGTTAGCAACTATTATATATATATACATATATGTATATACTCGTAGCTATATACTGGCATTCCATTTCCTGCTGTTGCCATCAATTTAAAAATGGATAAAGATACAAATTCTATTACAAATGCAGCCGCACGCGTGTCACAGAATCTGCTCAGCACTTCAATCTAACAAACTTATAGATAGATAGATATGCATTTATATGAGTTTGTTTCTGTGTGTGTGAGAGTGTATCTACGTATGTGTGTGTGTGGGAGAGAGTTTGTTTTTATAACAAAAAAAAGACACAAAGTGAGTAAAGGCTTTCGCCTGTGCTTCATTCATGGCTTTTGCCACGTCACTTGGGTGACAATAAGGGGTTATACAATTGTCGGATGACTATGTCAGGTCGTACGACTGACAAACTGACAGTATGACGGACTGACGGACTGACAGAATGACAAACTGACAGTCCTGCCATTACTACAACAAATACGGAAATCCACATACTAGTATGTAGAAGCGTCAGTTTCGTAGATTTGTTGGTAGGCTGACGCTTCTTTTTACAAAATTCCAACGCCCATGCACATAGATACTCACACACACACGCAGACAGATACGAATACACACATTCACACACATACTGATACAAAATATACCATTTTTTTTAGCCACAATTTTATGCTGTTATTCTTTTTTTTTTGAGGTCGTTCTGCGACATACAAATACATATGTAGAATAATACAAAGAGCTTTATAGAGTATATTTCATTGAAGGACACCCTACACAAACACACAAATAGGGAGAAATTCTAGCCTGTTATATACATATGTGTGTATTTTTTTTTTCTTCCACTTGTGATACCCTGCGTTTAAAGGATAAGAGGTGTTTAAGGTTGTGGTAAGATCATGTTTTGTTCAAGAGTTACAACATTACTTTTGGAGCGAATCAATCGACTGTCGATCAATCTTATTCTGGCAGATAACGAATGGGTGTTCCTTAATAATTTTCGGTTCTTTCAAGCTTTTCACACGACATCTCTTACTCGGTATTCTTGAGTGAGCTTTCAGATTAATAGCTTGCACTCCTTGACTTGCTTATTCTGCTCTTCATAGAGATTGTCCAGCAGATTGGTTAGTTCTTGGATCTTTCACAGCGTGCTTTTCATAAGAAATCTCTTACTCAGTCTTCTTAATGACGTGCACTCCTTGACTTCCTGTCTGTCCAGCAGATTAGTTAGTTCCTTCTCTCTTGTCGTCTTGTCGTCTTGTTGTCTTGTCGTCTTGTCGTCTTGTCGTCTTGTCGTCTTGTCGTCTTGTCGTCTTGTCGTCTTGTCGTCTTGTCGTCTTGTCGTCTTGTCGTCTTGTCGTCTTGCCGTCTTGTCGTCTTGTCGTCTTGTCGTCTTGTCGTCTTGTCGTCTTGTCGTCTTGTCGTCTTGTCGTCTTGTCGTCTTGTCGTCTTGTCGTCTTGTCGTCTTGTCGTCTTGTCGTCTTGTCGTCTTGTCGTCTTGTCGTCTTGTCGTCTTGTCGTCTTGTCGTCTTGTCGTCTTGTCGTCTTGTCGTCTTGTCGTCTTGTCGTCTTGTCGTCTTGTCGTCTTGTCGTCTTGTCGTCTTGTCGTCTTGTCGTCTTGTCGTCTTGTCGTCTTGTCGTCTTGTCGTCTTGTCGTCTTGTCGTCTTGTCGTCTTGTCGTCTTGTCGTCTTGTCGTCTTGTCGTCTTGTCGTCTTGTCGTCTTGTCGTCTTGTCGTCTTGTCGTCTTGTCGTCTTGTCGTCTTGTCGTCTTGTCGTCTTGTCGTCTTGTCGTCTTGTCGTCTTGTCGTCTTGTCGTCTTGTCGTCTTGTCGTCTTGTCGTCTTGTCGTCTTGTCGTCTTGTCGTCTTGTCGTCTTGTCGTCTTGTCGTCTTGTCGTCTTGTCGTCTTGTCGTCTTGTCGTCTTGTCGTCTTGTCGTCTTGTCGTCTTGTCGTCTTGTCGTCTTGTCGTCTTGTCGTCTTGTCGTCTTGTCGTCTTGTCGTCTTGTCGTCTTGTCGTCTTGTCGTCTTGTCGTCTTGTCGTCTTGTCGTCTTGTCGTCTTGTCGTCTTGTCGTCTTGTCGTCTTGTCGTCTTGTCGTCTTGTCGTCTTGTCGTCTTGTCGCCTTGTCTTCCTCTAAGACCGCACACTTCAAATTATTTCAGAGCATATCATAGTCGGGATGTTCCGACTTGTATGTTTTTTTCACTTGTTTTCCGGCTGCTTTTCTGCCTTGTAACACGATGCTGGAGATGAAATCAAAAGGCAGCCTACCGACAAATGTTGCTGACACATATAACAAGATCCCTCCCAAAGCCCAACAATCACAAGGACAACAAACAAGCAGAACACTATATAACAATATTGAAACTTAAAGAGCTCTCGCTTATATAAGCTTACAATGGCAGAGAGGAGAATTCTAAAGGCATTGCAAATAAAAAACCAGCCGAAAATGAAAACAAACAGGCAGGAAATAATAATAAAAAATGTTATATATAGTATTCTATACTATGCGGAAAGAAAAAAAAAGTATGAGCACGAAAAAAGCGCAACTGTAGAAATAGAAGACGAAAGGGGGATTGGGTACAACTAACTAAAGACCGACAAGTCGCTATTCCTTGGTTCCTTGGCCTAGGGGAATTAAATGGCAAAAAGCAGCGCGTAATTATCGAGTGAGTAGCTGGAGGAGGGTAGAGAGACCAAACAATATAAGAAAAGAGATTTTGTATTTGCTTTTTTTTACTTCTCTGCTTCTTCTTCTTCTTTTTTATGTGGCACAATTGAGCTGACAGTTGGGGGAAAAAACTGACGCAATGGCTGTCTGGGCTGTCCAAAGTCTAACCAAAATGCTACACTTTAAGCATTTGCTTAAAAAGTTTGAAAGGGATGGAGGACAAGGGAGCATGTAGCTCAAGTACCCTGAAGCTGTAGCTGGGGAATAAAATGGGAATGGGGTATCAGTTACAGTTAATTGCTGACACTTTAAAAAAATGTGGCTTTTAAAAAAGTTGTAACAAAATATTTTGAGATGGGGAAAGTTTGGATTTTACACATTTGGACTCATTTCAGTATTGATTTTTTTCAGGCATATTCCTTTTTCTGTTTATATTAAGTTTTATTACTTATTGGCTATAACAAACAAAAGTTCTTCGTTTAATTTGGTTTTAATATTGGATATTAATATAATTGAGTAAAACGTCTGCATCAAGTTCATAGCCCCATCTAATTTGCCGCGGTAGCTAATTTCCAAAAAGTGTTTGGGGCTTAAACATTTTAATGAGATTGATTTGAAATTGATCATTGTCTTATATGAATCCGAAATGGCATTAACGTGATACTTATCGACTTTCCGATTATCACTCTAGCAACACCGTTTGGCTTTTACGTAAAACATCCGACCATATTTAAATATTTATAATATAATATTAACAATTAAAGCATAACGTTGTAAGCATTACTTTTGCAGCATTTAAGGTTAAACAAATATTGATTTTTTATAAACAACTCATCAAGCCTGTTAGCTATACACTAATGCCCTCACGCACTCATCTCTAATACCCGCATTTGGAGCGTGAAAAATCACTAGCACTTCTGTGCCTTTGGCTCGATTCGAGTAAGCATCTGCTACAGAAACAACACGAAACCTTTCCCTCCCACAATCGACCCAGTCACCCAGCACCACCTTCCACTTCACTTCACAGCTTACTAAATGAAACCAAAGTCAACGACTTTTTATACTGCAGCCATCGACATACAATCAGTTTATATCTACATGGGTGTATACTTATGTGGGTGTTTGTGCGTGCCCCACTAACAAGATTCGACATTTGAACGAGAGTAATCCATCAGCGAAGGACTCGTACTGCCTGCTCATCGTCAGTCAGCAATGTCCTCATCGTTCCCAACTTATATACTATGTAGTATTGGTAAAAAAAAAAAAGTGAGAGAATTCAGTGCTCTGCTTGGCTGCATTTGATATTGACATCAGTTTGGTTAACTTTATATAAAATCGCATTTAATGCGGTTCCAGCACAAATATTGAAAATTCGATTTCATTGTGTTTTGTGGCATTTCCAATTTCCCAGCAAAAAAAGAAAATAAAAATGAAAGTTGAATTATTTGATTTGACAGCTTTTTGTGTCCGGGCGAACTTGTATTAAAGTCTGGGAAGCCAAGTTCGCTTTTGTGACGCAAATTTATATTGTATTCTGGTACAGACAGAGTCCCTACCAGTAAAGGGTTTATATTCATGAGTAATACTGACTGTCACAGGAGTCACAACAATAATTTACATTGTTGAAAAAGTACATGACTTTGAATAATTGGAGCATAATTTATTAACTGCAGAGCAATAAGTAAATTTCAACAAAGTCGTAAATATTTTGTATGCACATAAAGCTAAAGTGGAATTTAATTTTAAGTGATGTGGGGACATAGAACAAAATGCCTTTAAGTGTTCGCACATTCCAATGTGATTTAAATGATATCTGATATGGTAACCTTAAGCAAAACAGTTTTGTCGGCTAGAGAGAATTAGAGATTTAATTTCAAGTTAAATAAAATGTGCTCAGTCTGATAACTTACGTTTCCCACTGTGGCTTGCCAAGGAGACATTTTGAAAACTGAGACGTCCATTTAATATTCAAAAAACATCAGCCTGTAAAAATTTAATATAGAAAAAATAATGAATTTATTTTAAAAGCTATCATACACTATTGATATTGAAGTAAGGTTCCGTTTTGAATGGAATGTCTTTAAAAAAATCTCAATTATGTATTTATAAGGAGCTGAATATATAGTTAAAATGTGTTA
This sequence comes from Chymomyza amoena, assembly GCA_037043745.1. NCBI lineage: Eukaryota > Metazoa > Arthropoda > Insecta > Diptera > Drosophilidae > Chymomyza > Chymomyza amoena. The sequence goes on from JBAMAX010001618.1 coordinate 28,026, forward strand.
CTTAAAACCAGGAAATTCTCAAACAGTTCCGGTGCCAAAAAATATGACTAAATTTTTTACTCTCCATGCAAAATTTTAAATCATTCAGCTATATAAGTGTTAATTTGTATTTGTTAAGAAATAAGCATCACTTAATTCCTACAATAGCTCCAATGAGAATCTCCCAATCTGAAGGAGACATAATGTAACTAGCCCTCCCACACCAGAGGAAATTGAGAGTGCAATTAACACCCTGAAAAAAGGCAAAGCTCCTGGAGCAGATAAAATCGCCGATAAATGCTTCCAAGCGAATGCTCACATGATGGCACAAAAGCCAACTCCGATCTTGGAAACTGTTTGGACCTCTGAAAATGTACCTAAATCTTGGAAGAAATCGGCAATTATAAAGATTCCGAAAAAGGGAATCCGATAAATAAGCTTTAACTGGCGGGGTATCTCTATTCTGCCAACCATCATGAACATCCTCAACCAGATCATACTAAGCCACATTTCCGAGCCACTTACCAACATTCTGCGAAGAAATCAAGCTGGCTTTCGTCCTCAAAGATCTTGTATAGATGTACTGTACGTATTATCGTAGAGCAATCCGAGGAATTCAATTATATTTAGTTTTCATAGATTTTCTGAAACCGTTTGACACCTTTGAACTGGAAACAATTTGAGTTGGATTTCGAGCTAGAGGGATTCCAGACAAAATTATCAATATCATATAAGCGTCGTAAGCTGGGTCCTCAAGCCGAGTTTTGCACGACGGACAACTAAGCGATCCTTTCGAATGCAATAGCGGTGTGAAACAAGGATGCACACTGTCGCCCTTGCTCTTTATGATGTTGCTCTGTTTTGTTCCCGTTATTCGGACCTTCAAACCCAGTTAAAAAGACTCGGCACAGAAGCCCCAAAAATTGGTCTTAAAACCAACCAAAATGAAAGTTTGCGGGTAAACCCCACTAATAAAAGCGCCCTTAGTATCGACATCTTGCATATTGAAAACGTAGACAATTTCGAGTATCTTGGAAGCCAAATTACATCATCCGGAGGAGCATTGGACGATGTAGACTGCAGAATTCGTAAGGCTAGAGCTGCCTTTCAACAACTAAATAGATTGTGACGAGAACCGAATATCCGGCGAATAACCAAAATACGAGTCTCCAACGCATGCACAAATTCGGTGCTGTTGTATGGTTGTGAGACATGGTTCTTTACCAGTATTATTGTCAAGAAGCTCCAAACATTTGTTAGATGTTTCGATGTCTTGGGAGCGTATTACGTATTTGCACGTATTAGCAATATGCGCCTTTGGGAACTTTGCGAACAAAAAGCAGTCGAAATTGAAATTCACAAGCGCAAATACGGTTGTTGGGTCACATGCTGCGCAAAGATTATGATGAGATACTGCAAGAAGTTCTGGAATGGAATCAACAAGGCAATCATACAAAGGCAGACCTAAAATGACCTGGCGCAGGACGCTCAAAAGTGAGACCGGGAAATCCATCATCGAGCCACGAGCAATGGCGCGAAACAGAGATCATTTAAAATCCTTAACTTAATAGTTAAAACTAATGTGAATTATAAACGTATTTGTTTAAATTATGAATATGTCCTTAATAATAATAAATAAAGAAATACATGCTATATTCAAAAGCATTTATATACCAAGCAGTTTAATTTGAATCCCTTCCTTATGTTTCTATGTAGTTTGGGAACAGAAAAAATGTTTCGTTTGTTTTTTGGATTCTGAAATGTGTTTTTCTTTTCCAATTTCCTAGGGGATTCCAGACAAACGCTCGGCAACAAACTTCTTTTGGGTCTTCTTGTCCATTTAAGCTTTTTTCATGAATTTTTTTAAAATCAGATACATTGCACATATGGAAAAAGACATTACGGATTTAAAGCCCATCTTATTGCTTAACTTACTTCTGCTACAAAAGCCAAAAATCTTCCAATTCCAATCCACTTCTATAACATAAAGTCCACAAATCCCTGCCTGACTGCCAGCTCGCTTTAGTAAAACCTCAGATGCAAGTTTCCAGATCCTAGTCATAGTCATCACCTTGAATCAATGAGCCATGCCATTAACAAATCATCAGTCGTTCTGTGCCTAGTGTTTGCGAACAAAATTTGCACACATTTGTAAGAACATATGCTCAAAATGCAGAAACGGGCTATCAAAAAACCTAGAGTGGATTTCGAAGAGATTTGTTAGAAAAAACAATGCCAAAAAAAGAAAACAAGTGCGCCAATATCCGTATCGAGCTGCCAAATCCAAGGCAGCGTACAAAAGCAAACTACAAATTGCTGCACTTGTATCTGCTACATACAAGATACAGTCAAAAACTGGCAAAAACAGGCAAAAAGTCAACGCAAGCCGGCAATAGAAAGCTGCTCAAGCAAGAATTTTTGAAACAACGACAAGCTTTTACATATAAGAGAGGGTGTATGAATAGAAGTGGAGCTGGAGGTGTTACGATTCCAAATAGATGTTCGTTTGTCGAGCAGTCGAGCAGGTATTCTGCCAAGTATCCCAAGAATTTGCATAGGTAAGGCCCAATGTTTGGTTCTGTGCATGTGTGTATCTTTGTATCTGTTTGTGTGCATATGTTGGTTTGTATTAGTATGCATCTGACTGACTTTGACTGTTTGCATTTGGGCGCTTAGTGCTCTCAATGTGGGCAGTAGCGTAGATAGCTTATTGTCAAGTAGGGATAGGAAAATTAAATTTGATTCAGAGTCTTTTTAAGCCGTTTAAAAATTCGACTTGGCAAATTGCTATATTTGCAGAGAAGAAAAATATATAATTTTAACGATATCTTAAGGGAGATTAAATCCCAAACTCTCCTTTTGCGATTCTCCGTCCCTGACGGTGCAACATGTTTGTTTTTTTTTTCCACTAGGCAGTGCAAAGTAGAGCCAATAAACACAGTCTGGAGTGGACAAATGGCCAGCGTTTAAATAGTTAAATAGCCATCCAAACCAGCCACAAAGATAGGCCCAAGTTGTTCTGTGAGTCCAAATCTACACATGCGTTAAGTCAAGTCACACATAGACACCATATAAGATACGGATTTGCATAGTACTAAAATATTGCGTATACGCCTTGCCTTCTTGCTGTCTGCTTTTAAGGCAAAAATGTTTACCTTCAAAACTAATTAAAATATGCAAAACTTGCCAAAAACCAACCTTAAAAGAGCTCACCTACACAGGTGAAGTACATGTGTTTGTATACCTATTGTTAGCTGCAAAAAGTAAACGCACGTTTGCAGTTTTTTGCAATTTTCCACTCAACAGCCTTTACCTCCTGCTGAGCTTTTTGTCCTTTTACCGCAGCTCTTTTCCAAGCCAAAGTTATGGGTTATAAGCTCTTTGTGCTTTACTCTGTGTCCTGTGGGCGAAACTACGCGGCGTGATTAAACAAGTTTCATACTCAAATGCATGAGCTGTTTTTTTTCTTAAACTAAATTTAAAGTCTTGTTTTCATTGGAATATAATATAATTTACCTTTGTTTCTTTGCAGGTATGTAATGAAATTAATAAAACAAAAAACGGTCTGAGAAGTTTTTCTCGTACTTTTTAACGTAAGTTTATATAAAATATTGAAAATAATTTGATGTTTGATGAAACAATCAAAAAATGCTCCAACGATGTTTTCCAAGATTACAAGTATTGAACTCGAAAATAGTTACTTAAAAAACTATTTTTATTATATTTATTTATTTGTTTATGATTATTGTATATATCAGTTAAAATAAGCTAAGAGGCCTTACAATACAAAGCCATCTAAAAAAATACGATCTATTCAATGTTTAGCCCATGATTTAGATATGATTTTGAAGTCGTTGGATTTCGGAGAGATTGGAGCAAAAGAAATATCTGTTTTAGTAAATTGCCAGAAGCTAAAAATACTTTGAAAAAGGGTTCTCAAAAAGAGGTGGGGCACTGCGACCAAAAAGTCTTTATTACAATACCCTTAAGTTAAAGCAAATCCTTTCCGCTTTCCGCATGAATAGCAGTAGATCTTTTGTTGGTATTGACCTCAGATAGAAGGGAGTAATCCGTTCCTTTTCCATGTGACAGGCTCTGTCCCATACCAGCGCTGAGCAGTCAGAGAGAATATGTCTGGTAGTTTCAGCGTCTTCTTGACAGAGCCTGCACTATGAAGAGTCCGATAGGCCAATTTTCTGTAGATGATATCTAACAGTGTGGTGGCCAGATAGGTAAGCTTCCAGAAGCTTTAGGTCCGCTCTGCCAAGACCTGTTTTTTTGATCGCATCCAGAAGTATGACAAACACTTTTGGTTGACGAAGCCCCGGAAGGGAGACCCAGTATCTCCTATGTTCATCTGCTGCCCATTTGTTTATCATGGTTTTGATCGTGGAGTAATCAATACCACAAAACGGCGCAGGAGATATAGTCAGGTTGGAGGCACCCTATCGTGCTAGATCTTCAGTGATCGTGTTACTATCCACTCCACATCATTCTACAGGGGCTGCCATTAGCCCAATTCTCCGGACTGGGAGAAGAGATATAATTATATCTTGTTATGAAAAAGTTCCGTGATCATAAGATCTGATCTTAGCAGATCGATACGTCAGGAAGCGAATATACAATATAAGTGCGGCATGACCAGTGTCACTTGCTAAGAGTCCAGATGTGATCTGGATACGTAGTAGACTCTGCATGGCTGACTTTTTGATGAAAGTGTGCTGTGGTATGAGTCCAAGTACTGACTGCATGACGGCGTCGGAAAGGTATTCATAGTTCCCGAGAGAGATATGCTTACTAGTCTTTGAAGCTTGCTGCATTTCTATAATACATATGAGGGATGAAGCCCCATGTGCTGCCAAAGAATTTTCTACTGGCTCGAGTACTTGTTCTAAGTGGGAGTTCCAGTTGAGTCGTTTGTCTAGGACCTCACCTAGATGTTTGACCTGGTCTGAATACTTAACCTCAGTGTTATTTATAACAAGGTTTTGAAGCTCCATGTTGTATCTCTTCGTGAAGGGAACAATCACAGCTTTGTGGGGGTTGATACTAAGCCCTTCACTTAGACACCAGTTTAGGGTAATTTGAAGAGCATTATCCATCATCTCTCTGGTGGTGCTTTCGTATTTACCCGTCACTATGACAGCCTTGGCGTCTGTGTACCCAATGATTTTATAACCAAGCCTTGTCAACTTAGTTAAAAGTTCGTCGATGACGAGATACCATCGCAGAGGAGCTAACACACCTCCTTGTGGACAACCCTTTCAGCTTTTATGCTGACTGTTGTACCATTTAGAGATGAAGTTATGTCCCTCTGACGGAGCATGGATTCCACCCATGCGATCACATGTGGTTCTATGTTCTTTCGGGCCAACGCTCTACAGATATAACCAAAGTCAGTATTGTCGAAAGCTGCTTCGACATCCAGGAATGCGCACTAATCTATGTTCTTGGAGTCAAAAGCGTTTTCAATCTTTCGGACTAGGTGGTGTAAAGCAACCTCTCTTGATTTGCCTTTGGAATATGCAAACTGCATTGGATACAGCGGGTTCGCGGCTTGCAGTTTGTTTCTAATGTGCAGGTCGAGAATAAACTTAGATTTAAAAAATTATATAAATTTTTTAAAATATTTTTTGAATTAATGGTATTCTCTAAATTGTTTTTGTTTTACTTATTTTAACCCTGAAGCCATGGAAAACTATACGTTTCATTTTTGTCGATTACATTTTTGCTTTCAAACCACATGAGGTCGTAAGTTTAATAGAATTTTATTAAAAGCTACTAATTGAGACATTATTAAAATATTTAAGCACTTTTAAGGAATTCATTCTTAAACTAAATAAAGTTCTAACACTTTGCGTCATATCTTAAGAAATCTTCCTGACAAGGCCTGCTCTCATCACGCTGTTGTATCCTGGCTTAGGGCAAAAGTCGTGCATTGTTTTCGCCAAAGTTTTAACTAATTTTCTTGTTTTTCCAAGTAGAATGGAAAGCAAAAGTTGTGCAAGAAATCTGCGTTAAAGTTTTCTACTTTTTTTCCTTTTTGCTTTTTGGCAACAATTAAAAAGATTTCTGTTGTTGCTATAAAAAGGTTTTCTCACATTTTTAGAAGCAGTCTTACATTATGACATGTTGAAATAACTAAGTACAAAGCTGCCATAGTGAATAAGAGCGCGTTGGTTTTTTCTTTTTGTTTAGTATGGCACTTTTAAATTTATAAATACCCTACTTTAAAGTTTGACCTTAGTTAAACTTTAAAGTTGCCTGGCAACTCCTACATCATTTCTATACAATAGAGGGCTAGTAGCTGGAATCGTGCCACACGCTGTTAACTTGACTAGCCAGTAATTAAAGTCAAGATGCCGCTGTGAGGGGGCCCACACGAATTAAGCCTAAAACATTTGAGCTGCTTTGTTTATGTCTTTGACTGGCAATGCCATTCCAAGCTCCATCGACTTCATAGTCGTCAACATCGTTACCATCGTTTCCAACGATTCCGTTGCTGTCATTATGCCGTCAACAATGTGCACGCCTTTCCAGCCAAAACGGCAGTCGACCACTTGAGGCTTAATGACCAATTTAATTGGGGGGCGTGCGGGGTCTGTGTGTGTGTCTCTGTGTGTATGCATGGGCTAGGGCCAACTCACACTCCAATTGCAAACATTTATGTCCAGAACATTTGCAAATGAAATGGCCCAAACAAAAGGCTCCAATGAAATGCTATGCAATATAAGAGCCAAGTTTGCAGCAAGCAGTTTGTCGATTACCTTTTCGGCCTGGTTGTTAATTAAGTTTAGCCCTGCTTGAATGTTATGCCAAAGTTTTCTATTACCAGTGCCAAGTTACGAGTAGAGCGGGGCGCACACGTTCGCTAATGAGGCACGTAGGCGTATGAGTAACGTAGAAAATTACCTAGGACCGAAAGAAGACTAATCGTGAAGTATCTGTCAGTCCGTCATCGTTCTGTCAGTGGTTCTTGTTGCTTCAAATTGTTACGTGACACTTGGCTGATGTGAAGTGTAAGTGGCGTGTACTATGTGGCGTATGCTTTATATACATTATGTATACGCTATGTAGTACGCTGTAATATGTTTTTTTCTACAATATTTATATGCTACAGCTAGCAAATAGTTGTTTGAGTTGAGCTATAAGTTTTTTATATGAGCTTTATATATTATGTATACGCACTGCTGTACACTAATGTTTTTACTCTATAGATAGTGACAAGTGCTGTGCGTTGGGCTACAGCTTTGTAGGAAGTATGTCAGATATTCTTGACTGTTCGACTTTTATGGAATTTTATATTTCAAAAGATTTAATTAATTAACGCACCACCATCTTTTGTTATTAAAGTCACTTTGGGTTATTTGTTCATAGGATTTTTAATTTCTTGTTAACGAAACTTATGTGAAAAAGCTGTCTGCCGAAAAAGGAGAAATTGTTTTATATTTAAATGTCAATAAAACCATACCTAAATATTGTAATTGTAAGTTATTGAATCCAAATCCGAGGTCTGCCTCCCACAGTCGCTTTTTCTAAAATGGCCGCGACGCGCAGCTTGTCAGATGAAGTCATAATCATATTTTACAATTGCGCCTGGCGGATAGGCAACAGTTTTTTCACGCAATTTTTTGGTACACCAAAGTGAGTTTTTTGGAACTCGGATTCGGATTCAGCGACCAAACATGGTCTGACCACCGGACTCTAATAAAATTTTGTATGAGGTTTTTTGAGCTTATGCAGAACCCTGACGTGCTGGGGTTTTTTGGACCTCGGATTCGGATTCAGCGACCCCGAAAACATATAGTAAGCATGCTCTGACCTCCAGACCCGAAAAAATATTTTTTTTTGTGTGGCTGTGTAATTAATCAAGGGCATATAAATATCGGCATTCATCAAAAAGACGTATAGCCTTTTTTTGTATATTTTTGATAAATTTGGAAGACTTTCATTTCTCTGGCCATAACCATTAAGTTACGAGCTGAGCTACTAAGAAATTCCACACTCCCTCGCACGCATACAAATACAAAAATCACACAGATACACACACATACACTCAAATGAAGTTCAGTTAAGTTGTGCGCGTAATGCAATACTTCCGTTAGCCCAATTCACTTTAATTCTCTGTTTTTTTCACGCTCGACTTTCACTGCGAAAAACTTTTCGTGCTCTCTGCACGCAATGACACACACGCACACACCCACACGCATGGCCACACACACACAGATACACAACGCTCCCACTTACACGTTCTAAATTGAACAAAATGAAGAAAAAACACAAGCTGGGTATTTTAATGGAGGTGTGTGCGTGTGAGAAAGTCAGGGGAGGAGTTGGCTTAGATCGAAAATTGTGCTCTATGTACACACAGAGAGAAATGTGAAATGTTTAGCAAAATGTCTTCCGTGCCAGTTCTCAGCTGCTCCGAATATTGATTGTCGCCGCGGGGTATCCGATGCTGTAGTTGTATCTAAAGCAGAGCAGGTGCAGTGGTTGCTACAGCTCATACAATAAAAAGCAACGACAGGGCCAAGTGACTGGTACTCCTGGTATCCTTTGCTGGGACTTAACTGTGAGTATACCCATATGGAAAAGCATTTACATGCAGACAATATGAACCAGCCAATTCGGACATATTGGGTTGTTAAAAAAGTTCGTTCGGTTTTTAAGGACTTTACGGAAAAGGAGTAGAAAATGTGAGTGCATCTAGAAGGCAATGAGTAAGATAGAGATAACGCTTATATCAAAACGAACCGAAGGACAACAGACATCGGTGAA
>JBAMAX010001619.1:0-11645 GCA_037043745.1 Chymomyza amoena
CACTTAATGATTGATGAGGTTTAGTGAAAGATACATTTACAAAAATTAAGAATATTTTAATATAACGAAAAGCTAATGCGAAAAGTTAAATATAAATTGCAAATGCAGTAAGCATAAGATTTAAGTTTTATTTAGTTATCTTAATATTTGATTTGCTGCTATTATATTTTTCTTTTAAAGTTTCTATTTAGTTATTTATTAATAATTTTTTCTTTAGTCTGATAATGTAACCAATTTATCTTAGCTCTTTGGCTTATCATTTTTTGTTTTTTTAATCATGATATTTACATTAAAAAGCTTTGCGATTATCAGGCAAGTATTCATCTTAGATTGTAAGCCATGGACCCAATGGTCTATCTACAGCATGTTACATTAACACCCACTCATTTAGTATCTTGTGCTTGCTTCGGATGCACGTTCGTTAAACAAATGCGGAACAGTAGCTAAGACTTGTTAGCTAAAAGATTTGTAAATATTGGCCTTAGCTTGACTAATTATCTTGACAGTAACTTGACAGGGTTTGCACGCAGATAAACCTACAAAATTTGTACAGTGAAATAAAATTTCATACAAATGGATGCAACCAATTTCTCGCTGTCCTTCGCGCTGCTTTTGCTTTGGAGCAGTCCAATAAGCGCGCAACCTCAGCGATTAAGCAACTGCAGCAGTCTAGAGCTTGGAATGCTGGATACATCCAAAAATATGGACTCACTCAGCTTGAGCAACTGCAACATTTCTAAACTAGAGAGTGCTTTCTTTAAGCGCTTTACCCAACTGCTGACTTTGGAGCTGCATAATTGTGGATTACGCGTTTTGGAGCCGCAGGCTTTGCAGGGTCTGCCTCAGCTGCGTTCACTATCGCTGGCCTACAATAATCTCACAGAGGTGCAATCTTGGTCTCAGGAAAGTCTAGCGGCGCTAAATTCTTTGGATCTGCATCATAATCAAATAAGTAAGCTATTAAACCATAGCTTTCAAAGCTATCCACAGTTACAAGTACTAAATCTGTCTGGAAATCGTGTGGAGCATATTGTGGCCAATATTTTTGAGGGCTTGGCTCATCTTAAACATCTCAATCTTGGTCACAATTTGCTGAAAACGATAAAGGCTGGCATGCTTGATAGCCTGAAACGTCTGAGTTTGCTGGCACTGCATTACAATGCTATTGAGCAAGTCGAGCATGGATCCTTTAAGGCTAATACGCATCTGCGGGTTTTGCGTCTGGATGGAAATAGACTAAGCAGTATGGATTTTCTGGCTGATGAGAATTTGTCGCGTTTGTTGCATTTGAACGTATCAAAGAACTTAATACAGGATTTGCCAGCACTGGGCTTGTCCAGGCACCTTGAACTACAATCTTTAGATATTAGCCATAACAAATTGAGTGGTCTCAGGAATGATAGCTTTGCTGGCTTGGATTCCCTAGAGGTACGCAAATTTTGTAATCAACTTAGAAGCTACTCGAGCTCATTTTTCGCTTACAGCGCCTGAATCTGAGTCATAATGCCTTGGAGCAGCTGGAATCGGACACCTTGCACTCACTGAGTGTTCTACTGCATTTAGATATTAGTTTCAATCTTTTGAGCACGCTGCCCACCGACTTGTTTCAATCCAATCAACTGCTGCAGCATATTAATCTGTCCCACAATAAGTTGCAACATTTACAGTCGGAGTTACTGCAGCCTTTGACGCAGTTGCTTCAGCTGCAACTGGCTGGCAACGAGTTGCAGACCGTGGATTGGCTGCAACAGCTACCGCCGGCCTTGAATCGTTTGGCGCTCAGCGTGGATCTTAGCTCGAATCATTTACAAACGCTTAGTCTCGATAACTTGGAACAGTTTAAATATGTAAACTTGGCCAATAACCGTTGGCACTGCAATTGGCTAGTGAAAATATTGTTACGCAAATTACCAGCTTCATTGAATTTTGTACGTACTTGGCCCATGCTGAGCACTTGGAATGATGATGAGCTGAGAATCAGAGGTTTCGATTGCTTTGATGGTCAGCAGAATCGTTCCATAGTACTGCTGGATGTTAGCGCTGCTACCAAGTCCAGTGCAGCCTGTCACTGTGGGGTAAGCTGGACAATTAATGTGGAAAGTTTTTGATTGACATATCTGCTTTAGGAATCCACAGATGAACCAAGCCCATCGGCACCACCACTGAATTGGCCCAAAATACGCACGGATCGTTTTGATTCACGTTCGGTGATTATATGGATGCTGGTAGCCATTGCCATTGCTTTTGCAGCATTGCGTTGGGCTCGACGCTTTGTAGATCGTAAGGAGCGACAGAAAAGATTGAATCATGCCAGAGATCAGGTTGGTTTTTTTGAATAACTATTACATAACCTAAGCAGAAGCGGGCACAGACATATTGTCTGTTTGGTACCAAGCTCAAAACTTAAATCAGATACTAGGGATGTCTGAACCCCAAGAATTCTGCCTACCTATGTAAATTGTTCTTATCTACTTAGAACTGAAACAGAATTTTGTTAAGAACGAAGAAGACACACAATTTCATTTTAATAATCACAATTTCTTACATAGATGTTCAACAAACTACATGAAGAACAACATCTTAAGGGCGATCAGCGCGGCTAAGTCTTTAAAGGATCAAGCAAACAGACGAGAATAATAAACAGCTGCATATATAATTTATTAACTAAGATCATGGTAAAGTTTCTTAAAAATGAGATGCAAGTATTAATAAAATAAATCAATTAAAAGTAAATCCCTTTGGATCCCACTTAGCTGTACAGTCGTTCAATAACCGTAGCATACTTTGCCAAGACAATATTACGCCTTATTTTTAGAGTAGGTCCCAGCTCGTTCGTTGGTACTGTAAAGTCATGTGGCAACAAAGCAAACTTTTGCACCCTCTGGGCATTGGATATAGCCTGACTATTGGCTCTTTGTATGCCCTCCTCAATGGCACGACAGAGCTTGGGTTCAGCATTGGTCTCAACGGCGGAACAGTCTCTAGGCAGCTGCAGGTCGGCGGGTATATTGAGCACATCTGACAAACGCGTGTAAGTTAAATTCAGTGACTGCAACCATTCGATTGTCTCTGGACGCAACTCATCCAGCGGCAGACCTGTTTTCGAGTCCGTCTCAGTCTTGAAGGTAAGCAACACGGTTAGATACTTGCGTTGATCTCCTACAAGTAAAGCATTGCTAATCGCAGGCAATTCTCGCTTAATAAGCTCCTCAATGTGCACAGGAGGTATATTTTCTCCGCCAGCAGTGATGATAAGTTCCTTTAAGCGACCACAGATAATAAGATTTTTGTGTTTGTCCAGATAACCCAAATCCCCGCTGAGCAGCCAGTTATCCTCCGTTATCACCTCGCTGGTCTTTAACGGCTCATGAAGATAACCCATTAAATTGCTGCGACTGCGTACACAAATCTCTCCCTGACCCAATTCATTGGGTTCATTGATCTTTAGTTCGATGCCCTTGATCACTTGACCGGAGCTGCATAGATTAGTTATGGGTACATTTATTGTAATACCGCCGCTACTTTCCGACATACCATAGCACTCAGCCAGCGGCAAATTCAGTCCAAGAAAGAAACGTTTCAACTCTTCTGTAACAGGTGCGCCACCTATGCAAAGAGTTTTTATAGATGTCAAACCCAGGGCTTGTTGTATAGAACGCGTCACCTTGCTGGCCAACCAATACTTGGCCACCAAAAAGAGAGACGGCTGCTTGGCTTCAATGCGTAACAAATTATGCAGCTCCACCGTCGCACGTGCCTTAGCCAAAAGAAAACGTGTATATGGATTTGCCTGGAACTCCGCGGCCACCACTTGCTCCATTATCTTTTCATAGACACGTGGCACGCCCAACATGCGTGTAGGTTGAGCACGTGCCAAGGTTCGTGGTAGCGTTCCTTTTAAGATATTACGATCACCAAAATGGACACAGCCGGCATAAACTAAGCTCAGTGTCAAATCAAAGAACTGAGCTGCTATGTGATTCATTGGCAGACAGCTAACCATAATCTCCCTGCCCATTTCTACATTTCCGAAGGTGGCGCCACACACCTTTGCATTGTAGATTAAGCTATCATGCGATATCATTGCAGCCTTAGGCATGCCCACGGTTCCTGAGGTGTAGATAAGTAAGCAGCATTCATTGGCAGCTACCTCCCGCTCGCGACGCTCCAGCTCCGCACCCAGGTGCTCCTCCAATTGGAGTTGCTCCAATTCACACCAGCGATAATATCCAGGTTCGTGTTCTACAAAGGATTCATAAGGACCATGCAGTTGTATGACAGCTTTTAGACGCGGCAGGCGCTCCTTGATGGCACGCAACTTGACCATCTGTTGTGCATCGTCCACCACACATACAGTGGCATCACTGGTATCCAACACATGAAACACTGCCTCTGCCGAGTTGCTGGAATAAATGCCAGCCACAACACCACCAGCGCACATTGTGCCCAGTTCCGCAATGAACCATTCGGGACAGTTAGCGGAGAGTATGCCCACAGAGCTGCGTTCCTCTAGACCCACATGAAGAAGCATTAACGCTGCCTGTCTAACTTTGCACTGATATTCTGCATAATTTATAGTTGTACAACTACTTATTCCCGAGCCAGGGGTTTCGTAGGCCAACGCATTGGAGTTTGGATACTTTTCACACACCTCTTTGAAAAGCTGTGGCACTGTCTGAGGCGGCACAGCTGGCCAGCCACTTTCGCCAAACCGCAGCTTGACGGGATCATGCAACGAGTTGCTCGTATACGCTGTCGCTGGTTTTATATTACAAGTTGCAACTACGTCCTGATCACTTTTGAGGTCCACGGCGCTCATTTTGGATGGCACATTTAAACTGTTTAACTTGGCGTTCGCTTCTATTTATGTGATTACAGAGTGCTGATAAGACCTTCCAAGACAACTTTTGACGCACTGATTCTGTCGATCAAAAAGTATCTGCTTCTTGGTTTAACATATCTGACTTAAGCTTATCGCGTTACACTGATCTAGGGCCATTTATTATACTGGTTACATCAAGCTGGAACAAAGTCTTGCTGCCGAGATAAGACTGAAATCGGACCTTCATGTCAAGTCATTGTTTACGGGGCTGTGATATTTTTAGTAAACAGAAGAAAATACTGCAATCAACATAAACAAAATAAATCTATATGCATCTATTAGGTCAATCATTAACGAACCAAATAGTTCTCTATGGTAAACAACATGATCCTGAACTATCTTAAAACGGAGGTGTCAAGGATACAAAGAAAGTATATTTAGTTGAGTGCAGCTTTAATTTTAATATAAAACTATACCTTAAAATAATAATTATTTTAACCTTTTAATTTATATATTCTGTATCAAAGTTAGAGATATTGGGAAATCCTCAAATCGATCGTCAGTATGATCTGGAAGACTATTGAAATGAAACTCAACCTGTCAGTATTTCTGATCAAGCTAATTTTCTTTTTATCGGGGCTAACGCCTCCATCGGGCACATCAGACAGGGCCATAGAGAGAGAAATCCTTTACAGATAGAAGTTCTTGAGATCAAGGGCCAGCAGCGAGAAATCTAGTATAAGTGGAAATATTATCAGGAGGATCGAGGCAAGAAGTCGAAATGAATAAAGAAGACTACCAAACGGCTATTAATATAATTGTCGAATTTTTGGATAGAACTGGAAAAATCTAAATAAATAGATTAGACCTTCTTGTGTCAGTCATCATTAAAAATTTGTGAAATAAACGACTAAAATTCAGGAAATCACGGCACGTTTTTAGAGAGTGGTTCAAAAGTCACAATAAACAATGCATTCCAAAAATTTGTTCGTTTATAATTTTTTGTTATCAGTAAGTCTGTGAACCGATTCTAAAAATGAATTGATAAGCACACCTTTTTGGCACGAAGCAATTCAAAAAAAATTAAAAAATGCGTGTTATAGACCATCAACTGGAACATTTTAATAAATAATGAACTATTTCTTAATAGTTCAGGACGACTTAAAAAATATTTGACCTCCAACTCCGACGAGCCACAAATAGCCACAGAAAAAAAAATTAAACGTCCTAGGTATCCAATTTTGGCCCCACCGAAGTATATTCTGTAGGATTTTAAAAGAAAACTGACACAAAACTAAACAACTTTTGTTCACAAAGAATTTTTTGATTTATTAATTTATTTTTTTAAGCAAATAAACGACTATAAGTAAATATAATTAATGACGAAAATATTATTTATTAATTATTAAGATAAAAACGTTTTGCAGAAATTTTCAACGAAAAAAGCAGTAAAACTATTATATATAAAATATATATAAAATATATATAATATATATATAATATTAAAAATAAATACATATGTATATAAAAATGCAATAAAACAGCCTACTAGATAAAAACAATAACCAATGCAAATATATTCGATATAGCTGAGTTTTTGAATTTGAGTGACTCCGATTATTTGTACAAACTTTCGATAACATTTGCGTACTTTGCCAAGACAATATTACGCCTTATCTTTAAAGTTGGACCAAGCTCACTCGTTGGTATAGAAAAGTCATGAGGCAACAAAGCAAACTTTTGCACCTTTTGGGCATTAGATATGGCATGCTTATTAGCCCTTTTGATACCCTCCTCAATGGCCCGACATAACTTCGGTTCAGCATTTGTAATCACGTTGGAACTGTCTTTGGGCAACTGTAGGTCGGCGGGTATATTAAGCACATCGGACAAACGCGTGTAAGGTAAATCCAGTGACTGCAACCATTCGATTGTCTCCGGACGCAACTCATCCAGCGGCAGACCTGTCTTCGAGTCCGTCTCAGTCTTCAAGGTAAGCAACACGGTCAGATACTTGCGTTTATCTCCTACGAGTAAAGCATTGCTAATCGCAGGCAATTCTCGCTTAATCAGGTCTTCAATGTGCACAGGAGGTATATTTTCTCCGCCAGCAGTGATGATAATTTCCTTCAAGCGTCCACAGATAATAAGATTTTTGTGCTTGTCCAGATAACCCAAATCTCCGCTGAGCAGCCAGTGGTCCTCCGTAAGTACCTGGCTGGTCTTCAATGGCTCATGCAGATAACCCATTAAATTGCTGCGACTGCGAATACAAATCTCTCCCTGCCCCAATTCATTGGGTTCATTAATCTTTAATTCGATACCCTTGATTACTTGACCGGAGCTGCAGAGATTAGTTATGGGAATATCTATGGTAATACCTCCGCCACTCTCCGACATGCCATAGCACTCAGCCAGCGGTAAATTCAGACCCAAAAAGAAACGTTTAAGCTCCTCCGTAACGGGTGCACCACCTATGCAAAGAGTCTTTGTAGATGTCAGGCCCAGGGCTTGTTGTATGGAACGCGTCACCTTGCTGGCCAGCCAATACTTGGCGGACAAGTACAATGAAGGCTGCTTTCCCTCAATACGCATCAAGTTATATAACTCCACTGTCTCACGTACCTTGCTCAAAAGCACACGCGTGTATGGCTTTGCTTTAGACTCGGCTGCCAAAAGTTGCTCCTGAATCTTCTCAAAGACACGTGGCACGCCCAACATGCGTGTAGGCTGAGCACGGGCCAAAGTGCGCGGCAGCGTTCCCTTCAAAGCATTTCGATCACCAAAATGGACACAGCCGGCATACTCCAAGACCAGAAAAAGATCAAAGAACTGTGCTGCAATGTGGTTCAGAGGCAGATAGCTAACTACGGTTTCCTTGCCCAATTCCACTTCCTCAAAGGTAGCGCCTATTACTTTCGCATTATAGGTTATATTATCATGTGAGATCATGACAGCCTTAGGCATGCCCACGGTTCCTGATGTGTAGATAAGTAAGCAGCATTCATTGGCAGCTACCTCCCGCTCACGACGATCCAGCTCTGCACCCAGCTGCTCCTCCAATTGTAGTTGTTCCAGGTCACACCAGCGATAATACCCCGGTTCTTGTTCCACATGGGATTCATAAGGACCATGTAGTTGTATGACGGCTTTGAGTCGCGGCAGGCGCGCCTTGATGGCACGCACTTTGGCCATTTGCTGTGCATCGTCCACCACACATACAGTGGCATCACTGGTATCCAACACATGAAAAACTGCCTCTGCCGAGTTGCTGGGATAAATTCCAGCTACAACACCACCAGCGTACATTGTACCAAGCTCCGCATAGAACCATTCGGGACAGTTGAAGGCAATTATGCCCACAGAGCTACGTTCCTCCAGACCCACATGCAGAAGCATTAGCGCTGCCTGTCTTACCTTGCGCTGATATTCGCCATAGGTTATCGTTGTAAAACCATTTACTCCCGAGCCAGGGGTTTCGTAGACCAAAGCATCGGAGTTTGGATACTTTTCGCAGACTTCCTTGAACAGCTGTGGCACGGATTGAGGCGGCACAGCTGGCCAGCCGCTTTCGCCTATTCTCAGCTTGACTGGATCATGGAGCGAGCTGCTAGTATACGCTGTCGCTGGTTTTATATTACAAGACGGAACAGCTTCCTGATCACTTTTGAGATCCACCACGTTCATTTTGGACTACGCGTTTGAACGGCGTGCTAACCGTTCGCTTCTATTTATGTGATTTCAGAGTGCTGATAAGTGGTGTTTGGTGTACTAGCAATGGGTACAATATACTGTTGATGAAGATCAAGTTATTGACTCGACATGTCTGACTTATGCTTAATCCGCTGTACTGTTCTAGAGTCGCTTTGAATTCATAGATACAGCTAATCTATGCCAAAGACCTGCTTCAGAGATAAGAAAACAAATTCCGTTGCCCATCTCTTGAGTTATCATCTTGTCTGGCACGAGTAAGACTTGTAGCATAATTTTGATAAAGTGTTGCCGGGTTTTAGAATAAGATGGACTCACTATGTTTAGTGTGACCTTGAGAGATAGCGATTCATTTGACAGCTTAGCAAAAGCGAATCACTATGGACCAACATAATTTGTACAATTTAGGGCACGACAAACTTGGAGGCAGGCACTATGCCAAATAAAATAAGTCAAGAGGTTAAGACTCTGTGACTCCCTGATATTAAAGAGCTTATCAACACTTTTACAACAAGAAAAACTAATCGCGATGACGAAGCATGGACCATGGACTCTACTTACACAGTGGAATGTCAGAACTCTCAATCAAGTAGGAAAACAAGCAGAGCTAACATCAGCGTGCCGCAGATTAAGATTAAAAAGGTTGCTTTAGGGATGAGTAAAATGAGATGGAACTGTTCTATCGAAAAATAAACAGCAATGGGTGAAATAATTTTGTTTTCGGGAATGCCCAGTGCAGCAGACCCGCATGTCAACGGAGTCAGATAGTACTTGAGCAAAAGATTAAAGACCGCTTTACTGCAGTGGAAAGCAGTATCAGATAGAATAATCACAGCGCGTCTTAACTCTAAGAATATGAAAATCTCAATAGTTAAATAGTATGCACCTACCGAAGACTCCTATCTTGAACAAATGCAACAATTTTACAGCAAGGTGGGTGACAGCTGGAACTAGTCACCATAATGAATGAATTCAAATCTGGAATTCAGGCGACAATGCTTGTAACAAGTGATGACAAGGATGCCTTTTGACCCCTCTGCTTTTTGTCGTAGTTCTGGACTGAGTACTTGAAATGCCGACAATCACAGAACTGGAGACTCCCTTGAAGACCTCGATTATGCCGACGGCTTAGTACCACCATAGACAGGATGATTTGGCTGTGTAGATTCCGGGAAACTGGCTTGGAAATAAATATAAACAGAACTGAGTACCTTCTCAATTGGCAACCAAAGTATACTGAATGAGCTTCACGCATCTAGGCAACATCATCCCCACGGACGGTGGAGCCAAAATGGACGTATAATACAAAAAGGCTGTACAGTTTGTGGCAACCGGTGCAAGCCGAGAGAAAGAGCGGCGGCTCCCCCCGAACACATAAACAGACGAAGGGCAGCAACTGGACGATCGAGAGCGACAATTAGTCGATGTAAGACCATTGGTATCAACCGTCGGGGTAGACCATCAAAAACTTGAATGAAGACAGTTCAGATTAACTGGCAAATCATTGAGAGGTCTATCTATTGTAGAAATATGGATTATTGGAAGACCTTTGTAAGAAGCCTTATGCTCCTAAAGGAGCTTGGCATAAATAATAATGTACAATGAAATGAAATCAAATAAATTAAGGAAAAATGCATTTAAAACTGACTGACATACTTTAATTTCTAAAAATAAAAAGTTAACCCGAAAACCCAAAGACTCACTAAATTCCAAGAATGCCATGTAAGAGTTATTGAGTTAAAAAGATCAAAGTAGGTTGTATGAAAGTACAATAATAATAACAATACCTTTTCATCTGAAGAGTATACACACTTCTGAACATCAATATTGACGATATATTAATTCACATACTGACCTAGTTTTCGAAATGATAACAACCAAAGCGCCTGTAGACAATGCAATAGTCCTTCGTCAAGATATAGTTGATGCTTAGAAACAGAATCCGGAACTTCTATTCCTATCCCCGGGGATTACTATGAAGTAAAACAACAAACATGGCAAAGAGCAACAACATGAAAATACCATAATTCTCCCTATCATCGATGGCAAACACACGCCGTAAACAATTTTAATTGGTTTTTAATGCCAACACCCTCAAAAACGTGTTTGTCTGACAAAATATAAAAATTGTTTTTGAAGAAATCGAATAATAACAAACATTGTTTTTGATTCTACTCAAAAATTGATCAAGCCAAAATGGAAAGGCCGGATCTGAAATTCAATGAACTTTCATAATCAAAAATGGTTTTCGCACATACAGTGAGTAACGAAATTTTTTTCAATGCATTCCAAAATGGCTTCAAAAATGAAAGATGGCACACTTTTAGCTTGTTTAATTGTCACATAGTAGATCCTGATGCCGACTCTCATCAATTAGGCGACCACTCATCGAATTTGGTGACCCTGACATTGGTCAACCAGACGCAACGTATCAAATTTGGCGAACCCATTTTTCGTAAATTTCTTCAATATTTTCCACAACAACTCATTTTTAGTATGGCTGCAAGTCGAAAGAATCACAATTTTGACTTCTATGGAAAGTAAGATTTCTTTTTCGAATTCAATTTAGTGCTATATTAAATTTTAAATCAATAAATTTTCCTAAATTTGATCAATTATGCGATTTTTTTTTATTTCCTCAAATTTTCAGCGTTTTTTGCAGGTGTGGTAACTTAAACTTCTTTCGATCGTTTTGAAGCTCTATGGAAAATTATAAATTCGTATTTTTATATAATTTAAATGATCTACATATTATGATTTATAGCTCTGTCTTCATCGAGATTTTCCAGCCGCTTTTGAGTATTGATAGAAAATAAGTAAAACTGATAAATTTTGTTCTCTGTGGCTTATGGAAAGAGACGCCGAAGTCCTCCCATAGCTTTCAGCAATATGAGCTGGACTACAAAAGAAATTGCCTTCTAATGATCGCCTTGATTTTGAAAATATTGCATCTTGAAACCAACCAATCTATCCACACAAATATATTGATTAAAATATGTAAAATTAAAAAAACATCGATTAATACTTAACTTCATCAAAATCGGGTCATAGTATTTTAAAGGTATGTAAAGTAGTTGCTGTAGAGTCATTAAAATATCTTAGCGAACTCGAA
>JBAMAX010001620.1:0-12626 GCA_037043745.1 Chymomyza amoena
CTAAACAAAATATACTTATAGATTGATGAGGTTCTTTCACTAAACCTCACTTACAAGAATTAAGAATATTTTAATATCACGAAAAGCTAATTCGAAAAGTTAAATATAAATTGCAAATGCAGTAAGCTTAAGATTTAAGTTTTATTTAGTTATCTTAATATTTGTTTTGCTGCTATTTTATTTTTCTTTTAAAGTTTCTATTTAGTTATTTATTAATAATTTTTTTCTTTAGTCATATAATGTAACCAATTTATCTTAGCTCTTTGGCTTATCATTTTTTGTTTTTTTAATCATGATATTTACATTAAAAAGCTTTGCGATTATCAGACAAGTAATCATCTTAGATTGTAAGCCATGGACCCAATGGTCTATCTACAGCATGTTACATTAATACCCACTCATTTAGTATCTTGTGCTTGCTTCGGATGCACGTTCGTTAAACAAATGCGGAACAGTAGCTAAGACTTGTTAGCTAAAAGATTTGTAAATATTGGCCTTAGCTTGATTAATTATCTTGACGGTAACTTGACAGGGTTTGCACGCAGATAAACCTACAAAATTTGTACAGTGAAATAAAATTTTTTACGAATGGATGCAACCAATTTCTCGCTATCCTTCGCGCTGCTGTTGCTTTGGAGCAGTCCAATAAGCGCACAACCTCAGCGACTAAACAACTGCAGCAGTCTAGAGCTTGGAATGCTGGATACATCCAAAAATATGGACTCACTCAGCTTGAGCAACTGCAACATTTCTAAACTAGAGAGTGCTTTCTTTAAGCGCTTTACCCAACTGCTGACTTTGGAGCTGCATTATTGTGGATTAAGCGTTTTGGAGCCGCAGGCTTTACAGGGTCTGCCTCAGCTGCGTTCGCTATCACTGGCCTACAATAATCTCACAGAGGTGCAATCTTGGTCTGAGGAAAGTCTGGCGGCGCTAAGTTCTTTGGATCTGCATCATAATCAAATAAGTAAGCTTTTAAACCATAGCTTTCAAAGCTTTCCACAGTTACAAGTACTAAATCTGTCTGGAAATCGTGTGGAGCATATTGTGGGCAATATTTTTGAGGGCTTGGCTCATCTTAAACATCTCAATCTTGGTCACAATTTGTTGAAAACAATAAAGGCTGGCATGCTTGATAGCCTGAAACGCCTGAGCTTGCTGGCACTGCATTACAATGCTATTGAGCAAGTCGAGCATGGATCCTTTAAGGCTAATACGCATCTGCGGGTTTTGCGTCTGGATGGAAATAGACTAAGCAGTGTGGATTTTCTGGCTGATGAGAATTTGTCGCGTTTGTTGCATTTGAACGTATCAAAGAACTTAGTACAGGATTTGCCAGCACTGGGCTTGTCCAGGCACTTTGAACTACAATCTTTAGATATTAGCCATAACAAACTGCGTGGTCTCAGGAATGATAGCTTTGCTGGCTTGGATTCCCTAGAGGTAAGCAAATTTTGTAATCAACTTAGAAGCTACTCGAGCTCATTTTTCGCTTACAGCGCCTGAATCTGAGTCATAATGCCTTGGAGCAGCTGGAATCGGACACCTTGCACTCACTGAGTGTTCTACTGCATTTGGATATTAGTTTCAATCTTTTGAGCACGCTGCCCACCGACTTGTTTCAATCCAATCAACTGCTGCAACATATTAATTTGTCCAACAATA
The DNA here is from genome assembly GCA_037043745.1 of Chymomyza amoena. Taxonomy (NCBI): domain Eukaryota; kingdom Metazoa; phylum Arthropoda; class Insecta; order Diptera; family Drosophilidae; genus Chymomyza; species Chymomyza amoena. The sequence goes on from JBAMAX010001620.1 coordinate 1,666, forward strand.
AGTTGCAACATTTGCAGTCGGAGTTACTGCAGCCTTTGACGCAGTTGCTCCAGCTGCAACTGGCTGGCAACGAGTTGCAGACCGTGGATTGGTTGCAACAGCTACCACCGGCCTTGAATCGTTTGGCGCTCAGCGTGGATCTTAGCTCGAATCATTTACAAACGCTTAGTCTGGATAACTTGGAACAGTTTAAATATGTAAACTTGGCCAATAACCGTTGGCACTGCAATTGGCTAGTGAAAATATTGTTACGCAAATTACCAGCTTCATTGAATTTTGTACGCACTTGGCCCATGCTGAGCACTTGGAATGATGATGGGCTGAGAATCAGAGGCTTTGATTGCTTTGATGGTCAGCAGAATCGTTCCATAGTGCTGCTAGATGTAAGCGCTGCTACCAAGTCCAGTGCAGCCTGTCACTGTGGGGTAAGTTGGACAATTAATGTGAAAAGTTTTTGGTTGACATATCTGCTTTAGGAAACCACAGATGAACCAAGTCCATCGGCACCACCACTGAATTGGCCCAAAATACGCACGGATCGTTTTGATTCACGTTCGGTGATTATATGGATGCTGGTAGCTATTGCCATTGCTTTTGCAGCATTGCGTTGGGCTCGACGCTTTGTAGATCATAAGGAGCGACAGAAAAGATTGAATCATGCCAGAGATCAGGTTGGTTTTTTTGAATAACTATTACATAACCTAAGCAGAAGCGGGCACAGACAAATTGTCTGTTTGGTACCAAGCTCAAAACTAAAATCAAATACTGGGGATGTCTGAACCCCAAGAATTCTGCTTACCAGAATGTCATTTCGGTATTTGATTTATAAATTGGGATTATTCATAAATTAAGTGAAGCTGATTTTCGTCAAAATAGACACACCCTTTCACTCACTCCTCCCACACCCTATCCTTCTACCCATCCCTCACAGCCACCCCCACTCTACACCCCTTGTGACACAGAAATAGAATAATTTTGGAGATTTTCAATATGATTTGTTTAACGCTTTGCCACAACCACCCGGAGCGTCACATGTTTCATGAATAATCCCTTTTTAGACGAGCTATTAATTGCCAAGTAAATTGTTCCTATCTACTCAGAGCAAACCGAATTCTATTAAAAACGAAGAAGACACACAATTTCATTTTAATAATCACAATTTCTTACATAGATGTTCAACAAATTACATGAAGAACAACGTCTTAAGGGCGATCAGCGCGGCTAAGTCTTTAAAGGATCAAGCAAACAGACGAGAATAATAAACAGCTGCATATATAATTTATTAACTAAGATCATGGTAAAGTTTCTTAAAAATGAGATGCAAGCATTAATAAAAATAAATCAATTAAAAGTAAATCCCTTCGAATCTTACTTAGCTGTACAGTCGTTCAATAACCGTAGCATACTTTGCCAAAACAATATTACGCCTAATCTTTAGAGTGGGTCCCAGCTCGTTCGTTGGTACTGTAAAGTCATGTGGCAATAAAGCAAACTTTTGCACCCTCTGGGCATTGGATATAGCTTGACTATTAGCTCTTTGTATGCCCTCCTCAATGGCACGACAGAGCTTGGGTTCAGCATTGGTCTCCACGGCGGAACAGTCTCTAGGTAGCTGCAGATCGGCGGGTATATTGAGCACATCTGACAAACGTGTGTAAGTTAAATTCAGTGACTGCAACCATTCGATTGTCTCTGGACGCAACTCATCCAGCGGCAGACCTGTTTTCGAGTCCGTCTCAGTCTTCAAGGTAAGCAACACGGTCAGATACTTGCGTTGATCTCCTACGAGTAAAGCATTGCTAATGGCAGGCAACTCTCGCTTAATAAGCTCCTCAATGTGCACAGGAGGTATGTTTTCTCCGCCAGCAGTGATGATAAGTTCCTTTAAGCGTCCACAGATAATAAGATTTTTGTTCTTGTCCAGATAACCCAAATCCCCGCTGAGCAGCCAGTTATCCTCCGTTATCACCTCGCTGGTCTTCAATGGCTCATGCAGATAACCCATTAAATTGCTGCGACTGCGTACACAAATCTCCCCCTGACCCTTTTCATTGGGTTCATTGATCCTTATTTCGATGCCCTTGATCACTTGACCGGAGCTGCATAGATTAGTTATGGGTACATTTATTGTAATACCGCCGCTACTTTCCGACATACCATAGCACTCCGCCAGCGGTAGATTCAGTCCAAGAAAGAAACGTTTCAACTCCTCTGTAACAGGTGCTCCACCTATGCAAAGAGTTTTTATAGATGTCAAACCCAGGGCTTGTTGTATAGAACGCGTCACCTTGCTGGCCAACCAATACTTGGCCACCAAAAAGAAAGACGGCTGCTTGGCTTCAATGCGTAACAAGTTATGCAGCTCCACAGTCGCACGTGCCTTAGCCAAAAGAAAACGTGTATATGGATTTGCCTTGAACTCCGCAGCCACCACTTGCTCCATTATCTTTTCATAGACACGTGGCACGCCCAACATGCGTGTAGGTTGAGCATATGCAAAGGTTCGTGGTAGCGTTCCTTTTAAAATATTACGATCACCAAAATGGACACAGCCGGCATAAACTAAGCTCAGTGTCAAATCAAAGAACTGAGCTGCTATGTGATTCATTGGCAGACAGCTAACCATAATCTCCCTGCCCATTTCTACATTTCCGAAGGTGGCGCCACACACCTTTGCATTGTAGATTAAGCTATCATGCGATATCATTGCAGCCTTAGGCATGCCCACGGTTCCTGAGGTGTAGATAAGTAAGCAGCATTCATTGGCAGCTACGTCCCGCTCGCGACGCCCCAGCTCCGCACCCAGCTGCTCATCCAATTGGAGTTGCTCCAAGTCACACCAGCGATAATACCCCGGTTCTTGTTCCACATGGGATTCGTAAGGACCATGCAATTGTATGACGGCTTTTAGACGCGGCAGGCGCTCCTTGATGGCACGCAACTTGACCATCTGTTTTGCATCGTCCACCACACACACAGTGGCATCACTGGTATCCAACACATGAAACACTGCCTCCGCCGAGTTGCTGGAATAAATCCCAGCCACAACACCACCAGCGCACATTGTGCCCAGCTCCGCAATGAACCATTCGGGACAGTTAGCGGATAGTATGCCCACAGAGCTGCGTTCCTCCAGACCCACATGCAGAAGCATTAACGCTGCCTGTCTAACTTTACACTGATATTCGCTATAATTTATAGTTGTACAACCATTTATTCCCGAGCCAGGGGTTTCGTAGGCCAACGCATTGGAGTTTGGATACTTTTCGCACACCTCTTTGAAAAGCTGTGGCACTGTCTGAGGCGGCACAGCTGGCCAGCCGCTTTCGCCCAACCGCAGCTTGACGGGATCATGCAGCGAGTTGCTCGTATACGCTGTCGCTGGTTTTATATTACAATTTGCAACTACGTCCTGCTCACTTTTGAGGTCCACGGCGTTCATTTTGGATTGCACATTTAAACTGTTTAACTTGGCGTTCGCTTCTATTTATGTGATTACAGAGTGCTGATAAGACCTTCCAAGACAACTTTTGACGCACTGATTCTGTCGATCAAAAAGTATCTGCTTCTTGGTTTAACATATCTGACTTATGCTTATCGCGTTACACTGATCTAGGGCCATTTATTATACTGGTTACATCAAGCTGGAACAAAGTCTTGCTGCCGAGATAAGACTGAAATCGGACCTTCATGTCAAGTCATTGTTTACGGGGCTGTGATATTTTTAGTAAACAGAAGAAAATACTGCAATCAACATAAACAAAATAAATCTATATGCATCTATTAGGTCAACCATTAGCGAACTAAATAATTCTTTATGGTAAACAAGATGGTCCTGAACTATTTTAAATCGGAGGTGTTATGGATACAATATATACAATATATATAGAGAGAAATCCTTTACAGATAGACGTTCTTGAGATCAAGGGCCAGCAGTGAGAAATCTAGTATAAGTGGAAATATTATCAGGAGGATCGAAGCAAGAAGTCGAAATGAATTAAGAAGATTACCAAACGGCTATAAATATAATTGTCGAATTTGTGGATAGAACTGGAAAAATCTAAATAAATAGATAGACCTTCTTGTGTCAGTCATCATTAAAAATTTGTGAAATAAGCGACAAAAATTCAGGAAATCACGGCACGTTTTTAGAGAGTGGTTCAAAAGTCACAATAAACAATGCATTCCAAAAATTTGTTCGTTTAAATTTTGTTGTTATCAGTAAGTCTGTGAACCGATTCTAAAAACGAATTGATAAGCACACCTTTTTGGCACTAAGTAATACAACAAAAATTAAAAAAAGTGTGTGATAGACCATCAACTGGAACATTTTAATAAATAATTAACTATAACGCTTCAGGACCAAATTAAATTGGGACGACTTAAAAAATATTTGACCTCCGAATTATCTTACTACAGCTACAAATATTCACATAAATAAAATTTAAACGTCCTAAGCATCCTCGTTTGGCCCCATCGAAATATTTCTTATATGATTTTGAAAGAATCCTGACACAAAACTAAACAACTTTAACAAGGAATTTATTAATTTATATTTTTTAAAGCAAATAAATGATTTTTAATGTAAATATATTTAATGACAAAAATATTATTTATTAATTATTAAGATAAAAAGATAAACACTTTTTGCAGAATTTTTTTTTTAAAGTAGTAAGACTAAATATTAAAAATAAATACATATATAGAAATGCAGAAAATAAAACAGCCTACTAGATAAAAACAATAACCAATGCAAATAAGTTCGATATAGCTGAGTTTTTTGAATTTGAGTGACTCCGATTATTTGTACAAACTTTCGATAACATTTGCGTACTTTGCCAAGACAATATTACGCCTTATCTTTAAAGTTGGACCAAGCTCACTCGTTGGTATAGAAAAGTCATGAGGCAACAGAGCAAACTTTTGCACCTTTTGGGCATTAGATATGGCATGCTTATTAGCCCTTTTGATACCCTCCTCAATGGCCCGACATAACTTCGGTTCAGCATTTGTAATCACGTTGGAACTGTCTTTGGGCAACTGCAGGTCGGCGGGTATATTAAGCACATCGGACAAACGCGTGTAAGGTAAATCCAGTGACTGCAACCATTCGATTGTCTCCGGACGCAACTCATCCAGCGGCAGACCTGTTTTCGAGTCCGTCTCAGTCTTCAAGGTAAGCAACACGGTCAGATACTTGCGTTTATCTCCTACGAGTAAAGCATTGCTAATGGCAGGCAACTCTCGCTTAATCAGGTCCTCAATGTGCACAGGAGGTATATTTTCTCCGCCAGCAGTGATGATAATTTCCTTCAAGCGTCCACAGATAATAAGATTTTTGTGCTTGTCCAGATAACCCAAATCTCCGCTGAGCAGCCAGTGGTCCTCCGTAAGCACCTGGCTGGTCTTCAATGGCTCATGCAGATAACCCATTAAATTGCTGCGACTGCGAATACAAATCTCTCCCTGCCCCAATTCATTGGGTTCATTGATCTTTAATTCGATACCCTTGATTACTTGACCGGAGCTGCAGAGATTAGTTATGGGAATATCTATGGTAATACCTCCGCCACTCTCCGACATGCCATAGCACTCAGCCAGCGGTAAATTCAAACCCAAAAAGAAACGTTTAAGCTCCTCCGTAACGGGTGCACCACCTATGCAAAGAGTCTTTGTAGATGTCAGGCCCAGGGCTTGTTGTATGGAACGCGTCACCTTGCTAGCTAACCAATACTTGGCAGACAAGTACAATGAAGGCTGCTTTCCCTCAATACACATCAAGTTATACAACTCCACTGTCTCACGTACCTTGCTCAAAAGCACACGCGTGTATGGCTTTGCTTTAGACTCTGCTGCCAAAAGTTGCTCCTGAATCTTCTCAAAGACACGTGGCACGCCCAACATGCGTGTAGGCTGAGCACGGGCCAAAGTGCGCGGCAGCGTTCCCTTCAAAGCATTTCGATCACCAAAATGGACACAGCCGGCATACTCCAAGACCAGAAAAAGATCAAAGAACTGTGCTGCAATGTGGTTCAGAGGCAGATAGCTAACTACGGTTTCCTTGCCCAATTCCACTTCCTCAAAGGTAGCGCCTATTACTTTCGCATTGTAGGTTATATTATCATGTGAGATCATGACAGCCTTGGGCATGCCCACGGTTCCTGAGGTGTAGATAAGTAAGCAGCATTCATTGGCAGCTACCTCCCGCTCACGACGATCCAGCTCTGCACCCAGCTGCTCCTCCAATTGTAGTTGTTCCAGGTCACACCAGCGATAATACCCCGGTTCCTGTTCCACATGGGATTCGTAAGGACCATGTAGTTGTATGACGGCTTTGAGACGCGGCAGGCGCGCCTTGATGGCACGCACTTTGGACATTTGCTGAGCATCGTCCACCACACACACGGTGGCATCACTGGTATCTAACACATGAAAAACTGCCTCTGCCGAGTTGCTGGGATAAATTCCAGCCACAACACCACCAGCGTACATTGTACCAAGCTCCGCATAGAACCATTCGGGACAGTTGAAGGCAATTATGCCAACAGAGCTACGTTCCTCCAGACCCACATGCAGGAGCATTAGCGCTGCCTGTCTTACCTTGCGCTGATATTCGGCATAGGTTATCGTTGTAAAACCATTTACTCCCGAGCCAGGGGTTTCGTAGACCAACGCATCGGAGTTTGGATACTTTTCGCAGACTTCCTTGAACAGCTGTGGCACGGATTGAGGCGGCACAGCTGGCCAGCCGCTTTCGCCTATCCTCAGCTTGACTGGATCATGGAGCGAGCTGCTGGTATAAGCTGTCGCTGGTTTTATATTACAAGACGGAACAGCTTCCTGATCACTTTTGAGATCCACCACGTTCATTTTGGACTATGCGTTTGAACGGCGTGCTAACCGTTCGCTTCTATTTATGTGATTTCAGAGTGCTGATAAGTGGTGTTTGGTGTACTAGCAATGGGTACAATATACTGTTGATGAAGATCAAGTTATTGACTCGACATGTCTGACTTATGCTTAATCCGCTGTACTGTTCTAGAGTCGGTTTGAATTCATAGATACAGCTAATCTATGCCAAAGACCTGCTTCAGAGATAAGAAAAAAAATTCCGTCGCCCATCTCTTGAGTTATCATCTTGTCTGGCACGAGTAAGATTTGTAGCATAATTTTGATAAAGTGGTGCCGGGTTTTAGAACAAGATGGACTCACTATGTTTAGTGTGACCTTGGGAGATAGCGATTCATTTGACAGCTTAGCAAAAGCGAGTCACTATGGACCAACATAATTTGTACAATTTAGGGCACGACAAACTTAGAGGCAGGCACTATGCCAAATAAAATAAGTCAAAAGGTTACGACTCTGTGACTCCCTGATATTAAAGAGCTTATCAACACTTTTACAACAAGAAAAACTAATCGGGATGACGAAGCATGGACCATGGACTCTATTTACACAGTGGAATGTCAGAACTCTCAATCAAGTAGCAAAACACGCAGAGCTAACATCAGCGTGCCGCAGATTAAGATTAAAAAGGTTGCTTTAGGGATGAGTAAAATGAGATGGAACTGTTCTATCGAAAAACAAACAGCAATGGGTGAAATAATTTTGTTTTCGGGAATGCCCAGTGCAGCAGACCCGCATGTCAACGGAGTCAGATAGTACTTGAGCAAAAGATTAAAGACCGCTTTACTGCAGTGGAAAGCAGTATCAGATGGAATAATCACAGTGCGACTTAACTCTAAGAATATGAAAATCAAAATAGTTTAAGAGTATGCACCTACCGAAGACTCCGATCTTGAACAAATGCAACAATTTTATAGCAAGCTGAATTTGGTCATCATAATGGATGCCTTCAAAGCTCGAATTAGAAGCGACAATGCCGTCATGTAAGAAGTGATGACAAGGATGCCTTTTGTCACCTCTGCTTTTTGTCATAGGTCTGGACTGGGTACTTGAAATGTTTAATGCCGACAATTACGGAAAAAAATTGAATCCCTTGAAGTTCTCGATTATGCCAACGACTTAGTACTGCTGTAACAAACACAGGAGCACATGCTGTCAAAGCAGGACGATGTGGCTTGAAAATAAATTTAAACAAAAAAGAGTACTCAATTGGCAACCAAAGTATCCTGAATAAGCATCACGCATGACAGCAGCATTATCTCCACGGACGGTGGAGCCAAAATAAACGTAAAAAGCCGTATACAAAAAGGCTGTATAGTGTGTGGCAACCGGTGCAAGGCGAGAGAGGGGGCTACAGCTCTCCCCCGAACACTCAAACAGACAAATGGCAGCAACTTGACGATCGTGAGCGACAATTAGTCGATGTCAGACCATTGGTAGACGTCTGGCATCAAACGTCGGGGAGACCATCAACAACTTGGAGAAAGACAATTCAGATCAACTGGCAAATCATTTGACGAATTAAGAGCTCTATCTAGAAATAAGAATTATTGGAAGACCTTTGTAAGAAACCTTATGCTCCTAAAGGAGCTTGGCATAAATAATAATGTACAATGAAATGAGATCAAATAAATTAAGAAAAAATGCATTTAAAACTGACTGACACATTGTAATTTTTGAAAGTATAAAGTTAACTCGAAAACCCAAAGATTTCCAAGAATCCCATGTAAGAGAGAGAAAAAGATCAAAGTAGGTTGTATGAAAGTACAATTATAATAACAATATCTTTTCATCTGAAGGGTATACAAACTTCTGGACATCAATATAGACGATATATTAATTTACATACTGACCTAATTTGCGAAATGATAACAACCAAAGCGCCTGTAGACAATGCAATAATCCTTCGTCAAGATATAGTTGATGCTTACAAACAGAATCAGGAACTACTTTTCCTATCCCCGGGGATAACAATGAAGTAAGGCAACAAACATGGCAAAGAGCAACAACATGAAAACACCATAATTCTCCCTATCATCGATGGCAAACACACGCCGTAAACAATTTTAATTGGTTTTTGATGCCAACACCCTCAAAAACGTGTTTGTCTGACAAAATATAAAAATTGTTTTTAAAGAAATCGAATAATAACAAACATTGTTTTTGATTCTACTAAAAAATTGATCAAACCATAATGAAAACGCAAGGGAAATATATGTACTTGCCGGATCTGAAATTCATTGAACTTTCATAATCAAAAATGGTTTTCGCACATACAGTGAGAAAAGAAATTTTTTTCAATGCAATCCAAAATGGCTTCAAAAATGAAAGATGACACACTTTTTGGCTTGTTTAGCTGTCATACATCTTGAGCCCAAATCTGGTCTACTAGGCGACCACTCATCGAATTTGGTGACCCCAACTTTGATCAACTAGGCGACAACGAATAAAGTTTGGCGAACCCATTAAGGACTTTGTCCAACTAGGCGGCCACAGTCATCATATTAAAAGAACTCAGCACGAATAGTTTTTATTGGTAAATTTACGATTTTGGAGAACCGTATGAGGCATTTATTTCCAGCTATCTCATATTGTCAGCATGCTTCCATATTTCCAATGCTATGTTATTTATATGAGTTTTTTATTGTGCGGAGTTGCTCTTGAATCTAATTTGAATAGTTATTAGTGCACTTTTCGTATATTTGTGCAATATTTTCCACAACAACTCATTTTTAGTACAGCTGCACGTCGACCCATTACAAAAAAAAACATAGTTGTGACTACTCTGGAAAGTAAGGTTTCTTTATCGAATTCAATTTAATGCTAAGTTACATTTCAAAACAATAAATTTTCCTAAATTTTATAAATTATAATTTTTTTTTAAATTTTCCCAAATTTTAAGCGTTTTTTGCAGGTGTGGTAACCTATAAGCATTTTTCTTTCGTCTGTTTTCAAGCTCTATGGAAAATTGTAAAATTTGTATTTTTATATACATATTTTAAATGATCTACATATTAAGGATTATAGCTGCATCCCCATCGAGATTTTTCAGCCGCATTTTGAGTATTGATAGAAAATAACTAAAACTGATAACATCAAAATAATCGTCAACTTATTGTGGGAAACTCAATAATCCACTTTGGCAAAAGTTGACGACGACTTTTGACGAAAATTTGTTTTTCTGTGACTTTTGGAAATAGATGCCGAAGTCCTCCCAAAGCTTTCAGCAGTATGAGCTGGACGACAAAAGAAATTGCCTTCATTTGATCGCCTTGATTTTGAAAATATTGCATCTTGAAACCAACCAATCTTTTTACACAAATATATTGATTAAAATATGTAAAATAAAAAAAACATCGAAAAAATAGTTGCTGTAGAGTCATTAAAATATCTTAGCGAACTCGAAAACAGCTTCAAATGTGTTTTAAAGCTGATCGAATAAGTATATTGAATTACCAGCAACATAAATTTATCAATAAACTACCATCTACAAAAAAAAAAAACAAAAATATAGAACGTTGAAAATCATGGAGTGGATGGCCCAATCCCTTGATCTAAATCCAATCCAAATCGTGTCTTCTTTAGGATGAACTTGGTCGTCAAGTCAGGAAACAGTGTCTTTCTTCGAATAAACTCTCTGGATTTCACTAAAGTTGACGTGGGAGCACCTGGAACCAACCGCTCTTAAAAAAATTGTCAACAGAATGCCTCGAATCGTTGCAAAAGTATTGAAAGCTGAATGTGGATATTTTAAATAAGTATAATCATTCTATGCATACAAACATATTATCTATTTCAGTTGAAGTAATATATTGCATAGTTTATAAAATAACAATCTTTAGAATAAAGTTTTTTCACATCCTATCAATAGTTTCAAACGTTTATGATCAATTTTTTTAATTTTAAGAAATAATTATTAGGTGCCCGAAACCTTTTGATCGGCAGTGTACAGTAGTAAGATATAATACGATCGTGAAGGGTATCTCAATAAATTATTTATGTTCTCCTCATTTTCAACTTAAAACTGTTGAAATATACAAATTATAGGTAAACAT
>JBAMAX010001621.1:0-68138 GCA_037043745.1 Chymomyza amoena
ACTAGTTCTGTTCTTACTAGTCACTAACGTTTTGACCATTAACACTAGATCATAAGAATTAGCTATTTACTTAAAAGCTACCAAGTAAGAGGTACATGTAAAAAACCACAATCAACTCTGCGCATAGCAAAATAAATTAAATATCAATTAAAACTTAATTTTAATCAATTCTGTATAATAAAAAAACAAACATGTCAAAACTCATAACCAAAATTCGATTTTAACCACTGTGCGCTGACTTATGCGTGCAAGTGTATGTACATACATACATACATTTGTGCTACATGCATTCATTCACATATTCATAAAAGTGTAACGGTAATCGGCTGGGCAGCAGGGCAGCGACGCGACGTCTTACTCTCCTCTCTCATATTACAAGTGTCAGAGCCCAAACATGACACGCACAGACCCATTGGCACACACACGCACTCATGGTCACACATGCAAACACTGACATACATATGCACAAAGCAATGGAATAGAAAATGAAAAAACTTTCACACAAACGTCGACAGCGACTGCGACGCTCTGCCCAAAACACTGAAGCGGCGGCCACTGCCGACTGCGGCATTTATGTACACATGAGTATATATTTACTTGCGCTTAGCTGCTGTGCGCCTGTTCAGCCAACAGTCATTTTTTGTACAAATTTATAATTTATTGTTTAATTTATTTTTATTGCATAATGCAGTCAACACATATGTACAAATACAAGCCACATATGTGCGCGTATGTGTGTTAGTGTAAGCTTAGAAACCTGTGATAAAAATATTATTAACTTAATTGTTGAGTTTATTATGTGTGTGTGTGAGTGTGTTTTTGTTGCTTATCTTTTGTTATGTTTTAGCCTGACAAATGACAACAACAACAACATTATTATAAAATTATTTACCAATGAACAGCAGCGCATGAATGTGAAACAAGTGCCGGGGGGCTTATATGCGGGGGGAGTAACCATAAAAACTACAAATAGTTGCAATATTCATTTCTCCTTGTTTCTGTTGTTATTGTATCAAGCAAATACAAAAAAAAAGCTGATATTGTACATATGTAATGGCAAAAAATACATGTTTATATAAGTACATACAAACATGTGTAGAAAAAAGCAACAAACGACACGCAAAGCAGATAAAAGTATAAACAACTTGCATATAAAAAGCTTATCGGTAATGTTTATATCCATGCCCACTGTGCCGTGGGAGAGAAGAGAAGAAGAGAATGGGCAACAACAAAAATAACAGCAAAGGAAAGGAAAAGTGAGCGTAAATAGGCGGATTAGAGTGAGCCTTAAAAATAAGGCTCCATGTTGTGAATTGATTGGAAAATTATAGTTTAGGTAAATATTTAATGTTTTTGGATAATATGAATATAGTAAATATGTAAAACATGATGAGGCATGTAAAGCAGAGTAAGAATCAATCAAACAAAAAGAAATTTGATTGAATTGCCCATGTTAAGTTAAACAGGATCTACTTACCAAAAACGGCTTTTTATTATTGTATTCCAATAAAAATTATTCTTGCTTCCACGCTTTGGAAATGCTTTTAAGATTTATTTTAAGATTTACAGCTATTATCGAACAAATGATTCTTTTATTTCAAGCTTTAATTATTTCACTCACTTCAACACTGATATTGACTCAAACTTTTTAGCTATTTATATAAAAAAAATACAATTAAAACACTTTAATTTTGTTATCATTAGAAACATTTTAAGCACACACGCGAGCATAATTAAAGCCATCTCAAAAAAAATATTTTTTTAACGAACGATCGCAACTTTTATGACACATTAATTAATGCACAAATGATCCTTTTATATAAAGCTAAAAGGTTTTGAGCTTTAACTTTTACATTCACTTAACCACTGCTATTAACACTAACTTTTTATTACAATTTATTATAGGTACAAACGCGCAAACAACTTAAGCCGCCATTTTCTTATTACACAAATTTTACGCACGCACCCGACCGCAATCAAAACAATCTTTGTCAATTGACATTCCCGAACTCACTGACCAGCAACTGACTTCAAAATTCTTACATCACTCTCAACAACTCAATTTTTCATTCTATTTCAATTTTTGGCTTCTTTCTTACGCGCTTCTTTTTGCACTCAATTTGCAACACTATGCAATATGCATGGTATAATAATAATAAGGTATAATAGATTTCTCTCTCACGGCCATACATTTTGTGAGAGCAAAAACATGCGAGAGAGAAGCAGCACACGAGCTGACGCATACACACTGGCACTCGTTTATATGTATGTATATGTATGCATGCTTGAATTTGGCCGTAGCAAGAGAGCCAAAAGCAAATCTATTCTACCTTATTATTATTATACCATGTGCAATATGCAAACCAATGACAAACAACTCAAACGATCTTTGGCAATTGGAATTCACTCACTGAGCGGGTGAGCCAAAAAAAAATGCTTAATGGCGAAAAGTCATCACGTGATATTTTGTTGTTCTTTTTGTCTAACTCCTTTACAATTTATTGCTCTTCTGACGCTCTTGGCGCTAAAGCATTCATTGATGCTATCCTTTTTGCGCTAGTTGAAGATTATAACTATGTAGTGTATATGTGACAGTAAAAGCATTGCGCTTGCTTTTGCATACAAAAATACACTCCCATGCACTTAAATAGGGACAATATAGTACAGTAAAAATAGGTTATGACCACGAAAATATTGCATGTTGAAATTTCTCTCGCTTAATATGTTAAGGACCATCCAAAATTCCTAAAACCAAGTTGGTGACCTGCTCCCTCCGTAGGGCTTTCCGTTATTTTGACATATATTTGAGCCCATTTATCTCGAACTCAATAAGTCGTATATAAAAATTTTCAAGGCAAAAAATGATCAAAATTTAATTGAAAATTTTGTTTGCAATGGAAAGTATTCTGGTTCGTATTTAAGGCGGTAGAGGTCGCCAAAGTTATTAAAACGCAGTTTTTATACCCTGTACCGTATGGTACCAAGGGTATATTAAGTTTGTGCAAGCCGAAAATGTATGTAACATATAGAAGGAGACGTCGGAGACACCCCAAAGTTACCTAAAATATGATCAGGGTGAATAGAGAAGTCGATATACCCAAGTCCGTCTGTCCGTGTGAACGCCTAGATCTCAGAGATGGTAAGAGCTAGAGTTACCAAACTTTCAAATTAGATCCCATATTAATCCATAGGAGACAAGTTTATTTTATTTTTTTTTGATATCGGGGATAAATTATATAGCTCCCATGAGGGTGTTTAGACGACCTATACAAAAAAAAAGCGTTTTAGATGAATAATTCGTTTGTTTATGAAGATATCATAACCAAATTTGGTATTCGAAAGTTTTTTTATTGTTCCCAATCACTGTACCAAATTTGATCGAAATCGGTTGACTATATCAGCTCTCATAGGACCGATCGGCCAAAATACAATAACTTTTTTAAAGAAAAATTCGCTATATTTCGTTTTTTAATAAAGATATCGTAACCAGATTTGGCGTTTGGAAATTTTTAGGCAATGTGCCGAATTTGAACAAAATCGTTTGACTAGATCATATAGCTCCCATAGGACCAATCGGTCCAAAAACACGTTTTTTATACAAAATTCGATGTGTTTTGTTTGTTTGCAAAGATATTTGAAATAAATTTGGCATTCAGATCTTTTTTAAGGTATTTAAGCACTGTGTCAAATTTTCGCTATATTTCGTTTTTTAATAAAGATATCGTAACCAGATTTGGCGTTTGGAAATTTTTTAGACCACTTAAGCAATGTGCCGAATTTGAACAAAATCGGTTGACTATATCATATAGCTCCCATAGGAACGATCGGTCAAAAAAAAAATTTTTGCTTAAAAATTCTTCTGTTTTTGGTTTTTTGTGAAGAAATCGGACTTTATTACAAGCTAGTGGTACAGGGTATCCTAAAGTCGTCCGCGCCCGACTTTACGTCCGCCATTTTTTAGAATCATGTAATTATCTCTAGTAGTGCCCAAGTTAGAACGCTTTAAATTCTTTTCGCTCCTTGAAAACCATGCAAGCGAGAAGGTCACCATTTGTTTTTAGACTTTTCGGATGCTTCTGAACACATTAAGCAAGAGAAATTCCAGCATGCAGTTTTTTTCTGATCAAAACCTATTTTTACTGTAATATCAAGAGAAGTTATAATTGCAAAATCTTCGATTTCTTCCTATATGATAATATTTTGCTCAATAAACGCAGCAAAACTTCGAAACTACTTTTAACATTTACCATAATGCCCCACAAAGTGAATATAACCATATCAATAGACATGCAATAAAATCAGTGACGTCACGCTCTCTTATTTTAGAGAGACACGAGTAATGTGCGTCACTTTCTATTTGTTGGATCGAGGATAAGGGGAAAAAATAGTACGCAAAAAAGTAAGTATATTTGCACTGCTCACACTACGTTGAAAAAACTGCTACTTACCAAACCTAGCCATCCCGCTTTGGCGCATATTTTTTTTTATATGCAAAAATATGCCTACCCACGCTCCTGTCGTACTCTCTTTTTTTCCCACGCTTTAAACAAAACAAAAATGGCTTTTATTTCTTTTTAGATTAAGTTTTCTTAGCAATTTATGTTTTTTAATGCGCATCCTTGCACCTTTTAGATTTAAATAAATGATTTTAATACACCTTACTAACAATTGCCGAAAACAAAAAAAAATGGCGGACGTAAAGTCGGGCGCGGACGACTTTAGGATACCCTGTACCACTAGCTTGTAATAAAGTCCGATTTCTTCACAAAAAACCAAAAACAGAAGAACTTTTAAGCAAAATTTTTTTTGACCGATCGTTCCTATGGGAGCTATATGATATAGTCAACCGATTTCAATAAAATTTGACACGGTGCTTAAATACCTTAAAAAATATATGAACGCCAAAGTTATTTCAAAGAGTCTTTACAAACAAACAAAACACATCGAATTTTTGTATAAAAAACGTGTTTTTGGACCGATTGGTCCTATGGGAGCTATATGATCTAGTCAAACGATTTGGATTAAATTTGGTACAGTGCTTAGGAACTATAAAATACTCACGAATGTCAACTTTGGTCCCAATATCTTAACAAACAAACGAAACACAACAAATTTTGTTAAAAAATCGATGTTTTGGAAGATCGGACCTATGGGAGCTATATGATATAGTCCACCGATTTTGTTCAAATTTGGCACATTGCTTAAGTGGTCTAAAAAATTTCCAAACGCCAAATCTGGTTAGGATATCTTTATTAAAAAACGAAATATAGCCAATTTTTCTTTAAAAAAGTTATTTTGGCCGATCGGTCCTATGGGAGCTATATGATATAGTCAAGCGATGTCGATCAAATTTGGTACAGTGATTGGGAACTATAAAAAACTTTCGAATACCAAATTTCGTTACGATATCTTCATAAACAAACGAATTATTCATCTAAAACGCTTTTTTTTGTCGAGGTCGTCTCAAACACTCCCATGGGAGCTATATAATTTATCCCCGATATCAAAAAAATAAAATAAACTTGCCTCCTATGGAATAATATGGGATCTAATGTGAAAGTTTGGTAACTCTAGCTCTTACCATCTCTGAGATCTAGGCGTTCACACGGACGGACGGACGGACAGACGGACGGACGGACAGACGGACAGACGGACAGACGGACAGACGGACATGGGTATATCGACTTCTCTATTCACCCTGATCATATTTTAGGTAACTTTGGGGTGTCTCCGACGTCTCCTTCTATATGTTACATACATTTTCGGCTTGCACAAACTTAATATACCCTTGGACCATACGGTACAGGGTATAAAAACTTTTCCACAACATATATCGAATGCACGATCCTTTTAGCCTTATATGCTTATGCATTTATACACTCATACTCATAAAAGCTATAAAAACATAAAAAAAAAGACAAAAAAATTATAACTTTAACACTTCACTTCACTTATAAACGCTTGCTTGCACTTTAAATACTCATATTTTATTATTTGAATATTATAAACACATCACAAAAGCTATTTTGCTATTTTTTATTTACGATTTATTATAATTACAAACGCGCCAACAACTTAAACCGCCATTTTGTTATTACTCACAAAATTTTACGCACGCACCCGGTCACAAATAAATCAATCTTCTTCAATTGACATTGCCGAACTCACTGACCAGCAACTGACTCCAAAATTTTTGCATCACTCTCAACAACTCAATTTTTCATTCTATTTCAATTTTTGGCTTCTTTCTTACGCGCTTCTTTTTGCACTCAATTTGCAACACTTTGCAATATGCAGACCAATGACAAACGCTTGGCAACAAAAATTTTACGAGCGCACGAAAGTTCGACTCAAACGATCTTTGTCAATTGGAATTCACTCATTGAGCGGGTGAGCCCAAAAAAAATGCATAATGGCGAAATGTCATCACGTGATATTTTGTTGTTCTTTTTGTTTAACTCCTTTACTATTTATTGTTTTCTTGCTCTCTTGGCCCAAAGTATTGATTAATGCTATCCTTTTTGCGCTAGTTGAATATAAATGCATATAATTTATGTTTGAGAGTAAAAGCATCACGCTTGTATTTGCAACCATAAATACATTCCTATGCACTTGAATAGGGACAATGCTATTGTAGCTAAATATGTACATATACATATGTATACGCATAAGTGGGGTTCAATTTGTATGGGGCTGAAAAAACGTTCTGGGGCACTTAAAAATTTGCACTCTTTGAGTCATTTTAAGCATCATTGCACAAGAAACTATGATGGGACTAAAATTAATTTTGAGTTGCCCACTTTTTCAAAATCGACTTAGACATTTTATTGACAAGGTCAAAAAACATTATTATTCCTTTAGCTAAATTTGTATTAGGGAGTTTTTGGGTCAATGAATCCATTTTTGGCATATATGTATTTTTAATTTTGAGCGACGCTCTCTTGTGTATTTTTTAAAGTTTGTTGCGACGAAATTTGATAGTGCGCTTGAGAACTATGAAAAAGTAAAATATTCAGTGATTTTTTGTCGATTTTCAATAAAACGAAAAAATACACAAAAGCGCCCCACTAAAATTGACTTACTACACTGGTTAACAAAATTTAAACTTTTTTTTGTCACACAAAAACTCATATCAAATTTTGAATATACTGGGGTCACCAAGCAATAATATGTCAAGGAAAAAAAATTGGCACATAAGGTATCCTTGTGATATCGAAACATATATTTATGTAAAGAGTAGGAAAATTAATTACACTTAACGAAAGTTTTTTTTAATGTACAATAAAAAATGATCATTTTTGTGAATATTTAGCTTCTGGTAAGTCTCTTTTAAGTTTCCGACAATATATGTGGAGCCCATGATCTATCTTGATGTAACACAGGAAATCCAAAATAATCTGAATAGCACTGTTCAATTAATGGCGTAAATTTTCGACGCTGGGATGTAAAAGTTAATTTCCCACACACATAACAAAAATTGTCGGGGTTATTAGAACACTTTCGTGGCATATTCACGATGTCATTAACATAAATAAAATGTAAATTAATTAAATGCAGTAGTTATACAGTTGCCGAAACAACAACGCGCATTGAGGTTAGAAATGAATATATAACTGTCAAAAAAAAACTGGACGTGACTGGAACGAAATTATATATTTTTTTAAATGTAGGTATGCCAACATAAACAAAAATCATTACTAAGTTCATGTGACAAAAACAGTGTTTACCAGTGCTATCAGTGGCGGATTTAAATATTTGCCGCCCTAGGCAATCCATAACTTGCCGCCCTTTTTTCACAAAAAAAAATAAGAAAAAATATAATAAATGCGATTGTGATTGTCATCAGTGCTTTATTACAATATAGTTGTAGTGGGTAGTATTAGTAGGTGACTTAAATTTTGCCGCCCCTTAATTCTGCCGCCCTAGTTTACAGCCTTTGTTGACTTTCCGATAAATCCGCCACTGCTTACTATAATAAATAACATTTTTTTTATTAATTCTTTTTATATTTTAATATTCCAACTAACTATTGCCATTACTTGTTCAAAATAGTTCTAAAATATCTACATTGCAAAAATATAGTCTCCAAAATTTTTAGTAATGGCAATGTATCAATGAAAAATATTAAATTCAAATAAGCAGCTAGTTAAAAAATTTGTGGCAGGACAAAAACAAACTATTGCATTTGAAAGAAATTTTAAAAATAAAAAATAATCTTTTAATGGTTTATAAAAACAACTAGTAATAATATTGAATCAAGACAAAAGTGTTTATCTGATGTTTTTTGAAATTATTTGCGAATAGAATTATTATTTTCATTTGCATTTACATTATTATTTTTATTAGTAGATGAATCATGCTGAACCTCGATTTTATTTTGTTGATACAGCTTTCATAGCATAATTATATGAAGAACCTTTGATCTACGGTCTAAAGATTCCAAATAATCTGCGCATGACTTTTTCTTCTTTGAGCTGTTTATTTTTTTTAAAGAAACTAAAGGCTAGCAAGTCAGCAATAAGCAAATAAAATTTTTCCATACACAATTCTGTTGACAACTGATTACTTTGTAGGGTTATCATGCAAACTTTTGCGTGGTGTATATATTCAGTACTCAAATTTATTTTTTAGAAAATGAAAGCGATGCGTTCCGAAATAAAATATAAATGATAATTTTATGTAAACATAAATTAACTAATAAATAAATAAATTAAATAAACTTTAAAAACTATTTTTGAACAGCAGCAAGTCTTTGCTGCCATTATGATAAAAGCGTGAACTTTCGGCAACAATTGTCCGAAATATAAAATCAAAAAAGATCTGTGTCATATACGGTTTTTACTAAAGATTTTTAAACTAGCCAAAGCAAGAATCTATAGAGTTTTCTTTATGACCCCCGCTAGGTACACTTATTATACTAGTTAAAAAAATGCTCAAAAAAAAATATAATTTTAGCTTAAAAAAAATCAAATACAGTAAAGGATACAAACGCTCCAAATATAGGTTTGCTGGAAAAAAATGCTTAGTCAAACTTTCAGGGAACATTTGGGACCCTGTTCTAGGTATTAAACCTAGTTATCATATTTGAGTGAATGGCAATCTAGCTTTCCCTACCTTGATGGTGATTTTTGCACTACACCTTTTTTTCTATAAAACTTCGATTTAAATTTCCTAGATAAATTGTGCTTGAATGATTTAAGATCTTGATTTAAATTCTTTTTGATACATAATTTCACTGTCAATAATTTAATAATACCAATTTAGTATCTGAAAAAATGAATCTAAATCTACAGCAAAAAAGATATCACGCAAACACCGCATCAAGCACTTAAACTAGGTTTTAGTCTAAGTACAGACTTACTTGATCACTTGAACTTCGAAAATTTCGTAAAGGGTCGTAACCTTCACATTAGACGACTTAGCGCGATAATAAACGAAACTCGTGATCTCTTCAATTCCGACAAAAATTTACTGTCTCCACTTTCAAGGGCCATAACATCTAAATTAGACGTTCTAGCGCAAAAATAAGGCAAATACGTGATCACTTAAATTCCAAAAAATTTTATGGTTCCATCTTTAAAGGTCCAAACTTCCAAATTAGACAACTAAGTGCGAAAATAAGATAAATTTGAGACCACTTGAACTCATAAAAACTTTATAGTCTCTATTTTCAATGGCCATAGTCACTAAATGAGACGAAATAAAGGGAAAATATTCGTAATCACTCATCTCAATCTCAATTTTAAATGGCCAAAACTTCTAAATTAGCTGACTTAACGCGAAAATAAGTCAAATTCGTGATAACTTAAAATCCCAAAAATTAAATGGCCATAAAGTCTAAATGAGACGTCTTAGCGCGAAAATAAGGCAAGTAAGTAATCACTTCAACTCCCCAACAATCTCTGTAAGTTTCATCAAATAAGCTTTTTACCATTTTAAACCCTTTGTTTACTGAAAAAATAATGAAATATAATTTCATATTATAATATAATAATTTCATTATTTAAAAATAAATCCTTTTTTTATTTATTTATTTATATAATTAAAAAGTAGAATTCAATTCTAAGTTATAAAGGTTTATAGCTAGAGCAACGTAAGCCTTCAGCCTGTTAAAATTATTTACTTAACTGATTTGGTTCTATTCAAATGCACGCGAGTGTAGGCGTATTGGCACTCAGCAGTTTACTCTCTCTCGCGTACTCCCAAATCAAAAGCGCAAAAAGGATAACATCAAATAGTTCGTTAGAGTTGAGCGCGTAAGAAAATGGCTTAAAAAAGAAATAGAAAGAGAGTCGTCTTTTTTGAGAGCGCTATGGAAATTTCGTTTGTCTTTTGCAATGCTGTGGTCAGTGATTTCGTGAGCGCCAATTGGCAAGGATCGCGTTCGGGTTTGTGCATTTGTGATGTGTTTAAAATTAATGTTTAATTAATAAAATAAGAGTATTGAAAGTGCAAGCAATATGCGTTAATAATTCGTGAAGTGTTAAAGTTTTAAGCAGTGCTTTTGTTAGTGCAAATTTTGAGTGCATATACTCATATGCAATGAGTGCATAAGTATATATGTACATATGTATGTATATAAAGCTAAAAGGATCGTGCGTTCGTTAATCGTTGTGCAAAAGTCGTTTTTTTTTCGGTTTCGGTAACTGCTATTCGAGTGTATAAAAATAAAAGCATTTATTTAAATCTAAGAGCTGCAAGGATGTGTGCAAATTAAATTGCAAAGAAAAATAAATTAAAAAATTGATGTAAAAGCCATTTTGCTTTGTTTAAAGCGCGGAAAAAAAAAGAGTACGACAGGAGCGTGGGCACGCACACAAATAAAAATCCAGCGGCAATTGCCAAAGCGGGATGGCTATGTTTGGTAAGTGGCAGTTTTTTAACTTGGTGCGAACAGTGCAAATATATTTTTCCACTTTCGCTTTTTGCCTACTATTTTTCGCCGTTATCCTCGATCCAACAAATAGCAAGTGACGCACAGCGCAGTCACTTTGCCCGTACTCTCTCTCAAATATTTATAGGAGAGCGTGACGTCACTGATTTTATTGCATGTTTAGTTGTGCGGCATATTCACTTTGTGGGGCATTATGGCAAATATGAAAAGTAATGCGATGTTTAGCTGGCTTTATTGAGTAATATATCAACATATAGAAAGAAATCGAAGATTTTGCAATTATAACTTCTCTTGATAGTACAGTAAAAATAGGTTTTGATCAGAAAAAAATGTCATGCTGGAATTTCTTATGCTTAATGGGTTAAGAAGCATCCCAAAACTCTAAAATTAAATGGTGACCTTTTTGCTTGCATGGTTTTCAAGGAGCGAAAAGAATTTAAAGCGTTCTAACTTGGACACTACTAGAGATAATTACATGATTCAAAATAAAGGTTTATGTATTTTTTTGAGATCTATAATATTATATTTATACACAGCAAAAACAAAAACTGGCAAGGGGGTGGTTTAAATTAGAAAAACTGCGTTTTAGTAACTTTGGCGACCTCTACCGCCTTAAATAGGGAACTTCTCGGTATATCTTCCATTACAAATAAAATTTTAAATTCAATTTTGATTATTTTTTGCCTTGAAAACGTAACGTATGTCAAAACAACGGAAAACCCTACGGGGGGAGAATGTTACCATTTTGATTTTAGAGTTTTTCCTGGTCAACCCTTTTTTTTTGTCTATTTTTACTGTACTATGATAGATGATTTTGTAGCCAACAAATTTGATGCGTTGGACTTGACCCTATGGGGGGATATAGACGGAAATGAAGCATAAAGCCGTCATTATGTCCCATCTCCACCACACACCCTCGGTTAGAGATTAAAACCCCAAATTTAAATTTTAGACATTTTATATTTTTATAGGGTAATAGGCTTATTTGTACTCTACAGATCAGCGGTTACCTTAGAATATAATGTTTCTTATGTACCCTATTGACTTTTATTATGGCGTCATGATCAGTTCACGTACTTTTTGAGGTCAATCCTTTCTCCCACCATAGTTTAGGCTGTTCCCAATAATATTTTCTAGGCCATCCTATCTATCCTTCCTATTTTTCTTCGGTCCAATCATGGGGTAGAGTTATCAATCATATTGTATGTAGTCATAAATCAATACACATCATTTAACCACACACAAAAGCCCACAACGATAACTTATAAACAAGTTAAAAAAATAGATAATGTGTGATACATAAAAACATATGAACATATGTGTGTACATACATACATATGTACTTACCTATTTAAGCGCTTTTCCTTCGCACCAATAGCGCTGCTCTTCAAAATGGTGTTACATATTTATTCATGTAATTGCGGTATCAAGTTTTGCTCTACAATAACAAATATGCATACTACATATGTGCATACATTTGTACATACAATATTATATTGTACATATTTACACGCACCAACAATAGCAACAACAACACGTGTTATGTCTGTGTAGGTTCATGTGTGTGTCTTTTGTAGATTTGTTTGTATACATATAGATATAGCGAAATAACCCGGCGCACAGCATTGATTAGTAAGAGTATGCGTTAAAAGACCAAACTAAACCGACGTCAGCGTCGGCAGCAGCAGCAGCAACAAAAAAGTTCATGCGAACAACGAACAAACAAGTGAGTAAGCGAGTAAAACAGTCAGATAGACAGACGGGCAGGCGGACAGATGTGCTGCCAGCTGGCAACAACACAAAAGTACACACAACAATAATAACAACAACAGCAGCAACAATAAACAAATACACAAACATACACACACACACATGTGCACATAAAACTACTAAAAGAGTCGGCCGAACGGACATTTATATTCATGTACACATAAACACATAACAACAACAACAACAACAGCACGAGAAGTGTGGCAGCACTCGCAACGCACTCACTCACTCACACACTTGCGCACCAAACAAAGTACACATAAAAAACGAAAATCAAATGAACATATGTATATGCATACGTACATACATATATTGACAAGCATACGTAAACATGTGTGTACAAGTGTACATACGTATGCAGAGTGCATGACTGTGCTTCCCCAGCATTCGTCGTGCGCGCGCCCCCTCTTGCCTAACCAACAGCTCATTCAAGCTCAATTCTATACGCTAGCACAACACCCTGCCCCTGCCACTCACACTCTAAAAGCGTCTTTGCTTTGTGTTGTTGCTTCTGTCAAAGCGTAGCAGCATATCAGCTGGCAATAGTAGCAGCGCAGTAAGCAGCAGCTCAGCGCCAGCCCCGCAAACGGCTTTGAAACAAACTACAACAACCTGTCAAAGACAAAAGTCTGTTTATAAATATGTACATAAATACATACATACAGCCATGTTCTGGTCAGTCACTCTCTCTCGCTCTCTCTCTGAGACAGAACGCCGCTCAGTCAGCCACATAAATAGCAATTACAATAACAACCGGTATTTAAAACTGTTTTAATGCCATCATTAACACACACGTAAGCACAAATCATAAAGAACAAATTGTTTAGCCACCCGACAAGAATGTCAAAAACGAAATCGTTAATGACAAATAGCTAAGTAATTTTTTTGTTGTCAGCTGTGAACCTTGATATGAGTTGATAAAAAATACACTTTAAGCTTTTTATGAATTAATTTTAATTATTTTAAATTTTGCGGCTTATGTGTATTCTTGCATACACTAAAAAAAATATGTACATATATTATTATTTGGATACTTAAATTTTTAGTTAAAACGATGAGCAAGTTTTTTGCGTATAATATAAATCAGGAAATACTATATTTAGTATGAAAAACACCATAAAAATACTGTCAAAAGTCACTTTGTAGGACAAAAAAATATTCAGGCACTATTTAAATTATGATAGGTATTGAAAAAATATATTTTTTTAGACTTTTAAATAGGATTTTTAGGCTTATTTTGCAGAAAACTTTGATTTTTTTGTTGCAAAAACTTAACTTTTAGTCGAATACGATTAATTTCATGAAATAAATTGTGTTTGAAAAATATTGAGCGATATATTTGACTTTATGTAAAACTTTTGCTAGGTGTGGTAAAAAGTTGCTTTCTGTTTCTTTTTCCGGTGACAGCTTAGTAGTTAAGGGAATATTTTTTAAATTTGAAGGGTGTTAAATTTCTTGTTGCTATCCAAATGGATACTGATGTAATTGATATAAGTTTGTCGCAGCGTCTTTTATGAAATCATTAAGGGACGAAGGGAATTGCTAAAAAATAATGATTTGTTCCTCGTTAGTTTATATTATTGCTATATTTTTATAAAATAAAAAATACTAGTGAGCCTGGCAGACGTTGTCTTGCCCAAATTTTTTGAATACTCTTAAAGTGTATAAACATCGTAAGATTATATGATTTTTGCATTAGTTTACTTTCAGTACTCTTTAAAAAGCCATACGGCCAAACGCAATAGGCTTAAAACCTCCGTATTGACAAACTCTAACACACGCAAAAATCAGATTTAAAATTCAACGAAGCGT
The DNA here is from genome assembly GCA_037043745.1 of Chymomyza amoena. Classification (NCBI taxonomy): domain Eukaryota; kingdom Metazoa; phylum Arthropoda; class Insecta; order Diptera; family Drosophilidae; genus Chymomyza; species Chymomyza amoena. The sequence goes on from JBAMAX010001621.1 coordinate 14,477, forward strand.
TCATTAGAACACCCGTAACACGTAAAACATAAGTTTCTTTTATATATATAGAAGATAATATTTCTTTTATTATAAGGGTAAACAAAGACCTTTATTTGGACAAAAATACTTAATGGATGAAAGTTTCAGAGATCGTTAGGGACCTTGATCTAAATCAAAAACCGAACTGTCACATTTGTGATTAGGGGCATGGCACCGCCCGCACACAATATATATGAGTGCGGTTTTTGCACGATATCCTTTTGTTTATCAAACTTAAAGTCATGATTAAACGTTTGAAATTGTTGACAATAAAATCATTTATCCAAGAAGGTTTAAATCAAGTTTGAAGGTTAATTGGTTCAAGCGCATTGCCTCTTTGAAGTTAAAAGTTAGAAATGGTGTGAGGTATTTTTCGAATAATTTGCAAATATCTTAAAAAATTCTGGGTTTTCTATGAAATTTTATCTATTTCTTTTGTTAAAGTAATTGAAATTATGTACAAAATATTTCATCCATTATTTTTCAACTATTAATAGTTTTCCAGCAATCGAAACCCCAAGAAAATACAATTTATTTGACGTTTTTCAAAATAGTTATACTTTGCTATAAATATTTTGCAACTCCTTCCTTTTCTTATGTGTTTTTTTTTGCATGTCTAAAAAAAATGGAATAAAGAATTTAGTTTACATAAGCTGGAAAAAAACAAACGTTCTCTAACTATTTTTAATTATAAATCCATAAATATTTTGCTTTCTAATCGAATTAAAGTTGGTATTCGGGCGAGTTTCTTTCATTTGCTATGGTACTTTTTTAAAAAACCGTAAGAAAAAGTCGGTCAGAATTTTTCCAATTCCGCCAAAAGCAACTAATATTGGTTTGCATAAATAGTAGACATGCTTGAGAAATAGAAGATTAGGCCAACATTTTAGGACTGAAGTTTTGAGAATACAAAGAAAAGTCTCGAAAATTTTGTACTTCAAATATTTTAATTTGTATTGCATGTTTTTCAAGGCGCGAGAAGTTTTTAAAGAGTTCTAACTTAGGAACTACTAGAGATACTTACATGAATCAAAATACATTATTATGATTTTTTTGAGATCTACAATTACTCCAAAAACAAAAAAGTTGAAGGGGTTTCTACGTTTTAGTAACTTTAGCAACCTCTACCGCCTAAACTACGAACTTCTTAGTATACCTTCCATTACAAATAACATTTTAAATTCAATTTGGAAAATTTTTTGCCTTGGAAATTTTTGTGTACGACTTATGAAATTAAGGAAAAATGGGCTCTAAAATATGTCAAAAAAGGTCATTTTGATTTTAGACTTGTTGGATGATCCTTGATAGATTAAGCAAGAGAAATTCCAGCATGCAAATTTTTCCTGATCAACCCCTTCTTTCTATTTTTATTGTACTATGAACTTCGTCCCTTACAAAAATTATTCTTATTATTACAGCATGCATGACGTTAAATCTTATCTGTAATGTTTTTGTTTACTTTGTAAATGGATTAATTAAAATGTCGATGGTGCAAAAAATTTCGCTCTTGTTTATTGGATTTGACGCCGATGTCGGTCAACGTCATACGCGATGATCTATCAGTAAACTTTCCACGCTTCGATTACATTGTAAATGCATCCCTGTCATGATGATGCTGCAATTAATTTTGTCTGTGGTCAGGGCCAATGGAAAAATTCTCGAAGACAGATTGCTCTGGAACCCGTTCTCAAAGGAAAAACAAGAAAAAATTGTAACAGACATGCAAAAGAAAAAACAGCTCGTCGCAATCTCTTTGCTCTGCTACGTCATAGTACAATGAGAGCACATACTAACATACATATGATACAGACATACATACCTACACACGTTTAAGCGCGCAAACAAACATACATACATATATACATAATATAGTGGTGTATATTATCATGTCTACATCAAGTAACACGAGCAAGGTAGCATACATACATACATACATACATGCAAACACAAACGAGCAAATTTGTCTTTACATATTTAAATTTTTTTTTCTTTTGCCTTACGTTTTTTTGTTTTGCTGCTGCTGCTGCGCTGCTGGCGTCGTTGCCGGCTTGTTCTTGTTGTTGCCTATTACATTTATATTTTCATTCATTTCTGGTTTTGGCGCTTGGCTTACATTCTGCCGCGCTCTGCGTCGCGTCGTTTCTCTTGATTACATTTACTAAGTTTGTATGCGGCTCATTACAAGCTACATATGTACGTACTTATGCACATATGTACATAGATATGCGCATATATGCGGCGTTGACGTCGCTGTCGTCGTCGTCGTGTCGTGTTGTTACCGTTTTAGCTTATGGGGTTACGTACGTATGTACATTTGTACATATACATACACACATATCATTGTACACAGAGCATGTATAGGAGCTAGCACAACACATGTCGTCGTAGTCGACGTCGTTGCTTTGCTTGCTAATCATTTCTGTACGCCTGCTTTGTGCTCATGTTTATTTGTATATATCGAGCAACACAAACCCACAAAATATATGCATACAACAACAACATATTTATGCATACATACAACATGTTTGAGTGAGAGTAGTATGCGCAGTTGTTGTTAGTGTTTTTGCTATTTATTCGTCTTCCTCTTCTTGATTTTTGCTATTTGCTTTTAGCTGTTTTGTTTTTATTTGTTTTGCGCGCAATTTGTTTTGATAAGAACTTTTACACTTGCGTTACATATATTTTAACAGAGCCTTAACAGGAATGTTACGCGTCGGAATTTTAATGAGAAACCAACAGAATGTTTACATTTTTTACAAGCCAGCTGCACAGTGGGTTAAGTTTAGCTTTATTGGGTAGAGTTTTGATATGAAAATATACACTCTCAGAAATTCAATTAGAAACGTCTGTTTTTATTTAAAAATATTACCTTTTAAATTACTTAAAAAGCATTTGTGACTTAAATAATCATTTTTGGCGTTCATTCATTCCGAATGAACCTAAAACTTATCCTAAATAAACAAATAAGAGCTGGAAACTGCAAATAGCATTAAAATTCAATTAATAACAGTTTCTAAAAAGGAACAAAAAATAAATGTTTTGTTTTGTTCATATAGATCCAGGCTCCCGACTTATTAGTCTCCCCGAATATTCGGGTTGGCATCGAAAGAATCACTTTCCGAAAATCTGAAAGTGGGATTTGAGTCCATTCTTCGGTAAATGTTCTGCGCAGCTCCTGCATTGTCTGAAATTTGCGTCCGCCAGAGTAGACGTGATGGGATAGATTCATATGTTCTCACTGGGGTTCAAGTCCGGGAAAACGAAGATTTTCGTCTGGAACCAACCACGACCTTAGAATAATGACTATATTAGGTTTCATATATAAAGAAGAAGACACCGAAAATGTCCCAAGTTAATATGTGAACATGCCCGCCACTTTGTCTTTATGAACGGATAGATATAAAATTTTCTAAATATTTTTTGGGATTTTATTGTTTGTGAAGAAAATACATTTAAGGGAAAAACGGATGTCTTTTGATGGAAATATCTTGACTGCTCTTTTGATCTGGCATATAAAACTATTTGACCTTTCTGACTTGCTAATTGACGTATAGTAAATAAAATGCTTGGGCGCAGGGGTGAACTAAGATGGGAATTTAGAAAATTCTGCCTACAATTGGAGAAAACGGCGGATCAAAATTCATATGGGAGTTTGTTTTTTTACCGAATCGACTAATAATTTGACATACAGCTGCGGTGAAAATAATAGCACCATAGTATGTTGCGAAATTCAAAGTTGTAAAATTTTGAAAATAACTGAATTTTTTGAACATAAAATGATTTTATTCAATTAATCAATCTATTAATATATTTTTAAAAAGAAAGGACTCCATATTTCTTGAGTATTTCAAAATATATTCACTTATTATGATAGGTTAGGTCAAAATAAGGCGGTAACAAAAATAGCACTATCCAGTCACAATGGCGAAAACAACAAATTAACTTAAAAATGTAAAACAAAAATACTTTCAATTCAAAACTATGATATTTAACTAGTGTGTTAATATTTGGTTGAGTACCCTTTATTGGCTATTACGGCCGCACAGCGCCTTTGCATGGAATCCACTAAATCCTGGCATCTAGAAATAGAAATCCTTTCCCAACTTTCTTTCACAACCATCCAAAGTGCTTCATTTGATGTTGGGTTGCAGGTGTGAACTGCCTTTTTGATATCAGTCCACAAATTCTCAATTGGATTGAGATCCGGGGACTGTGTGTGCCATTCCATGACGTTGATGGTTTTGTCCGCAAACCACTTTTTAGCTTTCTTGCTCGTGTGCTTGGGGTCATTGTCCTGCTGGAGGACCCAAACTAATGGCATTTCATCCTCTGCATGTGGTAGCATTACATTTTGCAGGATATCAACGTAGACGTGCTGATCCATGATCGTCTTAATCCAATGAATCGGACCTACTCCATAATACGAAAAGCACGCCCATATCATAATATTGGAACCCCCGTGCTTCACCGTTTTTTTCGTGTACATTGGTCTGTACTCCTTATTTGGTGGTCTCCGAACGAAAGTACGAGATCCTGTTCCTCCATATAAGACGATTTTGCTCTCGTCTGTCCACAATATATTCCTCCACTTTTCCACTGGCCATTTGGAGTGTTGCTTGGCAAACTTCATGCGTTTAGCTACGTGATTACTGGTCAATAGTGGCACTTTTCTCGGACTACAAGCATTTAAATTATTTTCCCGCAGCCTAGTACGTATAGTTTCAACAGATGCAGCAATTTTTAAATCTTTTTTAAGCTCTGTTGCTGGCTTAAATGGCTCTTTCTTGCTCTGTCTTACCAGACGCTTGACGAGCAATGGCGACATTACGGGTTTTCGCCCACGAGACTCCACTTTTGGGACAAATTTCTTGGCGTTACTGATCATTTTGTTGGAACAGCCCAGTATACGACCTATTTCGGCGAATGTTTTGCCTTCTTTTAGCATTTTTTGGATAACTTTCCTTTTTTCATCACTGCAATGCTTTCCGCGACCCATATTAAAAAAATAGCTATTAATTTTGTTTTTAAACTATGTTTTCCTTTAAAAAATAACTTTTTCTAATAAACACGAGGGTTTCGCAATAATAATTTTCGCGCAAATGCTTTTTTTCTATGACAACATGTACTTAGTGCTATTTTTTTCACCGCGCTATTTTGCATTCTTTTTTCGATTTTGCATCTTCTGAGAAGAACCGTTATCATTTTTGTTCTTTTTCTTGCTCTCCCAAATCAGAGAGACTATCAGTAAGGCAAGAGAAAAGAAACTGCAAACCAAAATTCTTTTAGTTAAGTTTTACTGTAAAATAAAGTGAGCTGCTTATTTTGGTGCTATTTTTTTCACCGCAACTGTAAGTGTTCTATTTGGGGATTAAAAAGCAGAATTATAAACATTTTTTGACGGGACAACATTTTGAATACTTCCGAATTTTTAAAATGTGCCACCCAAGTGATGGATTTGGATGATTTCGGCATTAAGTGGTGGTCATGGAGGGTCTGGGATTATATAAAAATTTTGCTCCCAAGTGGCGGTAATGGCGGGTCAAGTTTTGAAAAATCTTAACCCCAAGTGAGTTTAATAGTGGGACAAAGTTTTTTTTGTTTTTTTTTTATAAATTTCGGCTTCAAGAAAAGCCGATAGTGCTTGACCGATCTAAAGGATTGGGAATCGAGGGACATTTGTTTTTTATTTTTTGCATTTCATACTAACGACAATCTCAAAGGGTAAGAGCAGAGGGATTGCAGGGATTTTACTTTTGTGTAATATCCATCGAGCCTATTCCAGATTTTTTAAGATGTTTGTGGCAACTAAGTTTAAACTTTCGATTGAGTTTCCAGTTTCCGTCAGCAGAAATCCCGAAATTAAATTAGTTTTCTTTCGAGGATTTGATTGCACTTGGAAGCATTTCAAAGCTTAGATGAAGCTAGTAGAACTTTAAAATTACCTTATAAGTAGTTGACTGGTATAAAAATAATATTCAAAATAGATTTAAAGTTTCTGCTTCTTACTTTTAAGGGACTTTCACAGACTATTCAGTCCAACGATAATTTATTAATTATTAAGTTATTTTACTAGTCTTACATATCATTAAGTTCCAGGCAAATATGTATGTAACTACCTAGTAAAATTTGAAATTAACGTAAGCAAACCCAAAATAAGAAGTCCTACAACGGCAATAAGGATGATTGCCAATAGAAATTGCGAAAAAGTTAAAGGCTTAGATCTTTCTAGCTCTTTATTGTTTTCCTCAAAGTCTAGAATCTTTTCTTCTAACTCGATTTTTGTACGTAATGCTCGGGCGGTACGCAAACAGTTATAGTTTTTGATTATCGTCCTAGCATTATTTACAGAATCCTTGTCAGGGCACATCAATTTGAGCGGGTTTTCGTTACAGCGACAAAATTTCAAGTCCAAGCAATCTTTTAAATTCGAAAATTCCTTGCATATTGTCAAACATTTGGTTGGTTTGTGATGTCCAGCCGCTCTATCTTCCTTCCAACATTCACAAGGAATTGCACAAGTCCTAAGACGTGCAAGCCTAAGCTTGCATGTGGTGACATTATTTGTGGTAATTTGGATATAATCCTTCCAACATTGACACACATCCGGCATTATGCAGTCTCCATATTCGCAATCCGAACAAGAGGGCTTACAGGTAAAAGTTTTGTTGACCTGACTGTGTTCATAGCCAGGAAGACAAACGCATTTTTGGGGCAGTTGGCAGTAACCATGTTCACCGCAATCCTCTAAGCAGATGGGATCACAATGAAACATAGGCTCCTTGCCAACAAACTCCTGACAGGAACTGTTGCCTAAACATGTTTCCATGCCACTTTCAGCGCATTTAAAGGTCTTCTCTTCTGTGCGCCGGAAATAACCCTCTTTACAGGCACATACTTCGGGTTCCAAGCAATAGCTATTGGCTCCACAGTGGGTACAAACTGGTTGACACTCCCCACTCGGGTCGTTCTTTACATAGCCTTCAAGACACTTACATTCTTCTGGATGAGCACAGTAGGAATATGGTGGACAGTAGTCACAATGTGCCGTGCAATTAGTGATAGGTCCCTCATAACCTTCACAACATACTTCATGAACGATCCATTCAAGTTTTGTCTTGTGGGAAAACGAATACATAAGCTCTTTGTGTGTAGTTATAGATCTTCCAACAAGGCTTACCTGATTTTCCCAAAAAATCTGGTCCTGCCAAATAACTTGCTCGAGGCCATCATCCATCATGACTGAATATGGCACTTGCTTAGTGATATTGACCAGTCTAGTGATGGGCTCAAGAACTTTTTGCTGGCAAACATGCTCTCTGGTTATGAAGCTATTGACCAATAAATTTAAAAATGCTAATATTTTGTTAGGCGTTGACATTAAAGTCAAATTATGTAAGTCAAAAATACATACAATTTTGATTAAATACTCTTTGGTCTCAATGTCAGAAAAAAAAGTGTTATCTTATGTGTCTTTTTTAAATGTTTAAGAAAATTTAAGAAATCTTCTGTACTTCTATGATGTACAAGAAAGTGTTTGAACCCAGCGCCTTTTTCAACACCGTTCCAGACCGTTCACGATTTTCTTCCTTCCTTCTCCCTTCCGATCACGTTCCGTTCTACCAGAAGTCGAAAGTCCCAATATCGTTGGAGCGCTTTAATTTTGTTGAGTTAAAAAGAGAGTGGCACGCTCTCTCAACAAGAGCCGAGTCTGCATCCACTTCGTATCTGTTACCTTGCAACGGGGCCTTACCCAAATTTCGTAACCAATTCAGGAGGATGAGGGGTCTTAAAAATATCTATGTTTATGTGAAGATTAAGCCGACTGCTGGCTGCAGTATTTGATGACTGCACGATCCGGAAAGGATCCACCCTAAGATGGTGCTCTGGGCGACTGGAAGTATCGGCTGGCTAGGAAGCCTGACGCTTGGATAAGTGTCAGTTCCTAGAACGATCGACACTGTAGATGGGCGATCAAAGCCTTCGTCGGCGACGCTCCGAAAGGACGCTGCACGTCCACCTTAAACCTTGGTCACTCGGCCCCAAGAGTAGAGGATCTATGTTTATGTCACGTAGTCAGTATTATTCGGGTACAGAAAAAATTGAATTTTTTCATTTTCTATTCCACCAATTTCTGAATTTTTAACTTTGTTCTTACAATTGCTTGCACCTACGAGTGACCAAGGGACAACGATGGTGGAGGGGTATCTTCCCATGTAGTACTATTGGTCACCGACGGGGGTTTGAGGTTCAAAAAATATAAAAATTGGGTTACGTAATTTGGGTAGGATCCCTAAGTTTTCGATTTATGCAGGCTTTGCATTTAACACCTGCTATCCGACTGACCTGCGCTTCTTAGAAGACAAACCCAGTTTCGGGGTCAACCATTCTTTGAGGATCTGGGTAGTCTAGCCTATGTGCCTATAGCGGATCTGGCTGCTTTTGTTGAATCCTCAAAATGGTTCTGCAACATAAGGAGACTTAGGCGATTAAGGATGCCCTACAGTTTTTGATCCACCTCCAGAATCCATCCCTTTCTTGAATTCCTGGCCTCCTTCTCTTAAAATTAGGCAACACCATGGAGCTCATGGGTCTATGCGTGATCTCAGTCACTATCTGAGCTGACCAAAACTTTGCGATTTAAATTCACGCGTGCACGAAAATCTGCCGAAAGTAAAAACTACAACAAGATCCAAGTGAAATTTGTGAATCCCCGAAACTAATTACCGAATCCGTCCCAGATTTGTTCATTTAGTACTGCAGTCGGTTGCAACCTCGTCAAGTTGCATCTCAAACAAGTTTTACTTCGACATGTTGCACACACCCTGATCACCCCACAAGGCTTTCATGTCGGTTGTTATGATGTTGTCGCCGGCGCGACTTTACCGATAAGCCACAAAACAAAACATTGCGACTTACCCAGCGACAGACGCCTCCAAGACTTATCGTCTGGAAAGAAAACGATTCACAATAAACAAAAGAATTGCTTTCTTTTTTATCAGCAGTTGCAGCTGAAGCTGCAGTTCTAGTCGCCTCATTCAGTATTGCAATGACCACGACGAGGACGAGGATGCTAACAACGCTGCTGGTAACACTGGCGCTGCTGTTTCGACTGGCGCTGGGCTTGGCCATCACCAATGGCCATTGCCAGAAGAATATAAGTGTCAAATATCAGGTGCCCGTGACCAAGTTGCGTTCGGCCAATAATGACACCAACGTGGATCAGCAGTATATTGTGTATGAGGAGCGCATACGTTGGGACACGGTGCAGATCTGTTGTCCGGGCTATCGTACCATTATCTTTGGCTTTTGTGAGCCCATCTGTGTGGAAGCCTGTCCGCCGCATAGCACCTGCGTGGAGCCCAACAAGTGTCATTGCATGCGCGGATACGAGCACTCTCATCATCCGAATAAGCAGCATCAGCTTATTTGTAGACCCATTTGTCTGGGTGGATGTCCGGAACACAGTCATTGCGTGGCGCATAACGTCTGCGAATGTCGTGCTGGTTATAAGGATATTAGCAATTGGTTTGCTCCTTTGCATTGTGAACGCATACAATGTGGTCCGGATCAGCGCTACGATGTGGCAAGGCACAACTGCGTTAAGATTGAGATGAGCATGGAGGAACTTATGCAACGCATAGCCGATCGTTTGTCCCATGGTCTGGTGTTGGACAAAAGTGCCGATACGGAGGAGGAACCGTAGTGGGTTAACATTTAGGATTTTTATACCACATGTAATGCTCGATGAAAAAAAAAAGGGAGGGATTTATTAAGATCTATTCTGAAATACGATCTTATAGTTCTTGAGCGTAAGAGTGAAGTTTAGAAGATAATGTGAGCAATTAATAAAGTAAAACTTAAAAAGTGAAACATATAAAAAAATAAACCTTTTTTAAAAATTGATTTTTAAGCCCTTACCTAAAATATACAAAAGGCTTAAAACTTTTTTTTAAGGTGTGGGTTATGATCATACCATACTAGATGTAGATTGTCTTCATTAAAAGTAGAGCTATCAGGGCGGATCTACGATTTGGTTTTGGGGGGTTCTTCATTTCGAAGTTTATATACTTCAAAACTTGTTACCCATTTATCGAACTTTCGGGTGGTCCGGAGCCGAAAAGCCCTTCCGTGGATCCGCCACTGAGAGATACTATATACCTATTGTATATTTAGGCGATGTCGAAAATGAAAAAAAAATCTAGATTAGAAACTAGAGCCAAATTACTATTTAAAGCAATGGAGTAAAATTTCCCTTCGATGGATCGCAAAAACTAACAATATTCCCAGAAGAAAGGAGCTGATAAACAGGGATAGTGACATGGGACTCTAGAGAGACTTCCAAGCTTAGCAATTTCCTGATTTCTATTTAAATAGGTTCAAGAAAATTTCCCAATTGAGCAAAAACTTCCACTGGATTAAAGACGATTCATTAGGGTCAGAAAACACATAAGCCAAAATGGGCGTCTCGAAATCTAAGAACTATGGATCCCAAAATTTGGAATTATTAACATATATCTACTGTGTATAGAATTTGCTACTAGAAGACTTCCATTATAGCAGTTCCCTGATTTCACTGGTTAGAATAGCTTCACGACAAATTTCCCAATTGAGCAAGAGCTCCCACGGACTCCCAAGATGTGAAATAACATCTGCCGTGAATCCCGTAATAGAGATCGCTACAAGATGATTTCCAACCTTAGCGATTCCGCACTTTCAATGATTTAAATAGGCGATATTTCTCAATTGAACAAAAGATCCCACTGACTCCCAAGACTTGCAATAGAGTTCGCTAGAAGAGGACTTCCAAACTTATCAGTTTCCTCGTTTCAATGATTAGAAAAGGTTCAAGAAAATTCCTCAATTAAGCTAGAGCTCCCACTAACTCCCAAGTCGTGAAATGATATTTGCGTGGATCCGACAAAAGAGTTCGCTACAAGAGAACTTCCAGCCTTAGCAGTTCTCCAGCTTCAATGTTTGGAATAGGTTCAAGAAAATGTCCCAATGGAACCAGAGCTGCCACGGGCTTAAAGACACCACGAGCAAAATAGATATCACGAATTCTAGAGTTGGGTGTCGAGGATGGCAGAAGAATAAGACTCCCAAGGCATAGTAACTTAATGAAGGAAAGCAAACCATTCTTTGGATCTGTGAATCTCGATGCATCAAGAAGACATCCCAGATAGTTAAGTTTATCTTCGTAATTTTATACTTGAGGAGCTTTAGAACTGGTAGGAAGCATATCAGATTCTACGCAGCGCAGATAAGACAGAAGAAGAAGACTCCCAAAGCATACTTACTTAATGTAGGAATGGAAAACCCTTCTATGGCGATCTGAGGATCTCGATGCATCAAGTCACTCGACTAAAGATATCCCATGTAGTTAAGTTTGTCGCAGTAATTGTACACTTGAGGAGCTTAAGGAGTGGTAGGAAGCATAATATATTCTAAGCAGAGCAGGTTACAGAACTTCAGGGCCGTGGAGAGAAAATTCGAGTCCGGTGGGAAAATGTACCGGCCCCTCTCTTACACATCTAGTTTGAATCACGACAATAATGACACTGGGCGCCAGAAAAATATTCAGCCCGGGGATTACCCCTTCTTTTCAGATCATCTTTTGAACAACAACATTTTTAATACGAATTTTATGGTTACTTTTTGTTTCTTTTCTTATCAAACGGAAATTTTATATAAGGATCTTTTAGCTTTAATATAAAATTTCAAAACAGTTTGTGGAACCTAGACCATCAATCTTTCACTATTTTATTATAATTTGCATATAAGACCGGCCTTGAACCGAATAAAAATCTGTAAGTGAACTCAATATACAATTTGCGTTCTTGAACTCTTTATCATAATGCATTGCCCCTAAGTACTTCCGGCTTTTTTGAAATTTTCCGCGGCATTATGTAATTTATAAATACAATGTTGCTTTATCAAAAATGTTGTATTTGTTTGTAAACAAGTACAGATGCATTTATATACTAAATATGGTAGGGCTTTAATTTTCGAAACGAAAAGTATTCCGATCCGAATTCGTATATAGAAAAGTTACCCTTTGCGGTTGAAAAATCATAAAAAGTTTAATTCTTTCATGTGAATATTAGGTTATGTTTTTTGGCAAATACTTGTACCGCCAGACCTTATAGAGTATATGTAACCTTATATTAGATTAGTTATTATAGAAAGATCTGACTTTCTGTCTATTCGATAAAAAAGGGTCCCAGCCACCAGAAAAGCTAGAGGGATAGAAATTTTAACCAAAAGAAGTGCAAATTCAAATATGATAAAAATATTAAGATTTATCAACCACAAAAAAAGGGCCCTATGCTCCAACCGGAGATAAAGGAATTGATGATGAACGGAAAAAATTTTTAGACTACTTGTAAAAGTTTTTGCTATTAAAATCTAGCCACCAAAAGCAATACAGAGTCCTACAGAATACTTTGTAAAGAAGAAACCACTGCAAATTCCACCCAAAAGGACTATTTACTCCGAAACTTTTCTATGAAGCAAGTTACAGAATATGACATACCAGTGGATGCAAAATGTAAAACTTCGTTGAGATCTTCAGCATATATAGCTAAAGACGATCCACGGTCCTAGATTCTGCAGTAAAAAACAATAAAACTTCTCATAGTTCTAGATATAATTCATAAAATACCAATATCTGGTGAATTTTATTTGTAAAAATTTCAAATTACATACAAATGTATTTTTCTGGCCATAAAAATACAATTTGGGCTTAATCTCTAAATACCATTAAGTTTTGGTAAGGCTTCTAAAATGAAAGCTAAAATACCTGCATTTAAGTTTTTGCAAGTAAATGTCCTAAAATACACAAACTTTTAAAAAACATCTTCAATTTTCTGTACATGGTATGCTAAGTTCTGTTAGGGTATACCTATATATAACAATTAACCTGGGGCATACCCTATAAATTTAAGTAGCATTATTCTGTATATAACTTTTGGCACTTGTTTATATATAAAAGTCCATTTAAATTCTTTTCACTTTAACGCTCAGTTCGGAGGTCCTTCGCATCCTAGGCATATAGTTTCTCAATCATATCGGTATACTGTTTGGCAACCACATTACGCTTGACCTTAAGAGTGGGTCCCAGCTCTCCTGTGGGTATGGAGAAGTCATGTGGCAAGATGGCAAACTTTTGAACTTTCTGTGCATTCGAGATGGAGTGTTTGTTGGCGCGCTTTATACCATCTTCAATGGATTTCCAGACCTTGGGGCAGGGTCCAGAATTCAATATGTCGGACAGTGTCTTGTGTTCTACGCCCAAGGATTTCATCCATTGTGTGGACTCGTGTGTCAGCTCATCAAGAGGTGCGCCAGTGTCTTTGTCCATTTCGGTCTAAGATAAATTCAAAATTATTATCATAAAAGTAAAAATGGTTTTACACCTTCTAGTTACCTTAATGGACACCAACACCGTCAAATATTTGCGCTGTTCGCCCACCAGGAATGCATTAGAAATACCATCCAGCTCCTTTTTGATCAAGTTCTCAATATGCACAGGCGGTATATTCTCACCGCCAGCAGTAATAATAATCTCCTTGGAACGACCCGTCAAATAAACATAGCCCTTGTCATCAATGTAGCCCACATCGCCGGAGTGCAACCAGCAGTCATCATCCAGCGATTCCTCTGTCTTCTCCTTGTTATCTATGTAGCCCATAAAGACATGACGACCACGTATGCACAGTTCACCATGTCCATTTTCATCCTTATTGATAATCTTGGACTCGCAACCGGGCAGCGTTTTACCAATGGAATTAAGATGGACCACATCCGGCAGGCAGATGGTATGACAACCGCCCGTTTCGGACATGCCAAAGGCATCAAGAATCTTTAAGTCCAAGCTGAGGAAGTACTTCTTGGTCTCTGGTGACATGGGCGCAGCAGCGCTGACCAAAGTTAGGCAACGATCGAAACCCAAAGCCTCCTTGACCTTTGACATGATCAGCGACTTGGCCAGCTTGTAGCGGAAGCCTCCATTTTTGCTGTAATGAAGAAGAATTAAGAGGAAAATGGGATAAGTTATACGATTGTGCAACTTTTTAGGTAGTAAAAAGGATCTTCGCCACATGCTACTGCCTAATCCCGCTTATTTAGTATAGCACAGTGCTAGACTAATATCTTCTGGTTGCTTCAGAAACTTGGCTTTTTAGGATTTGAATAAACCGACCTATCTACTCAAAAAAACTATTAGTGTGCTTTTTTGTGGTCTCTGTGTTCGACTCCGTGAACTCAAAATCTCCCAGTTCGTTCGGATTCCGAAATTCAGCGTACCGGAAAATTAACGTTTAAAAATCCAAAAAAATTGGTATAAGATTTTCGAATTTTATTTGTCGGATTCTCAATTCTCACTCTGTTTGACCTGAGATATGACTGACTTACAAAAATCAACGACTTTTTGGTTCGAAGGTCAGACCGTGTTCCCTGTGTTCGAATCCGTGCATTTAAATCCCTCCAACTCGTCAGAATTCTGGGATAGCGTTTAATTCCTCTTGCAAAAAAACATTCAACTTGAAACCACATGCAAAATTCGGTTTGGAGAAGTGGGAAATTGGCCGAATAAAATGTCTGGATTCGTTTTCCGGCGCACGGCCGAATATTTCAAATCAAAATTGCTTTTTGTGGTATCTCTTGGTACCAATAAGACTTTGCATTATCAGAAACGAGCTCATGAGATGATGAAGTATTTCAGAGTCGGTCAGATCATCCGTATAACATTCTTAGTCCGATAAATTGTGCGGTATTTAACAATGTATTGAATAGAGTTAGACAGGGAATCTATTATATGATATTAGTCCGATAGAGTAGCATACAGAAATCGAGGCCCCCTAGTCTCGAAATACAAGAGTCATACTTAAATATCTGTTAGACAAGTTGTTCGGATATCCGGCTGCAGCCGAATGCACATGATGTAGGTCCTAGGCGACCCCTTCAGAATTTGGACTATTAACTATGATTAGTCAGGCTTCCGAGATAATCTACAAAATGAGTTTCCCATAATCCTGCCATGCTAGTAGTTTTTGGGAGTCGCAGTTAGATTCAGCGATCCTAAAAACTTATAAAAAGCTTTGTTTAAAGCCAGAAACTCCAAAAAAAATTGTATAAGTTTTTCGAATTTTATATTGTTGGGTCTTTTTGGACTTCGGATTCGGACGCAGCTTCGTATTGTTTGGCCTGAGGGAATGATTGATTGTTTCACAAAAAAAAATATCATTCGATCTGAAATTCAGACCCAGAGGTCATAGGATGCGTGTTTGTGATCTCAGAGTGTAGGGTTCGGCAGGATAATGCGCTCAGCATATTTTTCAATGCTAGTAGTCTTTATGCATCGTAGATAGGTTCAGCCCAGTGACGTCACAACGCATCGACACGGCCGCCTCGTGCTCGTATACATGTGCATGTACGTGTTAAGTTTACTTTACGCTGTCGCCAACTAGTCCCTATACTAAGTGAGATAGGGCCATACCCTATCCTCCCGATCCCTCTACTGATCTAGAGAATTGAAGTCTTGAAATGAAGTCTTGATGAAATCAGAACTGACAATATGGATACATATGGTCGATAGGGATGATTGGTAACAATATGCTTCATTTGTATGCGTATCTGATCCTTCGGATCAATCCAATTGACTAGAAGACCCAAAGAGTAAGAGCTCATGTGTTTGAGATCTTAAAACCGTCAGAGTATTCACTTTAGTGGGAAACAGAGAATAGATTGTACCATATAGCGGCGAAGATAGGTTGGTGTTTTCAAATGAAGAACGTAGACAATGGTGTCCCTTAAGTGAGATAGGGACTTGCCAACCACTGTATTAGAGGAATACAGTACTTGAACGATTTGATTGAGGTCAAAATTGAAATTGAGGGATTAAAGGATCTTTTTTAGGGTTGTGAGATAATTCGGACAGTTGGAAAAAGATAAATTTTGTTTCTGTGAGATGCTATCCGTTCTATCATCCTATAAAATTAAAGACCAGAGAAGATTAGATGGGAAATCCTCTGAATTCGCACTAACAGATTGTATTATAACATCGACAAAGACTGGTTCTTGGCGCTGGCATATGAAGAACTTAGGAGACGGTATACCTCAAGTCGATGATTTGTTTTCATGAAATCGACTCACAATTTGACGCATATGTTCATTGGGGGATTAAAGAATAAGTCTTTTTAGGGCTTCGGTTAATTCGCACGGTATGATTATCCTGTGATCATATGAATTTGAAACCCAAAGGGTAGGAGCCTATGGCAGAAGATTTTAAATTGGAAGAGGAAACCCCAGATAGTATCACTTGACTGAGAAAACGAGAACAGATTCTCCTATATGATCGATTGTAGATTGGTGTTGACGTAAGAAGAAGAATGTTCTTTAATTTGTCATACATCGTTCTAGCCGACCGCTTTAAAATCAAAACTTTTGTGGGATTCTTTTGTCGATGACTATGGCAAGTGCAATAAATTTAAGTATATCCTGTTTTTTTTGTTAAATTTAGAGAAACGAGAATAGCTAAGATTACTGGCTTAGTTCAATAAAACTTCTTAGAGCAAGCAGTCAACATTTTCCTATTGACATTATGAGCCAACGTAAAAAGCCTTGAATTCAAATTTAAAAAAGCCAAACTTTTTGTCAAAGACATATTTGCTATTTTCAGTTTTCATAGTCAGGAATAATTGAAATATGCATGGCAATAGTTTGTATCTCCATAGATACAACTTTTTGTTCCAACTATCGGAGCATAATTAAATTCAGAGATTATTAGGCATACAAGGTTTCTATAAAGTTCACTTTTCTTACTAGTTTGCTATGCCATAAAACTTCGACTAGAAAAGTTTAAAGGACACAACAAGTACCCATACGAACAGCTACACACATAGCAGTGGCGTCTAAAAAAGCCAGCTTCAAGGATCTCAAACTGCCCAAAAATATCTAAACATCTGCTATGTGCTATGCAACAAATCACACTGTGCACCAGATAAGGACCCCCTAAAACTTCTTTCATCCTGCAACCCTGCGCACAATTTGGCCAAAGCGTTGCAGCATTCGCCATTGCATGTGCAACCTGGCGTATGAGTAATGCGCTTGTCACTGATTTTGCTTTCGGCTTTGGGCTTGCTCTGGCTAACCCAACCTAGTCAAAGGAACCAACCAACCCACTTCACTCCACACTGTTTGCATAATTTAGCGCACCAAAGTTGGCACGTTGCACGGATTTAACCAAGCAGCCAGCGGCTATGCTGTTGTCCATAAAAAATGCAGACAGCTAGCAAACAGCCGGACGGACGGACCGAGCTCTACTCTACTACATCTTCTAGCCACTTTAAGTGTGCATCCTTTTTGCATAATTTATGCTTACACATAGAGCAAGTTTATGGTTGGAACAGCTCTCCTGTGCAGCAGCAGCCCAGGTACTTACCCTTGACTCTCCATATAGTGCTTGAGTGTAATGCCCTTGGCCCAGCCGGCAAGCATTTTCTTAAAGCTGCCACTGGATGCAGCTACAGCTACCATGCGCTCCTGGAATTTCTCATAGACACGCGGCACGCCCATAAAGCGTGTGGGGCGCGCATCCTGCAATGACTTGACCAGTGTGCCTTTGAGCGCATCCTTATCGGCAAACCAAATGCAGCATGCAATCGCTGCCGATGTATATATATCCACTGTCTGAGCGGCCACATGGGACAATGGCAAGTACGAGACAATTGCCTCGGAACCCACCACAACGCGTTCCAGACTCTTGACAATGCCGCGCGCATCGAATGTAAGATTATCATGGCTCAGCATGACGCCCTTGGGCATGCCCACTGTGCCGGAGGTGTAAACCAGACAGCAGCATTCATTGATTGCAATATTCTCCAGGCGCCGCTTGAACTCCTCCTCCACATCACTGACGTTCATTGATTCGATTTCCGACCACTGCATAAGTCACACACACAAATATGTTCAGTTCAATTGGCATTTAAGCTGGCTGGGAGCACACTTACCCGGTAGTAGCCATCCTCCTTTTTGCAGTAGGGCGCATAGGGCTCCTGTATTTGTATGACTGCCTTCAGGTGTGGCAACTTATCCTTATTGGCATGTATCTTATCCATTTGCTTGGCATCGTCCACCACCACAATCTGTGACTTGGAGTTTTCCAGCACATGCAGCACTGCATCCGCCGAGTTGGTCGTATAGATACCGGCAATAATACCACGCGCATGTATAGCTCCCATGGCGGAATAGAACCATTCGGCACAATTAAACGCCAGCACACCCACCGAATGATGCTCCTCCAGGCCCAATTTGATAAAAGCCTTTGCAGTCTGATGCACTTTCTGCTCGTATTGTCTGTGTGTGAATATATATGTTGAAGGATTATTCAGTTTTTATAATTCAATTCCAACTCACTTGAAGGTAACCGTGTTATAACCATTTTTGCCATTTTTAGTGCGCAACGCTGGATAGTCGGGATAATTGTTCACGGTACGTTTGAGCAGGCCGGGCACAGAGATGGGCTCCTCACTACCCAAGCCCTCCTTCGCCAGGCGTATTTTGATGGGCTCTTTGGGATCTACGGTGCGGGTTACCTCTGCAGGCCTTAGGCGATTTGGGCCAGGGCGATTGTAAAGCGTTTCATTTGTGGACATCTTGGTGGCGTACTGGAGAGCTTTCAATCAACTGCGGATGGGGTTAAAAGTAATTAGTTGTGGCCAGGTTGGAAAAGTAACAAACTATGTGCCGCTAAATCGCGTGATCTTTGGTTAAAGTGCGTTCCACTAGTGCGATAAGGTTGCCAAGACGTTTTGGTTATCAATTTATTTTTTAACATTTTTCCAATAGATTAAAACTGATTAAAGGTAGTTTGCCGCAGTTTGGGTTTTTGCAATTTATCGTATATATATGGGTTTAATTCCATTGAAGTTTAATATATGCAATCTTTATATGGTAAAATAATCACAATTTATTCGTGATATGCAGAATTTTAAGTACTTTATGACTAAGTAAAATCGAGCGAATTTTTCCTAAGGCAGCATTCGAAAATAAATATCGGCGATAGCTTCAATTTCCAAGAGGCATATAAAACGGAAGCTGTATTGATAGAACTTGACGTCGTGACGTCATAAGACAAAGCCTTTTTTTTATTTTTATACCCTATACCGCATGGTACAAAGGGTATATATTATTGTCCCATTGCCGTCTGTATGAACGTATAGATCTCAGAAATGGTAAGAACTAGAGCAACCAAACATTCATATTAGATCCCTTATTATTCCATTGAATACAAGTTTATTTCACTTCTTTGATATTGGGGTTAAAATATACAGCTCCCATTCAGAGGACCTCGAAAAAACAAATAGTTTTAGATGAATAATTTGTCTGCTTATGAAAATATCGTAAGCAAATTTGGCACTCAGAAGATTTTTGGAGTTTCCAAGCCTTGTACCAAAATCGGATGTCTATACCATTGCCCAAATAGGACCAATCACCAAACAAAATCGATTTCTGTTTAAAATTAAATATGTTTCGTTTGTTTATAAATATATCGTAACCAAAATTTAGTTCTGGTCCTAAGCATTGTGCTAAGACGAATCTGTCAAAAAATCGCTTTAGGTGCAGAATTCCTGGTATTACGACGAACCCTAATTCGTAAAGCTCTTTACTATAAGCTGTTTCACGGGCTCTGAAATTTTTTTTAATCAAATGCTATTTTATAGATAAATTATTTTAAATTTATCTTAAAGTAAATAACTACAAAATGCTGGATTATCATTAATCGATTGAAAAAGCCTGTCAAAAAATTCTTTCGGAAAAATCATTGTAAAACCTTGAATATTCTTTTTAATAAGTAGAGCATCTATTGTTAAAAATGTATCTCAATAAAATTCTGCCATTAATCCCAATGGAAATTTCTGCCAAAGGCTTCTTCACATCTTTATCAATACCCTGCTTTATTAGGATATATTTCTTAGATTAAAAAACTATTTTTTTTTGGTAGATTATCAAAAATTAAAAAATATTGGATCGCATAACTACATAAAACTTCATAAAACGATCCCAGACACGATGCAATCGGTTGTACAACTAACATACCTCGATCGTATCGTGCTTGACTTGGGTTAGTTTTGACCGATCAAAAGTTCGAGAAATATACTGAATACCCTGCATAATTATACCCTGTACCATATGGTACAAAGGGTTATTAAGTTTGTGCCAGCCGAAAATGTATGTAACATATAGAAGGAGTCGTCGGAGACACCAAAGTTACCTAAAATATGATCAGGGTGAATAGAGAAGTCGATATACCCATGTCCGTCTGTCCGTTTGAACGCCTAGATCTCAGAGGTGGTAAGAGCTACAGTAATCAAGCTTTCATAGAAGATTCCATATTATTCTATAGGAGACATGGATATTTTATTTTTTTGATATCGGGGATTAATTATATAGCTCCCATATGGGTGTTTGAGACGACCTCGACAAAAAAAAAGGTTTGAGATGGATAATTCGCTTGTTCATGAAGATATCTAACCAAATTTGGTATTCAAAAACGTTTTTTATGGTTCCAAGCACTGTACTAAATTTCATCAAAATCTGTTGACTATATTATAAAGCTCCCATAAGACCGATCGGCCAAAATAACTTTTTTAAATCAAAATTCGCTATATTTTGTTTTTTAATAAAGATATCGTAACTAGATTTGGCGTTTGAAAATTTTTTAGAGTACTTAAGCAATGTGCCAAATTTGAACAAAATCGGTTGACTATATCATATAGCTCCTATATATAGGGCTCCAATATATAGGGCCGATCTTCCAAAAAATCGATTTTTTAATAAAATTTGTTGTGTTTCGTTTGTTTGTTCAGATATTATTGGGACCCGATTTGATATTCGTGAGTTTTTTTTAGTTCCTAAGCACTGTATTAAATTAAATCCAAATCGGTTGACTATATCATATAGCTCCCATAGGACCAATCGGTCCAAAAAAACGTTTTTTATACAAAATCCGTTGGGTTTCATTTGTTTGTAAAGATATTTGGACTAAATTCAGCATTCAAATCTTTCTTAAGGTATTTAATCACTGTGTCGAATTTTATTGAAATCGGTCGGCTATATCATATAGCTCCCATAGGAACGATTGGTCAAAAAACAATTTTTTGCTTAAAAATTCTTCAGTTTTTGGTTTTTTGTGAAGGAACCGGATTTTATTGCAAGCTAGTGGTACAGGGTATCCTAAAATCGTCCACGCCCGACTTTACGTCCGCCATTTGTTAACTAAAAAGCTTGCTGGAAATGTTCGTAAAAGAATTCTACTTCAGTTTAACAAAATAAAAAAAAAAGTTTTTGTAATTTTAAAACATTTTGCAAAATTTCTTAATTTTTTTCGATTTAGAAAGCTTGTAACTTCAATAAATTTTACTGAAGCTGTACATATCATATCTCACTTTAAAGTCTTACTCGTTTTCAGGTCAGTACAACATTTTGTTCACGAGATATTAACGAATAATTAAAAAAAATGGCCCAAAAACATGTTTATCGAAAAAATCTCAAGAACGGTGATAAAGAAAATAAATTTGAATTTTCGTGTTTCTTGACTCAAAAAAACCCTTTTATTCAAAGGTTCTCTAGATGACCCTTATATTCGTAAAGTAGTTTTATCGATTGGAGAATGCTATAAAAGTTTTGGCTGACCAAAAGCTTTAAAAAATATTAAAAATTTTAAGAATCAATCGGAACAAACTTCAATATATTCAATATCCATTAAATAAGTCTGTCTTAGGTGTATCCGGAAGGTAAAGTTGCAGATATATCGATTCTGGTCAAAACTCTTACAAATATTTGACGATCGTAAAACATTTTTTCTTAAATTTTGCATACTTCTATTATTTATAAGTGCCTCTAAGAAATTTTGGTCGTATAAGGTAAAAACAGCTGAGCCATGAAAATAGTTCCACTAAACAATTTTTACTGCGAATATAAACTAAGAATTTTACCAAGTCATACATTAGCTAATAGCTTGACTAATTGAGGAACCAAATTTATTAAAAATTTCTTTCGGCATGGTAACATATAGTAAATACCTTTCAAGCGACGCTATCACTTAAATACTATAAACAATACTTTATAAATTAAAAAAAAAACAAAAAGATATTGCACAAGTTATAGTTATCGTTATCGTTACTATCCGTGCATAGTTTTTTTTTTTTTGTAGTAATTTTTAAGGTACAAAGATCATTGGCCGCACTGCATTTGACATCAAACATGTTCGAATACATTCATAAATTTATATGCAGTACATAGCAACGATGTTTCATAATTTTATTATTATTATTTTTATTAATCAATAAAAGTCGAAACGACAACAGAAGTTGCCGAGGCTGAGCTACAAAGTTAAGATAAGAAAAAAAAGAACCAAAAATAAACAACTATCGTTGAATGGACTTTAAGTTCTATGTATAAGATACATAAAGTATATAAAAACAAATAAATATTACAAAAGTTAAAAAAGAAACCCAAAAAGGTAAAACAAAAAAAAGTTGGTAAAGATTCCCTTTAAGATAAAGCTGATATAACAAGCTCGTAAACAAAGCTCAAGTATTTTAAGATCATATAATGATTGATTGACAGTCTTTAATAGAGAAACTTAATGATAGGCAGTTATTTGTTATAAAGTTTTAGTTATGTAGGTAATTGTTAAAAAATAAAAGCTGTATAGATAGTTAGGTGATTCATATTTAATAGAGTTGGAAGCGTTTTTGTTTTTATAAGTTGAAATCGTCTATGTCTCAAATACAATTTGATAGTATTAATGGGAGTTACTAGGTACAAAATAATAATTAGTGTTTAAACTAGTTGATTTGTGAGATATGCTATATAAGTATTTTTTTCAGAACGATTTTAAGCATTTCAATGAGTTATGCTGTGTTTACACTACACAGTTTTTATATTAAAATTTTATTATTTTTAAACTTTTGTTTCATAAAAACTTTCTTAAATTCTTAATACTTTTTTATATGCCAATTTTTGTTTAAAAATTGAAAAAAAAATCACAAATTTCGCTGATTTTTTTGTATTTCCCATAACTCTTATTTTTGTTTATAAACTTGACCATTATTAATATTTTGTGAACATTAGCCAAAAATGTATAGAAGTGTTTACACTAAATATTTTCATTGACGTCACAATGAAGGTTAATGTAAACCCTTTTTACTTTTTTCTGCAGTGTAAACATAGCATAAAGTTTCATGTTCACGCTGTGTAATAGTTCCAATCTCGTCTAGACAAAATAATCTAGATTTTTGTTAAGTATTGGCCTAAAAAATGAAAATGAATGTCAAACTATAATACATAGTTTATAAAAAAAATCTTTTATTAAATAGCTCGCCTTAAATTTTTTGTATTTTAATCAATTTAAAAAAAAAAATTATTTTATCAACACATTCTTTATATCATTTATTGTTCACACAAACTATCATTCATGTCTGGAAAACAATTAATCATTTTACTGGATATCAGTTGTGTCTGTCTAAGTTTTTCAACCCGCATTTCCTTTCAATTGAAATAAAAAAAAAAATTATTTATAAATTACGCCTTTTAGTCAAACTTGATAACTGCTTATATGCAAATCGAACTATTTATCAATTCTACATAGTTTTAGTTTGAAGTACAGAGATTATGTATAACAAAAATTCTCTAGAAACTTGTTTTTTGATAAGAAAATCATGAGACCAATTTTTTTCAAGTGAAACTATAATCTTTTAAGAATAAAAACTTATTGAATAAATGCAATTCGCAATAACAAATATTTTATGTTTCTCGGCAAATTTATTAATTATTACTTAATGTATGATTTAAAAAAAAACATTAAAAATTGCGTTTATAGCGTCGAGGAATAAGTTTACTGGGTATACTTTAACACTATGAAGTATAGTTAGAGTTAATTAAAACTTATGCTTAGAAGAATCTTAAAATTGCGCAAACTGAGTTGCTACAGAATATTTTCGAGTGGGACAGGCACGACTATTGCTTTTCAATTTGAAAATTTAAGAAATTACGACTTTACCCAATACTCAATAACTACGAAAAGCGCCTGGAATGTCTCGAGACATAATATAAAAGCCCTTTGTTGATTGGTGTGCAAAACAAGCAGGGGCGAAACCCTCTAGTTTGGTTTGATTCGTCCCTTTGGATTGTTTATTAATAAACTTACCATCTACAAAATACATCTTTTGCCACCTGACAAAATATTGTTGGTTTCTGTGGCGTCTTCATTTTTTACTGTGTTTGTATTATTAATATTTTTTTAGTATTTTTTCAATATTTTTTTATAAAATTTGTTTTTCATAGCTTGCTATCTATAAAATACAGTCTTACAAAGATTTGCTTTTTTTCGCAGCTCTATTTTTTTGAAAATATCAATAAAAAAAAATAAAATATTAATTCCATAGCATCTAATGCTAAAAGAAGATGTTATGGAATTTAATGTCGTCATAAATTGTAATTTTTGTATAGATATTTTTTTCAATTTAAGATTGAACGTAATTTTAAAAAATTTTAAGAATAATTTCTTAAAAAGTGACTCAAACAACGTCACTTGGGAGTTATAAATGCTAAAAGAAGATGCTATGGAATTCAATGACGTCATAAATTGCATTTTATGAAATTTTTGTATTGATATTTTCAAATTCAAGATTGAACGTAATTTAAAAAAATATTAATAATAATTTCTTAGAAAGTGACTCAAATTTCGTCACTTGGGAGTTATTTGCTACAGTTCAAAAACGATATTAATGCAATTGTAATCATACTTTATAATAAGATTTTTGTTACTTTAGAAGGATGGGTCATCATCGAAAGAATTACTTTTTGCATAAATTGAATATTTTCATAATTATTTTTGAAAAAACAGAAGAGTGCGTCATGATCGAAAAGCTGTTTTGAGATAAATACACTTTTTAAATAAATTTAAAACTTTTATAATTAATCGGGAAAATTTAACCCGAAAAGACAGAGGGCTTTTTATACAGCTTTGGCATTAATTTATACAAATATTCCCTTTCTGACGTATTGATCTGCTCTAGATCAGATCTTATAATTACGGAACTTTTTCATAACAAGAAATTTAGATCTCTTTTCCCAAGTCGGGAGACTTGGGCTGATGGCAGCCCCTGTCCCTCCGGTGGTAACAATGGTTCACGGATGGGTCCTAAACTGGGCAGGGTGTAGGTGTTGAAATACGTAATGGACCCAACACCAGAATCTCTACCGCAATGGGCATCTGGCCCAGCGTCCTTTCAAGCGGAGCTTCATGCCATAAAGATCTGCGCCCTTAGTATCCTTCTTAAGGGAACTAGGAGAGCAAACATATGCATTTATTCAGATAGTCAAGCTGCTATTATGGCATTGTCATTCTGAGGCATCTTCTCTAGGATAGTTCAAAGTTTAATTGTCCATAACTACCTCACAAACCCTGTCCGCCACGGAACATATAGTCGTGCTATCGGCTTGGGTGCCTGGGCACTCTGGGATTGGGGTTATCACGACAGGGTGCCTCCACTCTGACTACAGGTCTCCATGCGCCGTTTTGTGGTATTGGTTGATCCACAAGTCAAAACCATTTTAAACAAATGTGCTGCAGGAGAATATAGGAGATACTGGTTTACCCATGCGGGGCTTCGTCAAGCAATAGTGCTTGTCAAACCTTTGGATACGATCAGGACACAAGGTCTTGGCAGAGCGGTCCTCAAGCTGGTAGCTTACCTAATTTGGCCACCACACTGTTAGATGTATTCAAAAATCAATACAGGATATTATTGCAGCTAGTAGTACAGGACATCCTCAGAGTCGTCAGACTCTGACTCTACGTAAGCCATTATTGTGTCAAATTTCTCTAATCTTTCGAGACATTTTATTCTTCACTAATGCTCTTCGATAAATTCTTATGTTTCTCTCACTCTGTTCGACAAATGCGTCATGTTGACCGACCCTCCAGTAAAGGTGCTCACATAACATGTTACTATTTGTGGAAATTTAGGATCACAGATTGATCACGTCTCTCCGATGGACGTCGAACGTCCTGTCTAATAGCCAACAGAACGGTATTTCCTACCTACAAATGATCATCCAGTGCAGACTTGAAGTGTTCCGACACAGTTCGTTTGGCTTTAATTTATGAGTATAGTATTTGTACAGTTGGACTCGAAAAGAGTCTCAAAAGACGCTCTCATTTGAGACCTTTTGAAGATACCCTCACCTCATGTAAATAAGCGTGATATCTTGAAGAGTTCCTTTCATACCCTTCTCAACGAATCACGTATATGAGTACGTTTCTAGACGATAATGGACTCTATCACTACTCAAGGTTATCGAATAAGCATTTGGAATATTAATAGAAAGCTACAGGATAAACTATGTTCATTATAATTTCTGAGCACATTAACTATTTTCAACAAATTCTGGTACATGTTTCTTTTCGTCATGAAAATTTATATTAAAAATTAACCTACGTTAGTAGAATTCAAGCAGTTTATATCATTATGCCACAGAAATTATTGATATTACAATGTATATCGGGTTTAGCACAGTTTAACAAAAGTTAGTTTCATCCAGTATAAACAAATAGCTTTATGGAAACAGAAAACGATGGTCAAAGAGGATTTCGTCCGATACTGATACATCATACGAGGTCCGTTCAAAAAACAGTGAAACTAACTATGTCTCGAATGACGTATTTTCGATATCGATCGTTTTGCTTTGCTATTTTAAAATTAAATGCGCTGATCATACGGTCTGATCTCAAATATTCCCTAATAGGTATTTTTATTTTTTTATAATAAGAAGACCATGATTCATCAGATTTAATTCTCTACAACTTATTTACTTTCAAAATGTTAAGAAGATGAAATTGATGGAGAAACTTATTTTAAATAAGTAGAAACATAAAATTTTAAAAGTGACTCGTTTGCCGGAAGTAAAAGCATGTTTTTCCGTAAAACACGCCATTATGAATGTATCTCAACATTTCAGCACAGAATTGTTCTATACTTGATCAGATAATATAACATTCACTATATAATTTAAAAAGTTTGGTTTTATTTGTAACTGGTTATATAAAAATATGTACTTATATTTTATTAATTAAAAGATACTTAATAAACCAAAATTTTTAATTCGGCTGTCATAATTTTATTTTCATCCATAAAAAACATTTTTATATTTATACTTCTGGCGTTCTATATTTCTATATTGTACCAAAACAATCCCAGAAAAAACCGCGTCTAGTACAAAAACTTACGTCAAATTACCAAAAAAATACGAAGAGAAAAACAAAAACAAATCAAAAAATAGAAACTGCGTGTAAAAACAAAACTGATAATGGGCACAGCTAAAAATATTCGCCATGTGCCGCCGCTTAACGAGGGCGACAATAAAAATAATGCGAAAAGAAGAAGAAAGAATTAAAGATTATTTACACAGCGTTGAGAGTAACATTCCAACGGGCACGTGTAAAACGAATTTGGCAATAAAGGAGTTGAGCATAAAGAAACTGAGTAACCAACTGTTCAAATATTCCAGCGGCGACTGACGACAGTAAAAAGTATTTTAAATAGCAGAAATAATTTAGACGAGGATTCCCTCTCCAGATGACAATGAACTTTACTTGCAGTGCACTGACCTACAAAAATCACTTGACAAAACAAACAACGAATAAAGCACAAAATTAAAGTAAAATTTTGAAAAATCATTTGAAATTTCTTTTTTAGTTTAACCAAATCACGTGGTTTTTGTGCCACTTTTTAAATAAGAGTTTTATTTATTTTTTAACAGTTTTTGCACTTGTTATAAACTTACATTTAAGTTAAAAGTTGTATTTATTTTTTAAACTATGTAAAAGTTTTAGCTTTTACTTAAATATTTTTATTTGAAATTTGACGAGCAACTTAGCGACCGCGCGCAACGAAGCCAAAACGCAAACTGATCGCTTAGGAAGGATACTTTGCTATTAGAAAAGTTGAGGCGAGTTAAGTCGATCGACTTGCTTAGCAGCGGCGCACAGTGGGCCGTGTATGCAATTTTATAGGTAAAAAAATAAAAGTTACATAACCGGCATAGAACTTGTTTGGAATTGATTTGATTATCTCTTGAATGAATTAATTTAGCATTTGTAGAAATATTCGCAATAATTAAACATTTTCTATTCCTGTATGTGGTCCTATTTTAAATTGAATTAGGGGCAATTTTAGGAATAATGGTCAATGGAAATATTGATTTTTTCGGACATTATTTTTTTTAAACCATTAAATATTTTGGCGTTTGGATTTGTATAATTATATTTGCAGTATTTTTTGGGTACATCTACAGAAAAACAGTAAATTGAAAGCAAAAATTACGTTGTTCATAAGAAAATCAACAAATATTTATTTTATTTTAATATGTTCAATTAAAAAAAATGTTTAAAACTGGCATATACCAATAACGAACATTCTTCGTAGTTATTTTAATACAATTAAAAAAATAATATTATATCAATGATGCCAGAGTTTACTTTCATAAGATTAACGAATATTATAAATATGTTTAAAAAGTTTTAAAGTTAAATATATTTTGGACTATATTTTGGTAAATAATACTTATACCTTTTAAGTAGGTATAATTAAATAATAATTTATTATCCACCAAAATGTTTACAATATTTGAGAAAAGTTTTGTTTTTTTTTCCATTATAAAAATTTAAAAAATTGTTTTACAAAAAAAACACATTCGCCAACAACTTAAGATTACCGAAATTTGAAGATGATAAGAATTATATATTTGATGATATTATGTATTCTAGACTTACGTATTAAAGAATTGTAAAAGGAATTTTTTTGCGTATTTTTTTTTTTAGAATTGTTGTATAAATAGGGAGCATATGTTTTTGCTTTGAAATAAGATTAAGTAAATCACGTTCTTAATTCAAGAATTGTCTGACTTAAAATCGAAACAAAGTTAATGTGAAGATCTGGAAATTCGTACATTTGCAGAATTTTCGTTTTCTTCCACCCATATCAAGTGTGGATTGTCTAGTTTTAAGTATCGTAAGTACTTGATTTTTTATAGCCAATATTAAAAAATTAGATTTTTTTCCGATATTAATTTTCACCATGAAAAATCTAATATTTCACGCACATCCTCGAGACTTTACCATGTCAAAAGTATGCCAAAATCTATTTTTCTAGTATTGAGCGTGAAATTCTTATATAAAGACCCAATTGTCGACAGAGTGTTCTTAATTTGTAAAGAGTTAAAAACAAATTTAAGAATTCCAAGTACAATTTGAATGTACAATAGATAGCTTCTACAACAAAAATTGTTAATGATTAGAATAAATTTAATGGAGATAACAGTTTTAGTTTGAGAATGTTTAGAATTTATTTATTTGGGGAAAAAAGGATACCCAGGACCTTGAATTTTGTTGGTAATAATTGTAACATAAATTCTGATGTCAAATAATTTTTAAGTCGTCCCAATCTAATTCGGGCATAAAACAGTTAAGTAGTATTGCTTTCTTATTAGTATTACTGTCTGGATTGACTCTGAAATTGCGGAAATTATTATTCTGATATCGTTAGACTTAGCCAATAGTGCCACCGCAGCCAGAGCTATATCTCCTAAGTTGTCACGTCAAAGTTAATTTGTCGACAGAAGTGCTTAATTCTGATGCTCTTAATAATAAATTTAAGAATTGTAAGTGCAATTTTAACGTAGAGAGCTTCTACGAAAAAAATTCTTATAAATTTGAGAATAAGTGTAAGGATAAACATTTTTCCTCTGAGCAAATGCTTAGAGCGTTATTTAAAAAAAGATGCTCTGATAAGCTTTGTTTCTGAGTGATGAATGATGAATTATTTCCTTTGAACTCCCAATAGTCCGAGCCTATAGTGGGATCTCTGAGTATGTAATTTCATATTAATATATGTTGAACCTATTGGGTCAAAAGCTATGAAAATGTGTTATGAATGGTCGCAATAATATTTCTAGCACATACCTGTAATACTAATTAACAAAATATAGTGTCAAAGAATTTTATTGTTTAGTTCCACTGAATAACCTGACATATCCTAATTTTAGGAAAAGGGCCGCTTCTGGTTTCATCCGGCCCAGAATAAAACTGACAACATACAGATTGCTAAAATAAAACGCTGTCAAACATTTATACTGCTTCCAACTACATTCAACATACGGTTCAATTTTCTTGCACCCATAAAACTAGTATCCGACCCACTGTACCTACGCCTACCTGCCATGCGTGTTTGACGCTTATCAGTCAGGCGTTTGTTTCACTCGCACGCTTAACTAGATGCCGCGCAATAGCAACGCCAATAACTACAAATATCTACAAATATATAGGAGAACCTAAACCTAAACATTGATCTTTGGGTTGACTTTGGCACTGAAAAAAAAAAGAATTTTGTAGCCGCTTATCAGTTAGTTGGGTTTGGTTTCTACTATTTGGAAATCTAGTTTTCTAACATGCACTGGAAGCTACGAAACGGACGCAGCAACTGCTGCACAGTGAAACAAAAACCTCCCAACAACAACAATACTCGATAATCGAAAGAAATTCTTGACTGCTGGGAATATTTTTCGGCACCTTATCAGCGGTATCAGTTTTGCTACCAAATGCGGGCATTCATAGTAAATAATCTTTTCATTTTTTTTGGGTATACTAGAACATGAAATAATTCATTAAAATTTTGATGTATTTTTAAAATGCACGAGTGAGTTGGGTGCAGTTGAACTTATCTGGGAAGAAAGCGTTGATTTGTGGAATTTTAAATTCCATTATAATTATGGCCTTATGGCTTATAGATTGTAATCTGAACTATTATAAATAGAAAGAAAGCGAGTGAATGTATACGAGTATAAATAGTATATGTATATAGCTATATATTATAAGTCAATTTTTCACGATAACATGTAGTTTTTATTCGCGAAATACAAAAGTTTATAGCTATTTAGGTTTTGTTAATTTACAGTAGGTTTTAATATCCAAATTGGTCCTCTATTTCGTATAACTACCATACAAAAATTGAACCTGAGCTCTATTTTTCAGATTGTTAATATAAAAACAACGTCATAATATGGCTAAAACATTTTCTTATATCGTTTGCACGAAAATAAAGCCTAACAATTTAATAATTAATAAGAAAAATTTTTGAAGTATACTCAGAAATAATATTTATTTATTTCAAAAATTCTTGCTAATAACAATAATAATAGATGTTCTATTTTTTTCTTAAAGATTTTTAATATAACGTAAACTATTTTTATTGCGAAAAGTTCTTCCAAATAACAATAATAATAGATGGCTTATTTTTTTCTTGAAAATTCCAAAAATTCCAAAAATACAATTTTGGTCACAGTTGAAAATGTTTAAGATAAGTTTTGGGCTCAAAAACTGTTCTTCAAGGTATTTCAGAAATAAAAAAAAAAATGTATCTTAATATAAGTCACAAAAAAAATTATTTCAAGATATTTTATAATACGAAATTAGGATTTTGTTCCCGATTGTAGTTTTTTCACGATATTTTCAGGTTTATCACTAATTTTACCAGCATGTTTCATATGAGCTTAATATTGTTTACTTAGTTTAATCATTTTTTTTCATATTTTACTTACAGACTGTCTCTTTTTAGACAATAAGTAAATTTAGCAAATAATAATAATAAATATAGCCCAGTCAAATTAGGGTTTCACTGCGGAATGAAAGATAATAAGCTGGAAATTGGTAAAAACCTTTGTTTTGTCGCCCTAAATATTGTCTCAAAAGTCACAAATGCTATTGTGTCCGCGTCTTAAGATATTGAAGGTCAAAGGTCACAAAAAACGATTTTTCGCGAATATCTCGGTTCCTATTGCTTAAATGATATTTTCTCTTATTATCAAAGTTGTAGAGTATAAAATTCTCTACAACTTTTGTCTACACTTTTTTTTTATACGATCAACCGTTTTTGAGGTAGAGCGCGAAGAGTGCGCAGCGTACAGTCATATGAGCTAGTGCAGGGTCAAGCGTGAGTTACGGTTATCAGTACGTTGTATAAAGTCAATTATTGACAAAAAAAATATAATTATTAAGCAATGCCCATTATTTCTGTACTTATTATTAATTATTCAACTATAGTATATTATTAATTCTGGATTATCTATTTTAATTATATTTTAAAATAAAAGACATAAACTGGTGGAAGTATTTCAACAAGAAAACTGCCCCGTACAAACTTTATTTGAAAATGGAGTGCGCATCTTTTTGGCATTATATAATGCTCCAAAATCTGAGGACAACCTTGATTATTTCCGCTACACGCAATTCATCAAATTAACAAAACTAAATAAACCTGTACAATTGTCAACACTTCCACCAACAAGTGTAGCAGCCCGTCAACATATCAATCGTGTCTACTACCAGATTCAAACGTGGCTAGGGAAGAACTTAGAACCTCAAGAATGGGGCTGGAAGCTTGAAAATGAAATCCTGGAGCCCATAACAACGTTATTACCTCCAGCACCAGCCGAACTACTAAACACAATATTTTGCAATTGCAAAAATGGTTGTGGTTCCCGTTGTGGATGCAGACAATCAGGGCTACTATGTTCTTTAGCTTGTGGCCAGTGCAATGGACAAGCTTGCTTCAACGCTCCACTATATCCAAGTAATCCCGATGAAGAAAGCACATACGATCCTGAAATTCTAGAAGGTTTGGAAATGAATATGACCGATAATGAGGATGATGACAATGAATTGAATATTTTAGAGCGACAACAAGAAGAAGACGACGAAGAAGAAGATAACTAGCTTCCATTCGCAATTTAATTCGATTCAACAATTAATTTTAATATTTAAACTCACATTTTAATAAATGTATAACATGCCATATTTAGTGATAAATAAAGGTATATCTAAAATATATTTCCTTACTGTCTTTTTATTTTAAAATATAATTAAAATAGATAATCCAGAATTAATAATATACTATAGTTGAATAATTAATAATAAGTACAGAAATAATGGGCATTGCTTAATAATTATATTTTTTTGTCAATAATTGACTTTATACAACGTACTGATAACCGTAACTCACGCTTGACCCTGCACTAGCTCATATGACTGTACGCTGCGCACTCTTCGCGCTCTACCTCAAAAACGGTTGATCGTATAAAAAAAAAGTGTAGGCAAAAGTTGTAGAGAATTTTATACTCTACAACTTTGATAATAAGAGAAAATATCATTTAAGCAATAGGAACCGAGATATTCGCGAAAAATCGTTTTTTGTGACCTTTGACCTTCAATATCTTAAGACGCGGACACAATAGCATTTGTGACTTTTGAGACAATATTTAGGGCGACAAAACAAAGGTTTTTACCAATTTCCAGCTTATTATCTTTCATTCCGCAGTTGACCCCACCTAATTTGACTGGGCTATATATATTAATAAACAGCAAATTTTCATTGAAACCTACTTTTGTGTTTAGTTTAATCATTTAACATTTATTTGTACGAAAAGTGAACAGATTTTTTTTAATGATTAAACTAAAAAATAATGTTAAATTAAAATGTGAGAAAATGAATTTTTGACACCTCGCGTAGACTTAGAGGTTATAGATTCTTATTACTTATATTTTTTTTTTAGAATTATACACTTTTATTTTCGGTTTATTTAAAAATATCTAAGCTGGAATACTTAAACAAAAAATAAAAAAAACATTGTACCAAAATTCTTAAGTTACGATTTTTTTATCATTAAAGACAATCCAACTTTAAGGTTAATATCCAGATTTCACACCATCTGACTATCTCATATGGGCGAAAAGCTTACACTTTTAATTTAATAGTTTTATACCCTAGTACTAAAAAGTTCATAGAGTATACTAAATTTGCGCAATGTATGAAACGGAAAGAAGGAGGCGTGGCAGACCCCAAGTTCTTTATTCCGAAATTCTTATCATAACCTCGGGCAGCCATTGAGACATGTCCGTCCCATGTTACAAGTGTCCTCGAATCACAAGTTTTTAGTAGGAATGATGCAGAACAGTTGGTTTCTAATGAGACAAAGGTACAGCCAGTATTCCACTGATGCGGGCACCTCACCATCATTTCGATTGGTTAGTTTGGGTGCCGTTTGCGTGATAACATATTCAAACTCAATTAGCGCTAATGCGCCATTTACTGTTACACCAGCTTATAGGAAGATCCACTGCTGTTCGGTTTACTCAAATTCCATCTCGATCCGTTAATAAACCTGCTGATGTCGTCTAAGTTCTTTTCTGCCAAATCATGTAGACTTCCTAACGCGAAGCTTCCAGTGCTCTGTGGCGTAAGGACCCGAATCGTAGGCACTCACATGAATAATGATAAACTGTCTCTTCTGTGTTCTCCTGGTCACAGCTTCGGCATCTGACGTTGTAGGGCCAGCCCATTTTCTTTGCTTGGTCTCCTAACGGCCAATGTCCGGTTCTTGGCTTGCTTAGCAGTTCGGCCGTTCTACTCTTGTCGTATCGCGGCCAAATTTCCTTTGCAATCTTGCAAGTGTCAATATTTTTCCATCTGGTTTCAGCCTTGTTCTGAGCTCGCAGAAGAAGTTCTCTCTTGATAGCGCTGAGTGGGTATTTGACAGCTACCTCCGCTGCTTCGTCATCTAATGCTCCTTTTCTCGCTAGTTAGTCAGCTTTTTCATTCCCGTATTCGTTCCTATGTTCGGAATTATTCAGCACCTTACATAGCTTCTCTGATGCCAAAGACTTCCGCCTGGAAGATGCTGTTCCTGTTGCCTTGGCGATAGGAGAGAGATACTTCGAGTTCGTCCGAGTAGACCTCTGCTCCTACACCTCGATCCATCTTGGATCCGTCAGTATAGATTGCAGCTGCGTCTGCTCTTATTACCGTGTTCATATCCCACTCCTTTCGCGTCGGGAACCTGACGTCGAACCTCATCTTGAAGTCCATTACTGGTGTTATGTAATGCACCATCATGTACTCCTCGCAAAAACTCTCTGGATTGCTCCCAAATCGATTCTTTTTGTACTTAGATATATACATTATCAAAATCAAATTTCTCCTAAGGAAGTTTTCGCTTCAATATTTGCAGTTCGAACTTATCATTTATTGGATTTGGCTGGTTCTATGTTATTTTTTTTTAAATGCAGGAGTATTTTCTGGAATTTCTGCAAGATTTTGCAAATGTGTAGACTATTCGGCACGGTCTTATTATCTTTATTCAAAGCGCTCAAAATTTTAAAAATGATTTATTAATTATTTTAATTCGAGTTTTGATATGAAACATATTAAGCACTTATTAGTATTTGTACTTATATCTTTTTTTTTTTGGAGATATGGATAAATATCCCAAAAGTATACATAGGTTTCAAAAGTGCTGTATGTATTTTTTGCAGATATCAGAATCAGATATTTCTAATTCTATTAAAAATTAATTGAATATATAAAAAATAATTTAATAAATGTTTGATTAACAAATATTTTTATTCGATAATGTCTAAAAATACGTTTTTTTCACTTGATTTTTTCATATTTTTGAATGAAATTTAAACTTATAAATGACAAACTTTCTGAAAAGGTACCCCAAATGGCCAAAGCCTTTGGCTTAGCGTTTTGACAGGCCCGCTTATTTTGATGTTAAAATAAATCCGAAAGTGTTCTAAAAATAGAGGTTAACAGGCCCTAATAAGGAGTTTTACTCCTCTAGTATTTTCATTCAGGAACTCATTTGAGCATTTTGTGGCGCCATCTATTTAACCTTGAAAAAATCTTAGGAAATTATCAAAATTATGCAACTATTTACAAAGTATATACTGTATTTAATTTAATTAATTAATTTTATCTTTTATTTTACCTTTGATTAATACAAAAATAAACCCACTATCAACATTCCGGTGCAAAGTTCAAATATTTATCATAATTAAATAAAATGGTATTATCTAACACGCAGCGCTTATATGTCTAGATAATTGACTAGAGGTCATGCCCATTAGAGTTCTAAAAATTACCTAATTTATGAAATAATAATGAGAAATACTAGAAAATGGCTCTATATAGATGATAAAGTGCTCGCCCAGTAGTACCAATTGTTAACAAGTACCCCGGTCTATTGTTGATTGCCAGTTCCATGGAGCTTATCAAATTATACAAGTTGTCCGGTTTTATGTTCTGATAAGTTAAAGTATCATAAAGCTAAGACATATATAAATACCTAAGTACATATATAGATTTTGTAGGAGTGTGAGTATCGTCAATAAACAGGTGGTATAAGGCGGCGAATCTTTTCATAATTTTTCGCCACACGTCAATTTCTAAGTTGGGGTACAAGTTAGATGTTAAATTTGTTTACTTTGAAATTAAAAAAACACTCTATATAGTACTTGAGTATTTTTCAAGTTGTTTTTATTTTTTGAATTGTTAACTAATCTGTAACTTGCCCACTCTTAAAAATAAAGCCCGTCCACTTTTGTAAATAATCCCTACTTGTAATTACGAAGAGTTTTAACTAATCCTTTGAAACTGGTATACAAATTGTCGTAATTCTTTCTATGAGCTGATTCATATTCTTTTTATACCCCTTTTTATTTTAAAGATAAGATACGTGGCGTTTACTGCCGATAATATAAATCAAATATGAGGGATCTCTATTGTTCAAAACCTCTTAAGCGGCTATACGATTATCTTTTTTTTAACTAATCTTTAAAATGTCAAAGGAATCTGAACTTATAATCGTGAGTGTAGTTTTTTAATAATATATATTTTTCAATATATATACCTATATATAAAAACCTATATATTCCAAGCATTTTGGATCGTAAAACAGTCTATTTGCTGCGTACTACTTCAAATGGCCT
Organism: Chymomyza amoena; assembly: GCA_037043745.1. NCBI lineage: Eukaryota > Metazoa > Arthropoda > Insecta > Diptera > Drosophilidae > Chymomyza > Chymomyza amoena. Next base: position 51,387 of record JBAMAX010001621.1, read on the forward strand.
ATTCAGGTTCTCACTATTTGGGAAACTCAAATCAAGTGAATTTCAAAAGAATTTCCAATCTCCAATACAATCTCTCCAATATTCTTTGGCCAGTTACAATAGTTTTAGAAATTAAAAAATTCAAGGAACATTTTTTCTTATTTTTAAATTTTGTGGATGGGAATCTCTAAAAATAAGAAAGAACGTTAGTTTTTCTTTGGCCGATTGCTTGCACTATAGTTTTAGAAAAATTAGAAATCAGAAAATTAAGGGGAAATTTTATTTTTAAGTTTAAAAAATATGCGGATTTATATTTCTTAAAATAAGAAAGAACGCAAGTTAAATCGAAGATAATTAAATTTTTTTTTAAAATCTGGATATCTTAAATGAAATAGAAAACATATATAATGTATAGAGTCGGGTACTGTAGATTAAAAAAATACAAAAAGGAAAAAATGGGAAATTCTGTGGTTGTCGGTATTTTTATTACTGAATATTTTTAATTAAAAGCTTAAATCTAAATGGTTGGGGCTCGTTATGAAAAAATTTTCTCAAAAACAATATTGCATTTTTTTAATTGATTGTGAAAATATAAATAGTTAAAGAATCCTTTGTTTCGTATTACAAATCTATAAAGTAAATAAATTTTCATATCATATAAACGAGAAAAATGTATTATAATATATGAAATAGCAATATCAAACATTTTTGTGTCTTTTTACAAAAATTTTTTTTTTTTAATTTTCGATCGAGCTTTGGAAAACGGAAAAACCAAATCAAACAATTTTATTCACATTTGTTTTTACGTACTCCTCAATCCGAATTTTGTAATGCCGCATTTACTCACATTTCCCTTGCTTATTGTTTGCACAGATTAACAACTTTCTTGGGAAATTACCCACGTCAGTGCAATTCGTCATACAAGGGAAATTTGTATGCAAGATATGAACTATTTAAGCGAGGCTTGAACTATATAAAAATTCGGTTTGAGTTGTGCATGCAATTTTTTGCAATTATTTCGCAAAAATAATAGTTTTAAATATTTTTAAAAATCTATTTAACATGAAATTGCCATAAATAGAATCTAAGAATATCGAAGAATACTTACAAAATGATTTCAGCTTAATATGCGTACATTGTTAAGTCTATTTTGTTATATGGCTTAAAATCACATACAAAATTCATTTTGGAGAAATTCTATTACCGCAAAAATTTTAATTTAAGAGTTTTTCTCCTTAATTTTTTTGTTTTAAGAACTTTTTGTATAAATTTTAAAATTTTTCTCATGATTTTCGAGTTTTTTAATCTTCATTGGAATTCAAAATATCGTATTTTTATTCAATCTAATCTTATTTCAAGATTTAAAGCTTTATTTTATCAAAGTTAGGGAGGTCTTAAAAATTTGAATAATAATATATCAAATTATTATCGTAAAACTTTAATAAATATTAAGAATTAATAATAAATAATTACTAATAGGTAATAATAAAGAACTATTTGTATATATTTGAGAATTTTTCTCATGATTTCAGAATTTTTGGTCATGATTGAAATTCAATAGCTTTTTTTTTTATTCAAGAACTTTTATATTTTTATATATTGTCTCTTTCGGACAAAAATTTATTCAAATTTAATACGAGTAACAAGTCTTTGGAATACTTTTGGAGTTCGTTCAGATGGACATAGCAGCTATGGAAACTATTGCAATTCATCATATCTTCCGAACACATGATGATATTTTCAGGTTAAATTGACTATTTGTTTTTGTGTCATTTAATTTCATAATTTCGAAAATTTTTCTGAATTTGTGTTACATTTTTTTATTTAAAAAATGTGATAGTAAATTGTATTTTCTTAACTCACCCATAACAAAACTTAATACAAAAAAATATTGGAATTTTTATTTTTAAATTAATTTTTCAAGATATCGACCAAAGGAAATTCAAATATCATTTCGGTTAGTTCGGGACACAGATCAGCACACTTGATAGATAATTTCATTTCAGATACGTTTGGTAATGGAAATTTTTCAGGATTTGTGTTTATTTTGCTATGGAAAATCCCACTGTGAAAATAAATTGTATTTTCTTAATTAGCCATTACAAAAAACTTTCATATAAAAAAAAAATTTCACTGTTTTATTTGAAAATAAAAACTCTTAGTTTAAAGGCTCGCTCAATCGGCTTCATTCAAAACTTTCGCACATAATAACAAAACTTCATATAAAAAAAAATCCAAAAAAATTCATTTAAACAATACCTATATTTGTCATTTCGTGTGACGTTTTTTTTTGAGCCTCTGAACTAAAATTTTTATTTTAAAATTGTTTAATGGTTTTTGCGTTCCCAGCAAAAACTATGTTTTTGCGATGTTTTGTGGCGCCATCTTGCGGCTAAGTAGGGAATATAGAAACTTAGTCGCAACGATGGCGCCCTCTCTCGGCAAAACTATGAAAGACTGAAAATAATTAAGTTCCGCCATCTATCGACGAACAAGAGTACTATTACTTGGTGCGTGTCCATGCTATATGACAAAATACGCTTTGGCTCCGTCAATTGCTAAATATAAAAAAAATTTAAATATAGAAATTTTATTGTAGAATAAAAAGTTAGCTCACAAATTTAATATTATGTAAACAATTAAAAACTTTAAAAAATCAATCTCGTTTGCATATTGCTTATTGAATATATGCATTAAAAATTCATTTAATTAATTCATGTATTTAGCATTTTTGTTTTCAAAAAATAAATATTTTCTAATAAATAAATAAATAAAATTTTCGTAAAAAAATAATGCTAGCTGCTAGAACCGTCGTCTAAAGCATAAAAACTAGTTGCTGTGAAAGCTCGCTAAGAAACTCTTATACTCAGCCAAGTTGCAAACCTAGTTAAAGCTTTTGTGTTTCTTTTCGCATATTGGCCCGCAGTTGTCTTGGCTAAAAATAGTACATGGCTAAAAAGCTTTAATCAGCATTAAACAATCAAATATAAAAACAAGTTTTATTTTTAGTATCAAAGACTACTTTATTTTTATAGCTGTTAGTTTGTAATCAATATTCGTTATTTAAGAATCTTTAGGCTTCACTAATCAACAGTCAATCTGAAGAAGCTTCCAAACTGACAGACAATTGCAATGAACTTAAAATGGCCTTAAATTGAATAAACATAAAAAATAGCTTAAATTTATACGACAGCACTGCTTTATATATACATAAATGTACATTTATACATAGTAAGGAATGCTGATTCAGACGCACATCATATAAAAGAGGTCGTTGTCATAGTAACTGTTGGCTTTTAAACGTCATTTACAGTAGTTCTTTTAGCCCAGTTAACTCAGCCGCCCACCAAGGAGTCAGTTCAAATTAAAGCATTTTGTATTGTAATAAGGTGTTTAGGAGGGAGGCATAACCCCGCTCGGATGCAGATGTTTTGACGTACACGCTAAAAATACACGTTTAACCCATATAAGCACAGGTTATTGTCACAGCAGGGGGTTGTTCTACGCACGCAGTAGGGGGGTTGGGGGTTAATACTAGGGATAACAAGTGTTTGGCTAATTATCACAGTTGGATTAAGAGACACAAAGGCAAACAATGCAGACAATGTTAGGAAAAACTAAGTACAATGCACATAATTGACTTGCCATGCCAAATCCCCTCAGCTGCTGTATTAAGTGGATACAGTCAGGGGAGAAATTATTTGGACGCTTTTATACTTTGAAATTAGTGCCTTGATACGAAGAATCAAAATACAAATGTGGTGCTGTCTGCAGAATCTTTATCATATGGGCTCTAAAAATGGCAAAACTGACAAATCGGAGATATATTTAAGTAAACAATTTACACTATAGACTCTATTTCATAAAAAAGCCCTACAATTCGAAATGGTTCTATCTCGTGCTAACCTCTCTTTGAAAATTCCTTCATTTAGAATATCCCATTGGTACTTAAAGGAAATTAGAAGCGTTAAATGGAGTCATCATAAATAAAATTCCTTCATTTAGAATATCCCATTAGTACTTAAAGGAATTTAGAAGCATTAAATGGAGACCATCATAAATAAAATTCCTCAATATAGAAGAAAAACAAACTTATTTATTATGACATTAAATCTAAAACTCAAAAGCGTACGAATAAATCGTGTGCTGACTGTACAAGCAGCATAAGGTTCATTAAAACATTTCATACTGTTTATAATTGTTGCTACGTTTTAAAGCTTATATGCTGCTTGTCTTTAAAGATGCTTTAAACATAACACAAAATTAATTTAATACATATATATTATATAATAATAATTAATATATACATATATATAAGTATAACTTTGCTTGTATATACAAACATATAAAATGTATTATAATATTTAAAAATATTTTTGTTTGTGAATAATTCAGAAAAATCTGGTTTCAAATGTTTTGCACATTCATTTCATGCAGCAAAGTTTCACACCACAAATGTGTCTACGCTATTATTGGTCTTTTGCGCAACTTTTTCCAACCGGTTCTATGGTGTAATGGTTAGCACTCTGGACTTTGAATCCAGCGATCCGAGTTCAAATCTCGGTAGAACCTGCTATGAAAAAATTTTTTTATAAATATTTTATCAATTTTATAAATATTTTTATTAATTTTTGTGTTGTGTAAAATTTTAAAATATATTTTTTTGCTTAAGATAAAATTATGTTTTTACATATTCATGATTATACAAAAAATAATAATAATAATGATTTTCTGGTTTATATCATTTATTTACAAAATTTAAAAAACAATAATTTTCTTATTTATGTTATTTATTGTTTATAAAATTTTCAGCTAAATCAACTCAAATAAAATTGTTGTTTTTGATTTATGTTAATAAACAAAAAATAAGGAAACCAAATATTTAAGTATACAAAAAATTCATGGCTCAACATGCACTAAATGCTTTTTTTTTGTGATTTGGTATTTTTTTTTTAATAGCTTCTGTAATTTTTAAAATTTTAAAATATATACTTATTACTATGAAATACATTTTTTTTTACAAATTCACGAATATATAAAATAAATAAAAAACAATAATTTTCTTATTTATTTCATTTATATATTTATAAAATTTGAAAAATATGTATATACTCAAGGATAAACATTAAATAAAATTTATATTTAATTCAGAACAATACAAAAACTATGATTTTCATATTCATATTGATACAATTTACAATGTACTAACATATATACATTATCTGCAACTTTATACTATGAAGGTAGCATTTCTAATTATACTTATTCATGCACTGAAGGCGACATTAAAACTTAATTTCACATTAAATAATTTAAAATATATTATAATTTTCATTTAATGCTTCAATGTTAATTAAACCAATAACAACAAAAATTTGCATTCCGTTACAAAATCTCACGCTCTTATAATTTTCAGTGTATTGCAGTGTTAGTGTATGTACGTCAAGCGAACCCAACACATTTTAAGCTAACTCACCACACGTGGTGAAATGCGCTTAAAATTCATTTACACACACACACAACCACGAATGCTGAAATGCTCTTATGACAGAGTTCGCTACGCGGTTGACAACCGGTTCTATGGTGTAATGGTTAGCACTCTGGACTTTGAATCCAGCGATCCGAGTTCAAATCTCGGTAGAACCTTTCGTTCGAATTTTTTTTTATTTTATATTTTTAAATTCGATTACATTTGCCTCTAATATATTAAAATAAATTTTTGATGAATGTGGGCAGCTATATGTTTCATATGCCTTTACCATTTTGGTTAACATGCCTGTTTTTTTCTTATTAATGGATTTCATTTAAAAGTTTCGTTTAATATTATGACCAACAAATATTAAAGTAAAATTTGTTTATATATTTAATAGTATTTATCATAAACCAAAATATTGGCTCGTAATCGGTTGAAAAATGACGTTGTGATTGTGGGAGTGATCGCAAACCCGAAAACGGTTTTTAAGCAATAACTTGCGATTTTGGGGTGTTAGACAATTTTGAAACACACTATCGTGATCTACTTGTCAAGACCTACAACGTACACTAGGTCACTTGAAAGTTCTAAATCGCTGTTGTACAGTATAATTAAACAATTCTTTTAGTTTTCTAAAATAAATTTATTATATATATGTATAAACTATTATATAGTAAATAGTGTTTTTTATAATTGCTGGATTCATTTCAGTTGCTAAAAAAAAAACTCGATAATTGAGTTCTGTAAATATTACGTTTTTGAATACTTTTATCCAGATTTAGTTGACATTGAGGTAATTTATGATTTAATAAACCCTTTATCTTAAACCTTTAGGAATTTTTACTTTTGTAAAGGAAAATAATCTTTCTTGCACTTAGATTAGAGTGAATAAAATATTCTATACAACGACTATGCATACATAACAAAAATTAGGGCGACAATAGAAATCGATTAAACCAGTTCTCTTCGAATTGTCAGTTTTTCGAAAACTGGAAGGTTAGATCACAAACCTGATGTGCTGAGGTTTCTTGAAGCTTAGATTCGCATTCGGCCACCCTTACAATATACAACATTTTATGACATTATAGAATATAGAATTTGGGTTTTTTTTTAATTGTTGGACAGTTTCAAAGGCTCCACGTTAGGAAAAATATTACCATAAGTTTTATTTATCGAAACAAAACATTTGGTGGCCAAATATTGGATGAAATGTGGAGGTCCTATCAGAGTTTTTTAGATCTTGAATTCAGCGACACCAAAAATTAATAGAACCGTCGAAAAACAAACTCCAAAAAATGAGATTTTAACCTTTGATATGCTATCTCAGGACTTTCTAGGGCTTTATGGACGCCGGATTCAGATTCAGTGGTTCAAAATTCATAAGAGTAACCGACACTTATTAAGTTTCGTATACAATTGTTTGTTGTTGTTGGCCTGTGTTATCATTGTCTATGGACAAAAAGTATAACCGAAACAGTATTTAAGCAATCTGTTCAAATTCTGGTCTTATCGATAGCCAAATATTTAAGGTGCTTTGCGTCAAACAAAAATGCTATTTCATGTCAAACAACAATAATTTCGTAGCAATTTAATGGAGACTTAAGGAAAATGTACGAATTTTTTTTAAATAAGGGAAGTTATTGACAAAAAAAATCGTTTTACAGAGCACGCAAATCTGAATAAAAAATGTGGTACAATAGTAGGCGGCGTCCGACAGTGGAACCGATTTTGAAAAAACTCGAAAGTTACTTGAGGGGTGTTGGAGAAAACACGGTAAATTGATTGCGGGGGGTAAGGGGTCCGCATCGATAAAATTTGGATGTGGCTTTGTTCATTAGACCCACATGAATCAACTTACCAAAATTGTGATTTAAGGTCACTTCTTACAATAATTAGGCAGAGTTAAATATTAACGAAGTTTATTGGCAAGGGGAGGTGAAATTGGTATATTTTGGACTATAACTTTTGCATTTGTCCGATCAGCGTTTGGACGTTTATTCCGTATATGGAGAAACCAGCAAATAAGCAGAAGAACAAAGCTGAGGATCTTCAATGCGAGCGTCAAGTCCATCTTGTTGTACGGCAGTGAAACGTGGATGGCCCAGCAAAGAATGATGTCAACGAATTGTCCCAACGCAACATCAGCTGGGACACAGCAAAGCAAACTGCGCCAAACAGAGTCCGGTGGAAGGTTCTTGTTAAAGACTTAAGCTCCCTGTAGGAGTAATAAATAGAAAAAAAATTTGCCCGATTTTGTTTAGTTTTGACGCACAGATGCGTGGAAATTTTGTTAAAGTTTAGATGGAAATACCCAAACCAAAACCCGCGAAAATCTACTGCGGTGGATCGGGGAAAAATATTGACATGATTCAACAAACTTAATCTTCTGAGAAAAAAGTGCACACCAGCTGGTAAAGCTTGGTGTCTCTAGATCTTCTAGTCTCCGAGATCTAGGTGTTCATACGGACGGAAAGACATGGCTCAATCGCTACCCGTGGTTATGATAAGCATTTTCGTATAAAGGACTTTGGGGTCTGCGCCTCACGCCTCTTTCTGATCGTTACATACAGTTGCACAAATCTTAGTATACCCTTTGTACCTATGCGGTACAGGGTATAATTATTTGGTTTGCTTTTTTTCGTTTTCCGGAGCAATGCTGAATATTTAGGTTTTTTTCTGAGATTTTCGATTTGTACAAATTTTATGTAATATCATCTAAATCGAGTTAAATTAACAACTCTGTCCTAGTAAGTTTTAGATTTTTCAGCTGAAATATTTCGCGATAAAAGCATTTTGCAGCATCTTAAATGTCCAAACTTATTTTCTTTTCTTGTGAGGGCTCTGTAGGCACCTTTGGGCTGTAGCCCCGTCGGGCCTTGTTTAAATCCGGTCCTGGGTACAGGCTTTACACATTTTGCTACCAAAAGTTGTTTTTATTCTTTTATTGGTTTTATTATTCGCAGATTTTACTTTCCATCTCATTCAAATGGCTTAAAAAGCCTCCTTTCTCGGAAAGCTGGCCAACTTTAAACCGTAAAATTGTATAAACTCCGCTACATTTACCATGACAGCTGCCAAACTTTTTTTCTTTTATCCTGTCTAAACTTGTTGTAGTTGTCTTTGGTTATATACTAGAAGGACTCAGCGATGCGCATAAAATAAATGCCACGAGACGAATGTCATTTAATTTTACGTTTACCAGTTTCAGTTTTTTTCTTTTTTTTCTCTGTTCATCTCACTAAACCCGGCTAAGGGTTAACCAAGTTGGCCAAAATGTTTTCACATTTTTTTCTTTGTTGCAGCAGTGTCTGAGCTTATCTCGGCTTAGTCCTGGTCTGCAGTGTCATCTTGACAAGTTCTCGAACCAGCTTATTGCTGGTCAACCAATTGGCCAGCTTTAATTTCGGTTAACAAATCTAATTAATTAAGAACTGACACTGAGCAACACTCAAGATGTGAGTAGTTCAAAGCCAGTGTTGCTCCACTGCTTACTTAATCTAATTTATATCGATTATTGATTATTAGCTAGAGCTGAAGCCCGAAAAGGCAACGCATGTCTAGAAATGGGAGGGGGAGGCCTTAGGGGGCGTTATCAACGGTTTGTTGTGGGTTGTCTGAACTTTGATTCTTGTGCGGATTCTGTTTTGCTGAACTTGTGGGCAAAGGTCACACGCACCGAATGTGTAGTAGGCGATGGGATTTTGATGAGAGATGAGAGAGGGATGAAAAGTAGAAGGTCATTTATGTCGTCTGCTGATTGGGAGGAGCACAATTTTCGGTAGATTGTCTAAGCTAAAGTTTCTAATGACAAATGCGTTGTAGAATATCTTGAATTTTGAAGTGAGTTTTAACTAGCTACTGAAATTTGTTGCGAGGGTTGCTTTTGACTGTCCGAAGAAGTAAACGACATTTGTTTTTTTAGCACCCTTTATTTTTAGGTAAGGGTAGGTAGAGGTGTATTAAATTGAATTTGTACAAATTAAGCAGAAAACGCCACCAATATGATCAAGATATTGGAGACTACAAGAGCTTATTAACTGATATTTGGCGATGCCCTCTTTTAGTCCCTCTAGTTTCTCGACCATTTTAAAATTACAACTTCAGCATATAATGGAGATTGGTGACATTGAAATTCTTTCGATTACTACTAAACTTACTTATCTTACTACGATTTTAAGAACTCAATTTTCGATACTATATTTATTCGATGATTTCTACACGAAACATGGTCTGCTGTTCGAGAATCCCAACTCTGGGACATTCATTAATTATCCAAAAGGATTGTAAATCTTTTAGATTTATCAGGATTCAGCTATCTCAATTTGTTCATACCTTGTATTAAAGAGTTAAGAGGAAGTAATTTCTTATAAACAATTCGCATACCAAAAGAGCTAGAGACCCAAAAATTTACCATATTACTTACGCATTATTCATTTTCTGATCTAGTTTGTTGGATTAAGTTGATGTCTTCCCTATTTCCCCTTTAGGCAAGGTATCAAATATTTTATTATACTAAAAACTTTATATAGTAAAGATACTCGTCATGTAAACAATTCTTCTTCTTATGTGGCCATAACAACCCGATTACCGGGTTACGGCCTGCCTTAAAACGTCTCTCCAGGCGCCTCTGCATTGCGCGCGTCTTCTCCAGTTGGTCACACCGAGCGAAGACAGGGCCCCTTCCACTTGGTCTTTCCAACGCAGACACGGTCGTCCTCTCCGCCGGACGGCCGCTGACTACCGCATCGAACACACGTTTAGCTGGAGCATCCTCGTCCATCCCAACGACATGTCCGAGCCAGCGAAGCCGATGGATGTTGATACGCTGAGCAACGTCCATGTCGTTGAAGAGCTCATACAGCTCCAGGTTGGTGCGGATGCGGTAGTCATCGCCAACTCGAATAGGACCAAAGATCTTGCGCAGTACTTTCCTCTCGAAAACCCCCAAGGCAGCTGCATCAGTTAGCGACACGGTCCAGGCTTCCGCGCCGTAAAGAAGCACTGGAAGGATGAGTGCCTTGTAGAGTGATAGTTTTGTCGCGCGAGAGAGGTATCTACTACTCAATTGCCTATTGAGACCGAAATAGCACCTGTTGGCAAGAGTTATTCCGCGCTTGATCTCCAGGCTGACATCGTTGTCGGTGGTAACGGCGGTGCCAAGGTAGACCGTGGTCGTCAACATAAAAAGGAGTCCTTTCCAAGGCTTGTTTCTTGGCCTTCACTGAATAAGTGTTTTTTACGTGGCGGGTTCCAAGCCCTGCGCACAACCCAGATTTAATGTCCAGGGGATTGGACAGCGCTGCACACATTGGTTCACAGACTGGCGGGTGCTAATCTGCTATCCAGAAGGGGCCACGAGGAGGCTGTGTGTCAACTTGGATAAAGCAAGGAACAAGGATCGTTCTGGCGGCTGCCGTGTTGACCACAATCAGAGACTTTGCCTTGTATGCGATAACCTTCCCTCCCGTAAACAATTAGACAAATACAAAAAAAAACAGGCATAGAATATCCGTCGGGCAGCTACATATCATTTATTCTTAAATTTTGCTTAAATTCTCGGCCGAAGAATGTCTTAGTCATCTGATATAAAAGTTGTGATATGTGCCAATTCACAAAGAACTAAAAATTATGATCTTGTGATGCCACGCATTCAAAGGGCGGCTGAAGAATCTGCAAAAATCTTTAGATTATTGTTTGATGTAGAATATGATATTTATATTGATATGTGGTGAGATTTTAGTAAGGGCTTGTTAAAGTTTCTGGAGGCAAATTGAGCTCAAAAAGTTTCGGTTGTGAGGACTGACGATCACCAATGATGGCTAACAGAAATTCATAGCGGCTCTGGATGTTATTTTGAACCTGGAACTAGCGGGAACTTTGTTGAAATCGAAGGCGCTAGAAGAGGTGTGAGACTCCGGGTGTTAAATCTTCTTATGCCATCAACTTGTGGTCATAGCAGCATCTACTTGAGTTAGGCGTCCTTGCAGGGATCACCTCCTCGGTTCAGAAATGGAAACAAAACTTTATCGCAGTTTTCTCGGAGAGGGAAGATTGGATGTAAAAACCCCATTAAAAGTGAACAAGCTGACGATCCATACTGATGGTTCAAAGATGCATGAGGGCACAGGAGAGCTTTCGACGAAGCTAGTCCACCACCCCGACTGGTGTAGCTTTTTTCAAGCGGAGATATACGCAATCTGGTAAGCGGCTAGACTTATTGGACAGAAGTTCAAGGAACAATTATTAACTTGTCGATAGTAGCTGCAATTAAAGCTCTGTCATCGCATGCCATAAAAAGTAAGCCGATCCGTAATAAGACGCTAGCGCTCAACGTATCCATCACAACTCGGCTGGTTCCGGGTCACTCAGGTATCCTTTGTAATAGAGGCGAGAGCGCCAGGAACGGCTCAGCGCTGGCTGCTAACATCTCAACTCCTGCGCTTCCATAAAAACAGGACTAGGAGTGTGGTACCATAGGTAATATAGAGGTTGCATCACAATTTCTGCCGCAGCTGGAGAGATGAGGAAGAGACAGAAGACATCCAACATTAGCTATGCGATTGCCCGGCGCTTCGTAGAAGACGAACCCAGTTTCTGGGTAAACAATTCTTTGGGGATCTGGTAGTCTAGCCCATGTTCTTAAAATGGTACTCAAATGGCACACTTCTTTACTTTAAAATTTAGTTAGGCTGGAAATATTTTGCAAATGTTTCTTATTTGTATTTTGGATAAACCCTCTTCTAAATTAAATTAGAAGTAATAGTAAGTTAGAGTGATAGTTTATTTATAATCAGAAAAGTTAGAATGACCGTCAGCTCAACAAATATTTTTATGATGACGCTCAGTCTTTCCCGATTTATTTTTTATTTTTTGACAATGGTTTAAAAAACAACATGCATTATATATATAGGATTCCTTCGGAGCACCTTAAAAAGTTGTTTTGCTACCAAAAACTATAACACATATTTCTGTTCATATGGCGTAAATTTTCCTCTGGTTTCTAAGCCCAATAACTCAAAACATTCCGTTTAATCCGACATTGTCCGAAAAATCCATAACAAATTTACATTAGTAGAGGCACACCGTTTATAGCCCGAATTGCGCCCCGTGGCATACGGCTGACGTAAATGATTAAAAGTTCGCCCGTGCGTGAGTCGCGTGTCACGATGCGCTGACCTAATGGTCTATCCGTAGCCGGAAAATAGCCAATACAGCATATGGCATTCAGTAAGCGCTCGGTAAAGCGAGATGTATTAATTATGCATTTCAAGGCCAAGTTATAAAGCAATTTGCCCCAACGTATTAAATATTTTGGCCATTGCAGGATCCACCAAGTACGGCTTACGTTAGCTAATCTTTCTTGGCGTCTTTCGGATTCCATTTCTTCTTCAATAAGTCGTTGATTTCGAATTGTTCGATTTCGATTTCTCCAAAAATCAATAACAATAGAGTCACCACATGGTTCATTTTCGATAACTTCACCATTTATCGAGGGCAATCGGAAACGACGAGCGCCATATGGTTGAGTGCGCGGTGCCGGATTTTCATCTCCAATATTAGGATCTCGCTGGGCTCCGTAGATTCGCTCACATTCAGCTATGTATGCATCTGCTATGCCAAGCGGCCTATTGAAGGACCCACGTAAAGTACCCATAAAGAACATGTTACTGATAAATTCGCGAAATAGTTTTCAAAAATACAAGAAATTTAAAGAAATTTGAAGAAATAAATTTATTTTATGGTAGATAAAAATGCAGCTCTGAACAATTGGAAACATTTTAGTTAAATGAAATATAAAAGCAAGGCTAATGTGATAAGAAATTTTTTTTATATTTTTGACTTACAGGAAGAGCAAGTTAAGTTAATTGTTGGATGGCGTTCCGTCTTGTCTATATTGTTCTCGATCGCTATAAATCTTATAAATCTCGATAAAAAATCCTACACGGCACTTAATCTATCCTAATAGAAAAGAAAGATGTGTAGGAGCAGGAATAATGCTCAAAAATTTTTCAAGAACGTCAAGCGTCTGACGGAAGGTTTTAAGCCTGGAGCATCAGCCTGCAGGGACGAAAGCGGCGACCTGGTGACAGATGCGCAAGGGGTGCTGAGGATATGGAGACAGCACTTCTCTACGCTATTGCGAGGCGACGACGGCACCAAATCTGCCACTAGAGAAGTAAGCGAACCGGCATTAATCGACGACGACGGCGTGGAGATCCCGCCACTCAGCCATGACGAGGTCAGGGTTGCAATACAGCGAATCAAAAACAACAAAGCCGCGGGCCCTGATGGCTTACCTGCTGGTTGGGATTATGGCTAGAGGAAGCGATGCCCAGCGATTGGAACCTCAGTGCCCTCTGTCCTGTCCTGAAAAAGGGAGACCCCACTATCAGCGCCAACTACAGGGGTATAAGCCTTCTCCCTATCGCATACAAGGTTCTTACGAGCGTACTGTGTGAAAGGCTGAAGCAACTCGCCAAGGCACTGATTGGACCTTATCAGTGCGGCTTCACACCTGGCAAGTCCACCGCCGACCAGATATTCACACTACGCCAAATTCTGGAAAAGACCCACGAACATTAAGTCGACACTCACCACCTGTTCGTCGACTACAAAGCAGCTTTCGATAGCCCAATAAGGGATCGCGTATATGCCGCAATGTCTGAGCTCGGTATCCCTGCGAAGCTGATAAGGCTTTGCAGAATGACGTTGAGTAATTCCTGCAGCTCCGTCAAGGTAGGAAAGGACCTCTCCGAGCCTTTTGATACCGTGCGATGTTTCAGACAAGGCGACCCCTTATCATGCGACCTCTTCAACTTAGTCATGGAGCGCGTTCTGCGGAAGGCCGGCGTGCGTCGCAATGGCACTATCTTCTACAAGAATGTCCAGCTCATCATTGGGCGTACCAAGCGAGATGTAACCGCGGCCTTCAGTGGTATCGAACGGGAGTCTGCGAAAATGGGTCTGGCGGCAAATGAGGGCAAAACAAAGTTTATGCTGTCGACAAGTAGGGACGTGCGGCGGCTTGGGTCCCAGATTACGGCCGACAGCTATTCTTTCCATGTTGTCAAGGAATTCATCTACCTTGGCACTGCCGTTACCACCGACAACGATGTCAGCCTGGAGATCAAGCGCAGAATCACTCTTGCCAGCAGGTGCTATTTCGGTCTCAATAGGCAATTGAGTAGTAGAGACCTCTCTCGCGCTACAAAACTAACACTCTACAAGGCACTCATCCTTCCAGTGCTTCTTTACTGCGCGAAAGCCTGGACCGTGTCGCTTACTGATGCAGCTGCCTTGGGAGTTTTCGAGAGGAAAGTACTGCGCAAGATCTTTGGTCCTATTCGAGTTGGCGATGACTACCGCATCCGTACCAACCAGGAGCTGCATAAGCATTTCCACGACATGGACGTTGCTCAGCGTATCAACATCGAGCGAATAGGAACAATAATGTGAGGCGGCAAATTACCTCCTCATACTTCTTGTTAAGGACAGGAAACAATTTTAATATTTCCGATATTATATTTTATAGTTGCCATCGCGTATTTTATAACACTTTGATATAATCATTAACATTTTTAGGATCATACCTATTTCCATTATTTATAAAGATATTACAAACTATTTCCGCGTACAGATTTCAGCGTTCTTTAGCAAATTCGATCAAAATCGCTTGAACATAACAAATATACCCCAACAGCGCGATGTGTTTTAGTAAAAACATAATTTGTTTTCAAAACTATCGTAAACAAATCTGCTGTAAGGAAGTTTCATAGAGTTCCCAAGCATTTTATCAACTTTGATCAAATTTTCTTCTTTTTCATATAGATCTATCCCTATGGTCAAAAAAAGGCTTTACAGCATAATTCATTTGTTAACGAAGATATCAAAAATCTATTTATGAGTTTATAAGCAGTTCATGGAAAACGATTTAGTCATTTGGGATATCAAGTTCTTAAGCAAACAAATTTTTGACATTTTATAATTTATTTTAACACATTTAACAACAAAGCTGAACTTCTCAAAAATTTTTAGATTAGGGATTAGTTATACACTAACTTTTACAGCACACTTAAAACTTTAAATACAATTATTCGCAACACGTACTCCTCTTGGTGCTCCTCGAATTTCCCCATTTTATAAGTAAAATTCGTAGTCCGACAACTGTACTACCGAGCAGCTTGTATTATTTGCAATGCTTCCAATGGCATTTCGGCTGTTACTTGGCGACGGTTATTTAGCCCCAAGTTTATGTAAAACATAATAAGTTCCCCCGTGAGATGGGAACGGGTCACGACATGCATACCCACGCGTCTGTCTGCAGCCACACGCGGAAGGTCGCAAATTCCGTACATGGTACTCATCATGCGATAAGAAGTCCACATCATCTTCCACATATATTGAAGGGGTGTCAAGTTGAACACAATTCTGCCAAAATTGCTTATAAATTGAGTTAACTTCTGGAGCAATCCATTTGGAGCTGTGTTCTCATTTCTGTTTAGGCGTCTTTCAGTTTCTAAGTAGTGTCGAATCATTTGTCGCCGTTGCATTTCTCGACGTCGATCTATCCAAGTAATTGTTGGAAGAGAGTCACCGCATGGTCGTTCCTCGACCACTTCACCGTCTATTGAGGGCAATCGAAAACGACGAGCACCGTGTAGTCCAATCTGCGGCGGCGCGTTTCCATTTGCATTGGGAAAGGCAATATTCCATGTTGGATGGCGCGCGTTGATACGCTCCCGCAAACGCTCTAGGCGACGCTCAGTCTCAACAGAAATCCTGTTCCGGTTATGGTTACTGCGGTATCCTTGTGGTATATTGAACAACGGCCTATTCATAATGACGAAGTTTTTGCTGCATTTACGATTCAATTTTAATGTGTACTGAAAATTTGAACAAAATTTTTAAATAAAATAAAATAATTTTTCTTATAAACTATTCAGCTCTAAATATTTAGTAACAATCAAGTTTTGATGAAAGTTAAAAGCAAGACGTATATGATGGTATGATATCAATAATATATTTGAAGATTTTGAAATATATCAGCCATGCTACTGATTTAAAATTTTTTGTTGCGAAGTTAAAATGAATCCAAATATTGATTCATTTACCCCCAAAGCCAGTCAGGTAATTGTTGTTGTTCTCTAAAACTTATTTTTAACTAAATATCTTATCAAATCGAGGCCGTTAGCTTTTAAAAATTAGATCTGTGGTTAATAGTTCGTATTTCTTAAATAAGCATTGCTTTTAGTGGTAGGGTCCAACTTTTTTATTTCGATTTCTTAAAAAGTGAAAAAGCA
>JBAMAX010001622.1:0-117909 GCA_037043745.1 Chymomyza amoena
AGTGCTGCCAATTTTTTTCCAGAAAAAAAAGCTATTTCTGGATGGAAGCAAGGGCAAAAAAAGCTAAAAATTTCGGAATAAAGCGTAAAAAAAGCTAAAAGTTTTTATGGTTATTTTTTTTGTTTTATTTACAAGATTTTTAGCACGTCGTCTAACTCTTCACGACTAGCATCGGTTTCATAATCGTACGACGTGTTCGTACCGATCATGCGTAGATAATTTGTAGGAACTTTATAATCATAGCAGCATTTGCCCAGTCTTCGCAAACCATATCTGTTTGTTATATAAAAATAAATAGTGTATAAATCGGTATCATCCTTTGACTCACTATAAAATATTACCTTATGCTAAGAATACTGTTTATTGTGCTTAGGCTCATCGAGTTTCTTAACTTGGATTTTACCAAGTTAAGCTGGCTAAATACGCGCTCAACTTCCGCGTTGGACCATGGCAATGAGAATATTTGCAGTGCAACAGCTGCCAGTTCAAGGAATCTGCGGTTGCCACCAGAATCCTTGTACTGGGAAACTTCACTCCAAAACTTTGTGCTGTCATTGACGTTTTCCCACTTAACCAGATTAATGTCATTGTACTGCCGCTCAATGTCTGCTATTCTGTCTACTTGCAGGTGTTCTAATATTTCTGTAATTCCATTTTTTTTAGTAGACAGAATTTTGTCGACAGAAAAAACGTCGATGTTTTTTAAAATTTTAAAATTGTCGGGGAGCCTGAAAATA
The DNA here is from genome assembly GCA_037043745.1 of Chymomyza amoena. NCBI lineage: Eukaryota > Metazoa > Arthropoda > Insecta > Diptera > Drosophilidae > Chymomyza > Chymomyza amoena. The sequence continues at coordinate 738 of JBAMAX010001622.1, forward strand.
AAATCAAAATTATTTAACTGTCGGTAAAAGAATCTGACAAATTGGTTACCTCTGCTTTAGCTGCTTGATAAGCTGAATCACAAAATTAGAGCAGCGAGCACGAATTTCTTTATCAAGGCCTGCTTCGATATTTAAAGTTTTGATTTTCTTCTCAAAATCATACCCTAGATACATATCGGATTCTGCATATTCTTCTAAGTTTTCAACTTCAAATATGTCCATTTCCTTGTCAGGGGGAATAACTAACTTTTTTAATGAATTAATTGCAAACATTAAGTCATTTAGCAATTCTGTTGCATTTGTTTTATTGCTTTGAAAGCACTTATTAACTTTCTGCATGTCCGCCAGAATTGGTTTTAAAAAAATGAAATATAAGTGGTTAATTTGATCACTATACAATTCATGGAGAATTTGAGACTTATAGCAATTTTCTTTTGTTGCGGCCGAATCAAAATGAAATTTAAGTTCATTCCATTGGTCTAAAATGCGTGATACAGCCAACTCAATGGATAGCCACCTGGTGTCGCTCACTTTTGGTATTTTCAATGGAGCCTTGGGGAATATCAAAAAAATTTTTGCGTTAAAATAAAAAGAAGTGTTTGAGAAAATACACTGTTGAGAACAACAACGAACGATGGACAACACACACAAAAATATTGAAAAATTATAAAAACAAATACAATAATGATGTTAATAATCGAAATACAGACGGGCACATTAAAAATAAAATACTCACATTTAAGTACATAGGTTAAACATAAATTCAAGAACACATAACATGAATATGAACAAATTTTCACACAAACCTTATCATCGTTAATACATTTATAAATTTTACTGTACTCCATTTGCCGAGATGAACTTTTGCAAAACCAATTATATGTTTCGTAAATTAAAAACTCCAACTTCTCAGGCAAATGTTTTCTACAAACTTGGCTAACGGCAAGTTGCACAGAATGGCAGACACATCTTACCAAAATTAGCTGTGGGGCCTCCTTCTTCAATTCCGTGTAGACACTCCTGTTTGTGCCTACCATAACACTAGCATTGTCGGTTCCAATACCAATTAGGTTTTTTATATTTAATTTGTATGACAATAATACATTTTTCACTCCATCAACAATGCAAGTAGCATTACCAAATTCTAGTTTTACCAGACTTAAAAATGTGGAGACGAACTCACCACGGGGAATGGAAAAGTAGTTAATTACCAAACCTAAATAAGTATATATGTAAAATTAATAAAATTAACATAAACAATTATTAAGATAAATACCTAAAAGTTTTGTGACGCTGATGTCCGTTGACTCATCGAGTAAAAGACTGAACTTGGAGTCTCCTATATCGGCGCACAAATCTTCATAAAAATTACGCGCCAAAACATTTTTTATAATGCTGGTGCATTTTGTGCGATGTAGCTTTATTCGGCCGGCCGTTGCACTATCAAAATGGCTGCTGCATAAGTTGCCCAAATGGTCTACTTGTGCCATAGCTGTGTGCTCTGCAATAAACAGACACAATGCTGCTTCCTGCTCCACAGTTTTTGTAGGCAAGCTACCAAAATCAATTTTATTTTTTTGCTGAAAGCCGCCCATCGCACTTGTGTGTTTTTTAGTGCTTGCATGAGCACGCAGATCGCACAGCTTTGCAGTTATTGTAGTCTTGCAGTAGCTGCAATAGACCCTTTTGTCGTCCGTGTCATCCCTGCGAAGCCACGCCTTGAATTCTTCGCTCTTCATCCAAGCATCACGGCACTTTTGTTTATATTCTTTTGGCATGGCGAAATTTGTCACTAATAAAATTCACACTTAAGCAGCGCGCTATTTATTTTGATTGTGATGACAGTTTGCGTAAGGTAGTGGTGATGATATTGGCAAATATCGATATAAACGTATGATAGAGCTGCCACTATTACACACATTTGGTATATTTCTACCAAAACTGGTATAGTTTTTTCACAGATTTATCGAAATTGGTATATTTTGATAAAAAAAATTTTTTTTTGCAAGTGGCAACCGTGCTGCTACATGTTTTCATGAAATTGGTGGCAGCATTAAAAAAAGCCAAAAAAAAGCTAAATTCATTTTTAAAAAAGCCAGAATTCCCGCTTCCCGCAATTCACAAATTTTTCCCGCAATTGGGCTTCGAAAAAAGCCAGATTTGACGGGAAAAAAGCTAAATTGGCAGCAATGGTCAACTCACAATTTCTTTTAAACCATCTTTCATTTCGAATCATGTGACTTGGACTGAAAGCAACCCCTGTGGAAACCTTCTGTGCCAGCAATGGTTTACGGATGTTTCCATGACGGAACAGGTGTAGGTGCTGAAGTTGTCGTACCCAGCACCAGAATCTCTATTGCAACGGGTATCTGGCCCAGTATCTTTTAAGCAGAAATTCTGCGTCCACAGTATTCTTCTTGAAGGTAATAGGGGTGCTAGCATTTACATTTTTGCAGATAGCCAGGACGCTATATCATTGTCTTCATGAAGAATTTCCTTCAAGCTGGTTGCGAATGCGTTAGCCAAATCCGACTCCTATCCTCCCGTAACAGAGTCACACTCTACTGGGTTCCTGGACATTCAGGAGTGTAAGGTATTCGACAGCGGCTGAACTCGCGAGACTGGGTTTTTCTTCGCCCACCACTTGCCCAGCGTCCTTCTGGTCTACAATGAAAACTATGGTCAACAAATGGGCTTAAGGGAGCATAAGGGATATTGGTTCTCTTTACAGAGTTTAAATCAAGCTAAAGTGCTTGTCTAACCCTCGGATGTTAACAGATCTATAAGTCTTGATAGAGCAGACCTAAGATTCCTGGTAGCCTACTTATCTAGGCGCCATACGGTAAGTTATCACCTACATTATAGGGCTCCATCGGACTCTTCCGCGAGCAGACGACCAAACACATTTTATGTGACACATCTAGCGTGGGACAGAGTCACATATCTTGGAGCTGAACGGATCATCCCGTTCCTGCAACTTCAAATCACAACGAAATACTTATTGCACTCTTTAGGGAGGCAGATGGTATTTTGTCCTATAAATGGGTACGGTACAATACCCAAAGATCTTCAGTGCCCACTCTTTGTGGGAAAACCCAACCATCTAAAAAAACCACCTTCACTTTTTTCTTCAATAATTCTTAAGAGCCCTTTTATTCCTAGACATCTACGAACAATTTACCTTGAAGACACCTAAAAAAATCCTGAACACAAATGAAAACTTTATTTTTGAAAAATTTCCTACAGGATGTTCCACAGTCGTATACCACCTCATCCGGTTCAAATTTTTGTTGCTGTTTTTGTCAACTAAAGCGCAAAATTCGCGTGTGCTGCAACGACTGTCATGCGGCGCCATTGCTGTTGTTGTTGTCGTTGCTCATACGCCGCGTTGCGCACCTTGCCCCAAACTAAACTAAACCCCAGCGAATTCGCGTTGTTGTCATCAACAGGAGCAGCGGCAGTGGCAGTGACTGCAGCGTCAACAGTTTGCAACATTGTAGTTGCACCTGTATGGGTATTGCTACAAGAGTGTATCTGTGTATGTGTGTGTGTAAGTGTGTGTAAGTGTGTGCAAGTTGCTGCCACTTGGCGCTGTTTGTTTGGCTGCGCTTAGCCGCTTTAGTTGCCTTTTGGCATTCTCATATGTGTCTGTGTATTTATGAGTATGTGTGTGTGTGTGTGCCTGTGTGTGTGAGTTTGGGAATTTGTCTATGTTTGGAAGCAAACAGTTGCGGTCAGAATAATAATTATAGTCTTGGCTACAACTAAGCACAACTCCAAGTAATATCTGCATTTCGTGCAACAAATTCATTTTGAAATTCCTATTGGCAATATGTAACTTATGTTCATGCAACAAATTGTGGTACATTGAGAATCTGTAAAATTTGACTTAATTATGCTGTGAAATTGCTAAAATGTACTTTTTTCATTTTGGTAAAATTTTCTTTAATATTTTTAAACTATTAATTTTACCGTAAAAGTGTTTAATGTGGCTTTGCTGATATTTCTATAGCCTTTCCGGTACTCACTTAATAAAACGAAATAAAGTCCGTAAAATTTTTGTTGAATTATGCCGAAAATTCGTACAAACTAATTTAATTTTTTTTTAAATGTTGACTTTAATTTCTTAAAAATTTAAAAGCACAGGATTTTGTTATCTAATAAAACCCCGCAAAAAAGTCTATAAAAATTTTGAGTAGTCATTTAAATTTCTGCTAAATAGAATAAGTATCTTAAAAATAAAAGAAAATTGAAAAAGTAGCTACTATATGCTAATTCAATACTGTATAGAGGAAATTGTACAAAGAGTATTGTAATTAGACCAAAAGAAACGAAAATGATCATGCAAACAAAATTTGCCAAGATCTTAAGACAGGTTATACCCGGATCAAAAGATCCGGCCGCACACTCTAATCCTCATACGGCCTTCTATATTAATTTAGAATAATGCCATCTATAAAATCCCCTGATCTCTCCTTTATAGGTTAGTTTTGGTGGTATAGGCAGCTCAGATAGTGTCTGAAATCCCCCAGAGACCATAAATTGCCTAATTAAAAGAAGGAGAAGGAAAGAAATTAAAGAAATGGAGGGATTGTGGAGTAGGATCAAAACTTGTAGGACAACCCTAATCGCCTAAGTCTCTCATGTTGCAGAACCATTTTTAGGATTCGACGAAAGCTGTCAGATCCGCTCTGGGTACATAGGTTAGACTACCCAGATCTTCAAAGAATGCTTTACTCAGAAACTGGTCTTATCTTCTAAAAAGCGCCAGGCAGTCTCATAAAAGGCGTTGGATGCTTTCTTTCTCGTCCTCATCTCTGCAGCTTCGGCGGAAATCTTGAGGGGGAACGTACAGCCTCACAACCATATTGCCTATGGAGCTCCGTTACAACGCCAATCACCATCCTAGTCCCTTTTTTATGGTAGCGCAGGACCCCAGATGTTCGCTTTGGATCATGTCTTGGCCAGAGTGCTCGAGAGATGACAACCGAACACCAGAGCTCTAGCCGATACGACGTCGTGTAATGGTCTTTTTTATGGCCGTAACCGCAGGCTTAGCTGCCAGCGCTGAGCCGTTCCTGGCGCACTCGTCAGTGACCAGGGACACCTGAGTGATTAGGAGCTTAGCAAACGGTGGTTGAGTGGTGATGGATACGGTTGAGCGCCAGCGTCGATTTACGGATCAGTTTACTCTTTGTGGTATGCGATGACGGAGCTTTAATAGCAGCCCGATTATCAACAAGAATTACAATGTTCCTTGGACTTCCGTCCAAGGTGTCAATAAGTTTAGCCGCTTGCCAGATTGCGTATATCTACGCTTAAAAATGCTACACCAGTCGGGAAGGCGGAATGAAAGTTTGGTCGAAAGCTCTTCAGAAAAGATGCCCGCTCCTGTGCCCTTATCCACCTTCGAACGATCAGTATAGATCGTCAGCTGGATCCCCTTTAAGGGGGTTCTTTGCATCCAAGTTTACCTCTTCGGGAAAACTGCGACAAGTTGTTGTTTCAATTCTGAACCGTAAAGCAGTAAGTACTTTGCCCCGTCTGCACAGGTACGCCTAACTCAAGTAGGATACTGCTATGACCACAATTTGATGGCGTGAGCTCTCTCCTTAATATAAACATGGGTTATCAGATGAAATTGCTGCCTGCTACATGTCTGCTCGAGTCTAAAATACCCTATTCGCGCCACTCGAATCCGATGAGATGAAAGTTTTTCATTAAAAACTTATTTTCGTTAAAATTGTAAAATTCGCCTCATCCGTAATATTAGCCATTTATTAATTTCCCAAACACTCTATATTTTTCATAAATTTAATATATAATACAAAATTGAACTAAATTTCACTTTAAAAGAGATTAAAGTCGGGCGAGGACGGCTTTGAGATACCCTGAACCACTCCAATGCAATTAAATCCGGTATATTGCTAAAGACCTTCAAAGGACATTTGATTAGATAATAAGGCTACGATGCACCCGATACAAAACGAATTTTACACTTACCACCTTTTTTTTTATCAGTCCTCTACCTATAATCAACTGTTTTTTTTCATAATTGATACAGTGCTCGGAAGCTTTAAAAATCTACCAAACACAAATTTTTTCAGGATTCTCTAAAATACCCCTATGGGAGCTATATTATGTAACCGCAATATCAAAAAAATAAAATATGGTTGTCTCCTGTGGCATATTAAGGGATCGAACCTGAAAGTTTGATGGCTCTAGCTCTTTCCATCTTTGAGATCTATGCGTTCATACGGACGGATGGATAACACTGTCCAACAGTGATTTAGAACTTTTCAAGCGACCTAGTGTACGTTGTAGGTCTTGACGAGTAGATCACGATAGTGTTTTTCAAAATTGTCTAACACCCCCAAAATCGGAAGTTATCGCTTAAATGAATCTCGTAGTTGCTTTGTATAAAGTATAAACAAGTGTATACCATCTTAAAGCTTGAATCTTTTTCTTTCCAAAGCCGTAAAGCAATCGAAAATCGGTTGAAAAATGGCGACGTTGTGATAGCGGGAGTGATCGCAGTACCCGAAAAACGGTTTTTAAGCGATAACTTCCGATTTTGGGGGTGTTAGACAATTTTGAAAACACTATCGTGATCTACTCGTCAAGACCTACAACGTACACTAGGCCACTTGAAAAGTTCTTTGATTTTTTTTCAATTTTGTAGGACAGTGTAAACGGCCTTCGCTATATCGGCTTCTTTGGTCACCCTGATAATACTTTAGGTCATTTTGGGGGTCTTTAACATCTCCTTCTATGTGTTACAAACATTTTTGGCTTGCACAAACCAAAGGGGGCAAATTATGATATCTTGAAATTATATCGTCTGGCTTAAAAAACTTCCAATCTCCTTAGACTTAAAGAGAACCACTTGCTGAGCTCGATAACATTAGGACTAGGATTTATTATTTAATAATCGTCTTCGGAAAGTTAAAAACCATTTATATTAGGGGGTTGTGCTTCTTTGAATCCCAAATTGGATTCAAGCACGGTCCTAACTTTAAAGTTGTTACGAACATTTATGTTTTTTAATGAATTATAGGGCAATAAATTCAATCTTAAAAATAGTAACATATTTGGTGATCTATGTATTATTATTTATAACTCTTAGCATATGCTTAGGGCGTATAGTAGTCCATAATCTAATTATTTTTCATGAAAACTTAAAAAAACACCTTTCTATGTGTCTTTTAATTTGAAATATAAAATCTTTTCAATTTTGTTTTAATAAATGTTAAAAAAGTAAAGTTAGACAAACCTCGCAATATTTTTTAATTTTTTGTAACTTTTGCAACTTTTTTCTCAAAAAAAAAGTTAAATTTAAATGCCATTTGCAGAGACTTCCAAATTATTTTTGCTATAGGCTGTATATAAAATAATCAAATGCCATAATGCATCTCAAACATAATGCCTAGGGTATATGGAAGCCATTTGATAATTTTTATAAAGCTAAAAGAGAAAAAACTTAATTCAACAAAATTTGTATACCCTGCACTTAAAAGAACAAAGGGTATACTAGATTTTTGCAATGTATGTAACGGACAGAAGGAGGCGTGGCACAGCCCAAGTCCTTTATACCAATATGCTTATCATAACCTCGGGTAGCGATTGAGCACTGTCCGTCCATCCGAATGAACGCAAAGATCTCGGAGACTAGAGGAGCTAGAAACACCAAACGTTACCAGCTGGTGCTGCGTATATTTCCTCAGAAGATGAAGTTTGTTGAATCATGTAAATATCTTTTCCCGATCCCCCGCAGTAGTTCAACAAAATTTTTTAGTTTTAAAATTTAAAAGCGGCAAAAACTTACTAAAACTAAAACACATTATTTTAAGGGCATATAAGCAAAATTTCATATCCAAAATGAATGTTTCTGAATGCGATAAATTATTGACTAAAATATGATAAACTGGGCCCACTGTGCAGTCTTAAAAATTATCAAAGTCGTACTTTACAATAATGATCTTAAATTTAATAATATTAATACCCAAAAAAAAATTATTTTTATTCATTAGCTTATGATTTAATTGTTAACAAGAAAGACAATTATTTATTAGCCTTCTAATGACATAAGGCAATACAATTAAAATAAATCATTTGCTTTCTTTTCAAATTACAGTATATAATAAGCCTAACTGCCGTTTGTTGAGAAAATTTCCCGAATGCTCCAATAACTTTTTGCTAAAGCTTAATCCACTGTAAAACAGTTTTCATTTATTCGATCTGAAATATATTTTTTCCTCGAATTTTTAATTACCTCTTCGTGCGGCACTTGCAAAAACTTTGAAAGCGTTTTTTTCAAAGCACGTAGCAACAATTTTTACATTTTACAGAGTAAAACGCCTGAGGGGGATGCTATTTAAATAAATTTAAACATTTCTTGTTTACAGTTGCATTCAGTCATGAAAAAAGTGACTTTTTTTTTAAAACCAAATAATTGTACATTAAAAAATGTTTTGACTTTTTTAAAGGGGCCAGTACATGTTGCATGCCGCATGCCGCAGGCTAAACTTTTTCAACCAAAACATTATTTACTGACATTGGCTGCAATCTTGCAACTTTTTATGAATTTTTTCAATAAAAATTATTGATTAAAGTGCCTTTTTGGCTTATACGGTAGAGTTAATTTAAGTTTTTATTTAGCAATATTGTAGAAATTGTAAATTAAATGTCACCAACTTCAAATTTTTATACTTCGGCAGGATAATAAGTTTTATTTTCAGACGAACTAAACGAATATTTTTTGGTTTGTTTTTAGATTTTAGATACATATAAACTTTAAAAGACAGAATTTATTAATTAATAAAAATCAAATTTTGTTTCAGGTAAAGAAATAAAATATCTAAAACTTAACTTTAAAAATTGTTTGCTTAAATTCCAATAATTTATACCTCGGACAGGATTATAGTTTGAAGGTCAATAAAAAAAATATTGTTTTGGTTCTGTTCTATATTAAAATAAATTTCTTTATTTTATTTTTTATTTTATTCATGGATAAAAATATTTAGAACAGGATTTTTAGATACATATAAACTACGAGGGTGGATTGATTAGTTTCCGGCCTGACCAAGAGATGGCGCCACTAGGCCTACCTTGAGGTGGCGTTCTATAGTACCATCCTTAGACAGCTTGTAGCTATAGTTTCAGCCCGATCGCCACGTTAGTTTAGATTTGAGAGCACACTGAACAAGACGCCTCTGTGTTTTTCTTGAAAATGGAAATTCGAAAAATCATTTCTACCGCCAATTTGACGTTGTATAAACGTAATCCAAGCGAATTTTTGCGTCGATTCATAACCGTTGACGAAACTTGGGTCCACCACTACACTCCTGAAACCAAAGAACAGTCTAAACAGTGGATTGGACCAGGGGAACCAACTCCAAAGAAGGCAAAAACAATTTTTTCAGCGATCAAGGTTATGGCTACTGTTTTTTGGGATGCAAGAGGTATTATATACATTGATTACCTTGAAAAGGGTAATACTATCACTGGGCAATACTACGCAGACTTATTGCAACGTTTGAGCCACGAGGTGAAAATTAAACGACCTCATCTGGCGAAGAAAAGAATCTTGTTTCATCACGATAACGCACCAGCGCACAAGTCAATCGTTGCGATGGCTAAAATCAACGATCTGAAGTTTGAATTGATGCAGCATCCTCCCTACCCTCCAGACCTAGCCCCGAGTGACTATTATCTGTTTCCTAACCTCAAAAAAATGGCTTGGCGGTAAGAGATTTGCGGACAATAAAAAAGTAATCGAAGCTGTAAATGGGTATTTTGAGGAGCTTGACGAATCAGTCTATAGAGATGGCATTACTAGACTAGAACACCGCTATGAGAAATGTATCAGCCTTGGAGGAGATTATGTTGAGAAATAAAAAAAATTCTTAAAAACGTTGTTTTTCTTGGTCAGGCCGGAAACTTATCAATCCACCCTCGTATAATACTTCTTCAAAAAAACAAGAGAAATTATAATAAATTATTGTAACATTACATCTGGGGTATTCACGCTAGCTGTTGAGTCGAGTAGCTAATAAGTTGAGGACCTTTGCAACTACTAAATGTACAAAGTTAAGTTTCCAATCTCAACTTAAGTTTTCCTCCACATAGACCCTATGAAACATATTTAACACTACAACATTCTGGATTTTTAGCCTTTTTTTTCATATCAAACTAAATAAAGTAAACGCAATTAAAAAGGAAAAGCATTTTATGTACATTATTAATTAACCAACACTTAATAGATTAGGGTGCAAAAGTGCAATTGAAAGATTTACCGAATTAGATAAAAGAAGCTTCAAAAGGTATTCACGCTTGAGTCTGTTGAGTCTTTGCACAAGTTTTCAACTCCTCAATAAATAAATAAATAGAATACAAGTTTAGTATATAAAAATATACTAGCTAATATTCTTACATTTTTTAAAGCTATAATACATTATATATAGGGTATTCACACTAGCTGTTGAGTTGAGGCGCTCTCAACTTTAGGATCTTTGCAATAACTAAATGTGCAAAGTTAAATTTCAAGTTTCCTTTGAACATTTGCTCTACATAAGCTCCGTTAAACTTTTTAGCTATTGAATTTTTGGGAAAGTGTTGCAAAATACATTTTCAACGCTGCAACTTTTGAAATTTTTTGTCCATTTTAGTATGGTAAAAACAAGGAGTTAAACATTGAAAGAATACGCCAAAATAAAAGTAAACAACTTGAATATAAATTAAACTAAACCTTATTCATTTTATTTACTAAATTAATCAAACAAAACTTAATAGAGCAGGGTGCAAAAACGAAAATATGAAATTTACACAATTAGATCAAAAGGTATTCACGCTTGAGCCTATTGAGCGCAAGCTTTCAACTCAACTATGCAACAGCAAGCGTGAATACCCTAATGCATTTTCTTCCTATGCTTCCAGCTTAAAAAATTCTTATGTGACTAGTGTATGAGGTATCGGCAAACATTTTTTTTTAAAGGTATAGATTTAGGCTTTCTTCTTCTCCTTATTTAGACCTTCTATAAAACACACCCTACCTGCTGTATAGTATATCCTATCTTCTGTGGACACATCTCGCTTTGCAAAGATTTGTAACTCTAAAATAAAAATTACTAAATGCAAATTCGTTAATAATTCATCATGAATGATAAAACTTTTTAATTACTCTAGTCGACGATGAAAAATCTCCATAGATAAGGCTTATATGTATTTTATATTAGGGCAATGTTTCAGCATTCAAAATCCGTTTTTTTATTATCCTCTTTTAGCTTGTTTTTTTCTAGGTCTATTTTGTGAAAAAGGACCCTTTACAAAATTCGAATTAGTACAGATTTTATAATATCATATGTGCAACCGTTTTTAAAAAAGGGTCCTTTTCCACTAAAATATTCCTAGAAAAAAACAAGCTATAAGATTATAAAAAAACTGATTTTGAATGCTGAAACATTGCCCTAACATAAAGTATAAGTTTTATCTCTGGAGAAAAAAAGTGTGAAATTTGTCGACTAGTGTTAGCTTATTCATCCGAGGCTATTTCAAGGCCTTCCTAGGTGCAAATACGTTTTTTAAGGTTAAAGTCACTACTCTACATTAATTTCATTCTGCAGTCGTGTCTGGATACTAATCTGAACTAATTATTGCAAGGCCGTTCACTATTTCAAGGTGGACATTTTTTTTGTTTAAAACTGCTATATTTGTTTAAAATTTATAATTTTGCAAGATATCGTTAAAATATATATTTGTAGGAAAATGAAAGGGGTAAACAAAACAAGCAATAACGTCAAGAAACAGCTGATTTTGCAGCAATCAGCAGCAAAATTACAATTAAGGGGAATTCCCACTTTCGTTTCCGATTCCTTTTTGAGTTTTTTTGTTAGTTTCTTCTTAAAAAGGCTTTTAAAATTTGGTTCACTATTTAGAGGTTTTCGACTGTTCACTAAGTAGTGTCCTCTATGCAAAAATTTAGGTGTTCACTATATCGAGGTGTTCACTATACCGGGTATTCACTATATCCAGCCACGACTGTAATAAAAAAAATTTCACGAAAATTTCTAAAATGGGCTAATAGAATACATGTTCAGTTTATACATAATATACTAATTTTTTTTGCTAAATATAATATATAGATTTTCATAAATAAACAAATTTTTGTTTAGCACAAAAAAGCCAAATTTGTTTATAACATGTTTTTTGCATTATATTGAGAATATAAAAAATATTTGTTTTTTTTTAAATTTTTATCATTCCATTCGTAAATTTTGCATATTTCTACTTAGCCAAGTTTCACTGTACCTCCCACCACATTTTACTATTAGCAACACTATCTCTTTTTATATCAAGCTCTTCTGCCGTCAAATTTTACTGTACAACCACTAAAACTTCTATAATTCATCCTTTCCGCAAGCATTATGATCACTGTCACAATTATTATGACCGCCACTGTAGTAGAATTGTGTGTTTTGCCGCTGTCAAATTCAGCTTTGATGATGATTTTGTTACTTTAGTTTATTGTCACCGTCGCTGTCGTCATTTGCCTGGAAGCCCAGCCAACTGCAACTCCCCTCCCCATGTGTCTTGCAATTTGTCAAACAATGTGTCAAATGTGCAACATACCAAGTTGCAAGTTGCAAGTAGGCACCGAGCAAGCATCTTGACTTGGGAACCACGTTAGGCAACGGCGTGTAAATTAATTAAATGACAAGCCGCCGCCGTTTGCAACTTTTAGTTTAGAAAGTTGCACAGTTCCAGGACTATTCCCAACAACTCGCTGGGACTAACTCAATTTTTTTTTTAACTACTCCTTATAGGGTAAATTTGGGTATGCCTAATTTGTGGAAAAGTACATATGTAGGGCTTGATTAGAAGTCGCATAAAATTTGATTCATTTTTGTTTCTTAGATTGCTATTTTCAAAATCTGTAAAACACGAACTAAATGAAGCAATCAGCTTTTAAGGAATTTAAAGATGTTATTGCTAAATATTTTGCCATCTTTCTCTGTCAAACCAGTTACCATTTTGAAATTTTAAATTTCTAGCCAGAATTCGCGATTAGCGACCCCGAAAGCCCATATTTGCGTACCCAACTTGAACTTTAAACACAGAAATGAAAAACACATCGCAAGTCCGCCATTTTGAAGAACTATTGACGTACTTATAATAAGGTGACAAAGATACCTATATATATAGTAAAAGATATTTATACGTAGTAACCTATAAAAGGCTTTGTAATATTGTTTTCCTGAGAGTTAGATTAAAAATTGTAATCAAATTTTGGAGTTGCCTTACTTTGGCGGGCATTGTAGCTCCGCCATATCAAAAATCACCATCAAAAATTTACTGAAATCAAAGGTCAAGATATCAATCTGAAAATTTCATAGTGTCTTCGACACAGATGGGCAAATTAAGAGAAAAATGTGAAATCACATCGGTTGACTGAAGGCCACAAGTAGTTGACAAACCAGCAAACTAACAAATGGCCCACCCTATATATCGGTTGAAAAGCGTGCAAGAAAGGACAATAGCGAAATAAGTTTAGAAAGCTACAGATATATAATGTCTTATCGCTGAGGCGCTCTTCATACAACTATTAACTATCTCGCAACTAGTTGGTATAGAGATAGTTTAAAGCCTATTATATAGCTACAAAAACTATGAATACTTTTGTTGCTGAAAAATACTAAAGTTCTTTATTAATATAAAAATTTTAGAACTCTCTTAAGCTGAAAGAATTTTTACTTTATTTCATTAAAGACAATTGTATTTTAAACCAAGTTTATTTAAGATCAAAATGCTGAACTTTTCTAAACTAGCCAAACTGCTGCCTGCAAAATGCGGGGTCGGACTAAAAAAAAAGAAAAATTTAGCTTCCAAAATCAAAATTAAAAATAGATTTTCCAAACAATATATCAATATTCTAACTTCATTTTAAAAAATCAATAAGTATATTTACTTTAATGGAAAAAACAAAATATCATCATCAGCATTGACCGGGCTTCCTTGGCTGGCACATACTAAAAAAAAAAGGAAAAATTTCGCTTTCTAAATCCAAATTTAAAATATAATTTCAAAATATTTACAATAATGCTACATTCTCAGCCTCAATACTCAATAGAATAAGACCCAACACAACTGACAGAAACTTCATTTGAAATAACAATAAAGTAAATTTTGAGTTTTATCTATTTATAGCCGTTAAAGGTAATCTATAATAGCTATGTAAAATGTACCAAAGCAAAACCAAAGCGAATTGAAAAATTTAATACTAATTACTTGGAATAAGAGTAATATTTAAATTAAGTTATATAAGGTATACAATATATATATACTTGCAGCTGATCATTATTGATTTTTGGGCACTTAAACTCCTGGGATACACTATGGGGTTACTACTACTGGGTAGCTGAAGCAACTAATGACACAAATGTAGTTCTCTTAAACGAGGGGTCGACTTCCCACTTCTCTAGCCACAAAACTTTTTCCCACATTGACCTTACACTTGTTCCCCTGCCTTAATTCCCATTTGTACTTGGTTCTAAGAACGTTCCAAAAATCCCCATATTAAACTTCTCTCCTAAGTACAAGACAGAGTTAGCCAATTGGAAATTGTTTCAGGCAGTTTGTCAAGAACCCAATATTAAACTTCTCAAAACATTGAACTTGAGGTGGCAAAACTAACCAAGGCCATTAGAACCTTTCAATACCTCAGACGAAACCATATACTCTTCAAAAAAACAGCGAACTGAATACTCTTCGTAGTGAAAAACAAAGGCTTTCGACAGAATATAGACATTAAATGTGTCCCTCTACCTTGCTAAATTACAAAAAAGCTGACGTGAGAGTTTCAAGATTCTCGCATCGAAAATATCTCCATTGTCTACCCCAAAAAATAGAGGCTGAAATCAATACACTAGCAGGTGTTCCTCGTACACAAGCTTCATTTATTATGTCTGACCAAGGTATATTATCATTAGGTATAGCCAACTAAACAGTCTATGGATGAAAATTCTGATGGAGGATATACTTCGCTTAAAAATAGATTTATGAATTAGACATATTCTTGAAGAGTTTATATGGCCCAGCCAGATGCATAGAAGCTGATTTCACAATGCTGGAAAATGCGAAATGCCAAAGGGAAAACTCCTGAAAGTGACCGTATTACATTCCTATCCTAAGTAATATTCTCTATTCTGCTAAATACAAAAGTCTAAGCATCTACAATAATATTTTTGAAAAATGGCGGACGTAAAGTCGGGCGCGGACGACTTTAGGATACCCTGTATCACTAGCTTGTAATAAAGTCCGATTTCTTCACAAAAAACCAAAAACAGAAGAATATTTAAGCAAAAAAATTTTTTTTGACCGATCTTTCCTATGGGAGCTATATGATATAGTCAACCGATTTCAATCAAATTTGGTACAGTGATTGGAAACTATAAAAAACTTTCGAATATCAAATTTGGTTACAATATCTTCATAAACAAACGAATTATTCATCTAAATCGTTTTTTTTTTGTCGAGGTCGTCTCAAACACCCCCGTGGGAGCTATATAATTTATCCCGATATCAAAAAAATAAAATAAACTTGTCTCCTATGGAATAATATGGGATCTAATGTGAAAGTTTGGTAACTCTAGCTCTTACCATCTCTGAGATCTAGGCGTTCACACGGACGGACGGACAGACGGACATTGGTATATCGACTTCTCTATTCACCCTGATCATATTTTAGGTAACTTTGGGGTGTCTCCGACTTCTCCTTCTATATGTTACATACATTTTCGGCTTGCACAAACTTAATATACCCTTGGTACCATACGGTACAGGGTATAAAAAGGCTTATATCCTCATGCTTTGAAATCGGGGCCAGTCCTCAGAGGCAACGCCTAGATCTCAGATATGGTAAGTGCTAGGGTAACCAAACTTTCACATTAGATCCCTTTTCATAGGAGACAAGTTTATTATACTTTTTTTGATATCGAGGTTATATCATATAGCTCCCATAGGGGTATTTTAGAGGACATCGAAAAAAACAAAAAGTTTTGGATGCATAAGTTCGTTTGTTTATGAAGATATCGTAGCTTAATTTGGCAATCGGAAGATTTTAGAGTTCCCAAGCACTGTACCAAATTTGATCAAAATCGGTTGAATATATTATATAGCTCCCATAGGACCAATCGGTCCAAAAAAGGCATTTATACGTCCACGAATCCATTTAAAGAATATGGTGTAAATTAATTTGATATGTTGATGATGTAGAAGAAAACACGGTAAATCGATTTCGAGGGATGGTTTGGTTTTAATTGTCCGATTTTGTTCATTTCGGAGACCATGACGCATCGCTCTGTCAAAATTCAGATAAAACTATTAAACCTCAAAAATCTTCTGCGGGGTAACGGCTAAGATATTGACATGATTCAACAAACTTCATACATATCCTCAGGAAATTTGCGCATAACGTGTAAAGTTTCGAATCTCTAGCTCCTATAGTCTTCGAGATCTATAAGAGACAGACGGAAAAAAAAAAATTCATAACTACTGATAAATAGATTAACTTTTTTAAAGTCCCACAAACACAACTTTTGGGTATAGTCACCAAATATCGCTGCCGAAATAGATGGAAAGTACTTTCTTATAATTCTTCTAATTTATTTTCATAGACGCTTAGTTAAAAATATCGGTTAAGACAGACCCGTGAAGCGCGACATTCAACTGATAATGATGCAAGTTTGAATCGTGCTGCAAACAAATCTAAAAATCTTTTATTTTTCCAGATAAGCTAACTAGAGAAACTTACGATGTTTATTCACTTTAAGAGTATTCATAAAGATTGGGCAGGACAACGTCTACCGGGCTCACTAGTCTTGCCATAAAAACTTAAGGAAGGGGTGGCTGGTTTCTAATAGAATAACCCAAATATACACACAATTTTTGTTTTTGAATTAGAAAGGCGGCGCAGAACATATTTTTCCTCTCCAGTACTTGCCATTAAAGTCGATCTGTATAAGTCCTTTCGCTTAGTAACCCTATCAAACACATTATATTGTAATACATCTGTATACTATATACTACCAAATTGATACAAATTTATTTAGAAAATCCAAAATTCAGGTTATTCAACTAAATCGATATTGTCCCCTTCAAAGTATTTCTTTCGACTTCAATGCACTTATTCCAGCGCTTAATTCAATCCTCGAAACATTATTTTTTCAATCGGTTTTCGGTATTTCCATCAGAGCAATATTCGATTTTTCCATAACCTCATCTCGTATGCGTTTCACGAGGCGGATCTTTACTCGACCGAATAGGAAAAACTACTTTGAATACCGTATCGCCATTTAGATTGAGAGATGGTCACCACCTCCCACCCTTCGCTCCATATTCCTGGTTACAGGGTATGCTTTAGTCGTACTGCTCCCAACTAAAACCAACCCACTTCTTTTAGTTGTTGGAACTCTTTGGATTTGATGCATTAGGGTAATTAAAAGAAAAATCTTTGGCTTTTACCGTTCTCAAGACGCCAACGCTGAAGCTAATTAAAACGCTTAGCTCTCAGCGAGTTGGAGCCACAACAGCAGCTGTCTTTTGTTATACTAAAGTGGAGCAGAGGGGGGTCGTGGGGAAGCCTATTGTTCGGTGTTTTTGGAACCCTTGAATTTATGCTCATAATGAGGCACGCGCGCATAAATAAAAGCGGATTTTGACAGTCAGGCTAAGCACAAAAAACGAGGCATGTACGTGACCCTATCTCAAGGTGGCAATATCTTTAGTCTAAATACTTCCCTACACCCCTTCCAACCCCCCCAATGCACCGACAGTGCTTATCAGCGGCATTTTCGTCAACAATAAAACAAATTTATCTACAAAATGCTTGCCCCGCTTATCAAACAAAGCGCGCACCGCAGGTTGGCAAAAATCAGACGAGACATACCGACTGTAATATACTCTATACGCTTACAGACGAGCTACAGCCCGTAATCGTAAATTTGTAATCTTATTTTGAAAATTTACAAAATCGAGTATAAACTTTTATAAAAAATGGCATGCGTAAAGTCGGGCGCAGACGACTTTGGGATACCCTGTACCACTACCTTGCAATAAAGAATTTTAAGCAATAATGTTTTTTTGATATGATATGAATCAACGATCAAACGATTTCGATCAAATTTAACACAGTGTTTTAATACCTTAAAAAAGATCTGAATGCTGATTTTAGTTCAAATATCTTTACAAACGAACGAAACGCAATGAATTTTGTATAAAAATCGTTTTTTTGGACCCATTCGTCCTATGGGAGCCGTTAGTTTGCCGATAATATCTAGGTGCGGACCTAGACAAACGACTCAACTGGAACTCCCTTTTAGAACAAGTGCTCTCCAAAGCTACTCGAGCCATGTGGGCCTGTAGAAAGTACTTTGGCAGCACATGAGGCTTCAGCCCTCATATTATAGAATGGATATACCGTATGATGGTACGGCCTATCGTCACTTATGCAGCCTTTGTGTGGTGGCCCAAGACGCAGCAAAATGTGGCCATCAATAAATGCAGTAAGCTTCAAAGACTAGTATGCATATCGCTCACGGGTGCGGTGCGTACCTTATCCGACAGCTGTCATGGAGTCAGTCCTTGGACTCACACCACTGCGCACTTTCATCAAAAAGTCAGCCATGCAGAGTCTACTACGTATCCAGCTCACATCTGGTCCTTAGCAAGTGATATTGGTCATGCCGCAATTATATATTCCCTTCCTGACGTATCGATCTGCTCTAGATCAGATTTTATGATCACGGTACTTTTTCATAACAAGAAATTTAGATCTCTCGGAAGACTTGGGCTGATGGCAGCCCCTGTGGAAACCCCCCGTGGCAACAGTGGTTCACGGATGGGTCCAAAACTGAGCGGGGTCTAGGGGTTGAAATCGTTGGACCCAACACTAGAATCTCTACCGCAATGCGCATTTGGCCCAGAGATCTGCATCCTAAGTATCCTTCTCAAGGGAACCAGGGGAGCAAACATATGAATTTTTTCAGATAGCCAAGCTGCTGGAGCATCTCTTCCAGGATGGTTAAAGAATGCCATAACTACCTCCAAGCCCTGTCCGCCCGGAACAAAGTCGTGCTATGTTGGGTGCCTGGCCACTCGGGAGTGGATGGTAACACGCTCGCTGACGATCTAGCACGATAGGGTGCCTGCACCCTGACTACATCTTCTGAGCCGTTTTGTGGTATTGTTTGGTCCACGATCAATACCAAGATAAACAGATGGGCCGCACAAGAACATAGGAGATACTGGTTCTCCCTTCCAGGGCTTCGTCAAGCAAAGTGCTTGTCAAACCTCTGAATGCGATCAAGACAAAAGGCCTTGGCAGAGCTGACCGAAAGCTCCTGGTAGCTTACCTATCTGGCCAACACACTGTTAGATACCATCTACAGAAAATTGGCCTATCGGACTCTTCTGTGACTGCCCAGCGCTGGTATGGGACTGAGCCAGTCACAAGGAAAAGGAACGGATTAGTCCCTTCCATCTCAGGTCAATACCAACAAAAGACCTACTGCTATTCATGCGGAAAGCGGAAAATCTTTTGCTTTAACTTAAGGGTATGGTACAAAAGACCTTTAGGTCGCAGTGCCCCATCTCTCTGTGAGGAACCCTCTTTCGGGAAAAAAAAAGTCATATTTGAAACTTTATAAGTTTTATTCTAGTGCATTTCTCAGAACGTCATAAGGATTAATTGGATCTTAGTTTACGCCAATATTTGGTCTCTCTCCGCCCAAAGAGACTCATTTATTTCTGACGCATGATTTACTCATTAACTTTTAAGTATTGCGCAACAAATTCTCCACAAGCTTAACATACCCCTTACTCTCTGCATGTACAGTGTATTCAAAAACAACAAAGTGCAAAATGCTCAATTGACTGACTCTCCAAGTCTCTGGTGACCCACAAAAGACTCTTAAAAGTGTGAAATAAAAAATAAAACAAAAACAAACAAAAAAATTAACAACCAGCTCAGCTCGGCAACTTTTATCAATTGCATAAACAATAAAAAAAAACCACAAAAAAATCACCATAAAACTGACCAACAACAAAATCCCCAATCCCAGCCAGAGAGGCGATAAAAAGTGAATGAGCGTCAAGTCATTCGTTAAACTGCTAAACATTTTATTGTTGCTTTTTAAATCAAGCTAATAGATTTTTATATATTTTTATTATTAGTAGCTCGATTTGCATTTAGCGAGAGTGAGAAAGAGTTTGTTTATATAAATAAAAATAAAAATAAAAATAAAAAGCATAATAACAAAGAGCAGCACAATCAGCTGTGCCTGATAAGCTCGCGTGGAGCGTGGTGCGTTCACCCTCGTTTCCATTTCGGCACAAAACAAACCTATCAAAATTTTGTAAGACCCAAACAAAAGCAGCCCCTGATAGCCAGCCAGCCCAAGGCCCCTAAGCCTATGGACTATGAGTCATTATTCAAAGCAGCCGGAGTGAACTCACGCTGGTTCGTTAATTCCCTACCCGTCTGGGGGTTCGAAATGCTAATAAATGAACTGCTGTCTGGTACTGGAGCTAGAGGACTTTTAAATGAGCTACAAAGCAGTGTAAATAATATATAATGGTCAATGAGCGTTTTAATTTAAGGTTTACCTTAATTTGTGTCTATTTAAATAACAACGAAAAAATAAATTTTATAACGATGCTAAATCGTTTTTAAGCTAAATCATTACGATTACGGTTCTCTTGATTGGGAACATGATTTGGAGAAACAACGATGTTTTCAATATTTTCTAACTTCGATGCATCGATGCTTCGCTACTTCGAAGTTCACGTGGCAGCTATTTTTTGAATGCTTAAATCAATTCAGAGAGAACCATCTGTTCCAAAAGGTTATAAAAAAAAAATTGTTAATAAACTTAACTGGTGATAGAGCTATCCATTATGGAATTTGATCAGCCGATTCTCAAGTCCAAACGGAATTTTTCGATAATCGGAAATCATAATAAAAATATCGATGATCGGAAAAAAAATATAAAAAAATCGATGCATTGATATAACATCGATGCTACTTCCAACACACTTTAATCGTTTCCAGACTTAATTAATCAGCCACATTCCTGTAGACTGCCATTAGATATCATATAATAGGCTTTAAACTACTCTGTTCGTAACTAGTTGCGAGATAGTTAATAATTGTAAGGATATGTAATACAGTCACTTCCAAGAGTTTTTCCTTTGGCATTTTGCTGAACAATTTCTAGTTCCAGCATAGTGAAATCAGCATCTATGCATCTGGCTGGGCCAGATAAACTATTACAAGAATATGACAGATTCATAAATCTATTTTTAAGCGAAATATATCCTTCATCACAATTTTCATCTTTAGACTGTTTAGTTGGCTATACCTAACGATAATATACCTTGGTCAGACATAATAAATGAAGCTTGTGTACGAGGAACACCTGCTCCTGTATTGATTTCAGCCTCTATTTTTTGTGTGATGGACAATAGGGATATTTTTGATGTGAGAATTTTGAAACTCTCACGACAGCTTTTTTTGTAATTTAGCAAGGTAGAGGGACACATTTAATGTCTATATTCTGTCGAAAGCCTTTGTTATTCACTACGAAGAGTATTCAGTTCGCTGTTCAACCAACAGCTGCTTCTTTGATGAGTATATGGTTTCGTCTGAGGTTTTGAAAGGTTGCAACCTCAAGTTGCATGTTTTGAGAACTTTTATATTGGGTGAAACAATTTCCAATTGGCTAACTCTGTCTTGTTCTTAGGAGAGAAGTTTAATATGGGGATTTTTTGACCGTTTCGTATAGATGTTATAATTAAAAAGTGATCGTTGCAAGAACCGACTAAGTACAAAAGGGGATTACGGAAGGGGTAACAAGTGTAAATTCAATGCGGGAAAAGATTTTTGGCTAGACAAGTGGGTAGTCGACCCCTCTTTTAAGAGAGCTAGAGATTTAGAGTACCAAAAACCTCATAGTGTATCCCAGGTCTTTAAGTCAAAAAAAATCAATAATGGTAAGCAAGTAGTTATAATGTACTTGTGTATATAATATATTGTTAGATTGATTAGAATCGTATACCAAAATTTAAAAATTTGTCTGTATCTCACACAAAAAGAAAAGAACTTTTGTATGTAAAAAACTTTTGTCTTGCATTGACCATCTGACGCTTTCTAAGTAACCAACTCATCTGTGGACTATAAAAAATTATTTACGTAATTCAAATTTTTAAACAAATCTTTCAAATTAAAAATAAAATATCGATGCCATATTTGCCTTTCACCCATTCCGAATAGTAGACAACTTTGTCGTCCAAAATTACGAATGTCATAAAATTCGTGTTGGAAAATAAAATCGATGGTTTTACTATCGAGTGATGGCATTATCGATAGTATCTCACCTCTAGTGTATACAACCTACTGCATTCTTCCCCTCGTGATATTTATTAAATCAAATGTGTACATTATATAACTTAACAAGAAATAAGTAATAAATTTTAAATTTGATTAGTTTTGCTTTGGTAAATTTTACATGGTTATTATAGGAATTAATAGAACACCTTTGAAAGGTATAAATAGATAAAACTCAAAACCTTGTTTCTTGATTTCTGAAAATGAAGGTTCTGCCAGTTGTTGTGGGTCTTATTCTATTGAATGTTGCGGCTGCTTTGCAAATATTGTAAAATTCTATTATTAACTTGAATTTTGGAAACTACATTTTTCTTTTTTTCTTTTTTTAGTGATTGCGAGACCGACCCCCCAGCATGCAAAATTTAAAATATTTTTGACTTTAATAAAATAAATTAAATATTCTTTCAGCTTAAGGAGGTTTGAAAATTCTTACATTATTAAAGAGCCTTAATACTTTTCAGGAACAAAAGTTTTCCTAGTCTTTGCAGCACGTTTCTGTTGGCCGATTAGATATCATATAATAGGCTTTAAACTACTCTGTTCGTAACTAGTTGCGAGATAGTTAATAATTGTAATTAGATATCATATAATAGGCTTTAAACTACTCTGTTCGTAACTAGTTGCGAGATAGTTAATAATTGTAAGGAAGAGCGCTCTCAGCGATCTATCGGTTCAATGTCTGAAGGGGGAATAGCTCACCGGTGTCGCTTGTGGAAAGAAAAGAATTTTTCAGATTGGCATCATTCCTTGATATATGTAGCGTAAATGTTTCGAATATTTATCCTGTATGATGGGAGTCTAGCTGCGGAGGACGGCTGGTCAAGATGTGTGCTTTGAAGTCTCATATTTGTAGTTTGCGGCAATAATTAAAATAATAATAATAAGTTTTGAATCAATACCAATGGGAGTTAACAAGCAAGGACTCAAAAACCGTGTCCTGATATTTCTATGGATACAAAGATGATATAATTCAATTCTTTAGTCTTACTTAGGTCGTCATATTAGAACCATCGTATATAACCCTCCTAAGTGAATGTCGCACAAGAACTAAAAATTACCTACTGCATTCTTCCCCTCGTGATATTAATTAAATCAAACGTAATATACTTGTATATATATACATTATATAACTTAACAAGAAATAAGTAATAAATTTTAAATTTGTTTTAGTTCTGCTTTGGTAAATTTTGCATGGCTATTATAAAATACCTTTGAAAGGTATAAAAAGATAAAACTCAAAACCTACTTTATAGTTTTTCAAAATGAAGTTTCTGTCATTTGTATTGGCTGTAATTCTTTACAATATTGCGCAATATGATTAGTAATTATTTTGAAATTCTGTTTTTTAATTTGGATTTTAATTTAAGTTTAAAATTTTTATATTTTTTAGTGAATGCAATGAACTCAATCTCGCATTTTGCAGAGGCTAGTTTGGAAAAGCTCAGTATTTTGCTTTAAACTAAACTTGATTTAAAATACTAATGACTTTAAAAAAATAAAGTAAATATTCTTTCAGCTAAAGTGGGTTTACAAATTTTTACATTTATAAAAAACTTTAATACTTTTCATAAACGAAAGTATTTATAGTTTTTGCAGCTCATTTCTGTAGACCGCAATTAAATATCTTATAATACGCTTTAAACTACTCTGTACGCAACTAGTTGCGGGATAGTTAATAATTGTAAGGAAGAGCGATCTCAGCGATCTGTAGGTCCAATTTCTGAAAGATAAAGAACGCAAGGGTTTCGTTTGCAGAAAAAAAAAAAAGAGTTTTAAAGATTGACATCGCTTCTGCACAAAATATTGATTTCATATTTGTATATTTATTTCATATTTTGTACCGGGCAATTGTAAGGTAGTGCAAAATTGGTAATGTAAATGTTTTGAATATGTATCCTAGAGGATAGGAGTCTCACTGCGAGCGACTAAGACAGTTCCAACATTTTGAAAATTTTGCCAATTTTAATTAAAACAACAATAAACGTTTACCTTTACTAACTTGAAGTTTCGTAAAAACTCATTCCTTTATATATATAAATAGTTGGCTATAATTATACTTGCGCTGCTACTTATCTTTTTTTTAGTTAATCACTTTATAATTTTCGAGATACCATAATTTAACAATTGTCTTGAAATAATCGACAAGTCCATATATTATAGTACATACAATAATACCTTTAAGACCATCAATTAATATTAAAAATAAGATAAGAATCAACGATTTCTTATATTACGATTTAGTAAACTCTGGAAGACTAAAATAAGCCAAAAACTTATTTTGATAGAGAGGGTTTTATAGTGAGAGTTTTAGCCCAATAATACGAGTAAAATTGTGTGTCAGTAGTTATTATGATATCTGAGATCTAATTGTTAATAGATGGATATGGGAAACCTACTGAAATAATAAACTTGTGATCTGCCATGCCTATCATACATTACTCAAATTCAAAGCCCTTTACCATATATATATATATATATAAAGTAGCATCTATAAGATCCAATAATCGAATGAAGATCTTTGATATGTCAATAACGAAAGAAAACGTCAAAGAGTTTAAGCACAGTCTGCAGAATCAGATGATATGTTTTATTTTTTCTAATTAGATAACTTTCTCAAGTTATAGCGACCGATTTTTTATGCTGCTTATTGATAATCCTTTTCTACGTACGTCAAGGAAAATTCAACTAGCAAGGTGAAAATAACCAAAATTTATACCTCCTATTTCTTACGAAGCGATTCCAGTTAAATTTTATTAATAAATTGTTACAATAAGCCAGAATTTCTTGGATTGCTTAATCGACAATCCGTGCTTTGGGAGTTGTCTTTTGCGGAAATAAAAGGAACTTTCTAGAATTAGTTCTGTTTAATGGCAATCAGAAGATCCAAAATTGAAATACGAAGTAGTTATTAGTCCTAGAAGTGATGTTATATCGGTTTATCGCTGTATTTCGTTTTGGTGAAATTGGGAGCATCAGACATTCGGTATCAAAAAGATTCCTTATAAAATGTTCGGGCTCGTTTTCCGGAACACGGCTGAATGATTATCTACTAAATACTGAAAAAGTACAAACAAATTGACTTGAATGAGAAGAAGAGAACTCGAGACGGTTTTAAAGGTTTTGAGCTCAATACTCAGCTAGCTTAGATAGCTTTATATAACCTTGAATGGTAATTTTTTTAAGTCTACGCTGACGAATTTTCTCTAAACTCCATTGAAGAATATTGATGCCCTATTGTTATCAATTTGCTCAAATTTGTTTTGAGAACTTGACTTTGATTAGCAAATACTAAAACTCCAGACTCTAAGAATTTTCCATTTCTGCGTACTGGCCTTAAGTTGCTTTGTGGTCAAGGGTAAAAATAAATTACTAAAAACTACTTATCGGATCTTTTAAGTTCATTAGTAATAAAATTGCTTTACATGTGACATGTGTTATATACTTTAATCTAAATCTTACGCTTGTATCCAATAATTAGTTACAAATTTTCAATTCGTTTTAGTTTTGCTTTGGTAAATTTTACATGATTATTATAGGAATTAACATAATACCTAAACATACCTTTGAAAGGTATAAATAAATAAAACTCAAAACTGCTTTATTGACTTCTCAAAATGAAGGTTCTATCAGTTGTGTTGGGTCTAACTTTATTGAGTATTGCGGCTGCTAAGTAAATATTTTGAAATTATATTTTTAATTTGGATTTTGTAACTTAATTTTTTTTTTTAGTGACTGCGATAACGACTTCTTATCATGCGTTACTTTGCTTTAAACTAGACTTGATTTAAAATATTTTTGTCTTTAATGAAATAAAGTAAATATTCTTTCAGCTTAAGTAGGTTTGAAAATTCTTACATTATTAAAATCTTTAGTTCTTTTCAGGAATGAAAGTATTCATAGTTTTTGCGGCACATTTTTGTAGGCCGGAATTGAATATCATAAATAGGCTTTAAACTACTCTGTACGCAACTAGTTTTTGAAAGGCTTAAAAAAATAATGTTGTAGGATAGTAAATAATTGTGAGGAGGAGCGCTCTCAGCGATGTATCGGTTCAATTCCTGAGGGGGAAATAGCGCAACGGTGTCGTTTGTGGAATGAAAAGAAATTTGCAGATTGGCTTCGTTCTTGGACGAATCAATTTCGAATAACTGAAAAAGGGCACAAAAACATTTTGTTCAAAAAAACCTCCTATACGGTGCTTGGGAAAAAAAAGATTTGTAATTTCGTGATTGTCAACCCAAAGTTACGAAGATTCATTATTGGCCGCCAAATGTAGCTCGATGTATCGATACATCGATGTTTTTTAGTTTAAAATATCGAAGTCATCGATGTTGGCCAACATCGCTAGCAAGTTTAAGCCGTACCTAATGAAAGAAAAGTAAATTACTTTATATACAAAAAATACAATTTATACAAAATTCAACAATTACGAAATCGAAATTTTAAAACTGGATAAAAGAAAAAAATAATATATTTGATTCAAAATTTAAAACTTATTAATAGAAAGCATTATTCATTCAATTGATTTTTTAAAGACCTTTGGAAACTTAAAAATTTAATAGGAGATGACATTATTTATACATTTGATTTTTAAAAAGCTTTGTCAATAGAGAAACACAAAAAAATTCGCTCTGGCAAAAATTTATTCCTCGATCCCGAAATCCACCAAACGCACATTTGTTTAGAGGAAAAAAAATATATTTTACGCAATGTTTATGGAAGGCCTAAGTAGATTTTTTAATATTTTGGAAAAAAAAAGAAACAATTTTGAAAGTTCATTTTGGACCCACATTTGGTTTTTTGGTTAAAATGACCCGCTGAGAGCCCCAAAACGTATTTTCTTACTCAAATTAATCTTCCCTATATATATCGCAAAGTTGCACGACTCCAAAAAATTGATTCTCAATAAACGAAAATCCATTTTATTGTCAAAAAAAATAGTCGAGCTTAGCACCAAGCTAGGATGGGCGGGCTAGCTAACTACCCACCTGAAACATTTTAAGCTACCGAATTTCCTTATATTCCAAATAGGAGTTAAAGGAGCAAACCTACTATATAAGTAAAGTTATTAAATACGCTTAAAAAATACTATGAAACTAAAATATAGGTAAACCTAAAATTAGTAACAAAAATAGGCTAATTTTACATATGTACATTTTTGAAAAAGCTACAATTAAAAAAATTTATATGTAGAATCCGGAATTTCTAAATAAAATGCAAAATAGTTAATATTCTTTAATATTTATTTTGTCTCCTGCAAAATATGCTCCTTCTGAAGCAATATACATGTGCCAACGCTTCTTCGAATCTTCGAATTATTTTTTTAGGCGTTGGGCGGGATGGCTTTCAGCTCTCTCGTCGCATTGTGTTTTATGGCCGGTATGGAGTAAAAACGGGTTTCCCGGAGTTGCAATTTTAGTTTTGGAAAGAGTAAAAAGTCACTCAGGGCAGATCTGGATCTGGTTTTGGGAACTTTCCACTATTTATACAACTGTTCCTTATAAAATGTTGGAAACCGATGGGAACTATATTGTTGAAGCCTAGACAAATTTGCATTTTTAGATACTAATAATATTAAAGTTAAGATATATAGTAGTTATGATTTTAGAGAATTTTTCAGTGTAGTTATTACTTAGATCTAATTATGATCTGATAAGTCCAACTTATGAACCGAAGCACTACACACTAGTGTTGGGTCGTTCGTGAACGAACGAACAAAAAAGAACTATTCACATAAAAGAACGAACTGAATAAGTTCAACAACATCGTTCTTTTTGAGTCAGTCGTTCTTTGTTCGTTCTTATTCAGTTGTTCGTTCTTATATTGGTCTTCTTCTGTTGTTGACGAAATGTGTAACTCAAAATTCCGAATTTGTGCGGATTTCCTGAAGAGGTATATCGAGGTGAGAAGAAGTAACTGACGACAGAAACAGCCCGGAAGAGATAGGTGCTTCCAAAGTAGACCCTTCGCCTACGAAATCAACACATTTTTTTTTTATTTTTCTTCAAAAACTTGCAGATTAAAAATAATATTTGTATCGAATAATTGTAGATTTTTCTCTTAATTCAATTGCGAGATAAATATAAGTCGTAAAATAATCGGATAATGACACCTCTTACTATTAAACATGAATCGCCTTAATATATACGATGGATGGCTTTTATATTAGTTAGATAAAGCTAGGATTGATAAAGTTAACTTGATCCTGCTTTGTTGGTCCCAAAAATATATAAATAATCCCCGCAACCCGTCTTTGTGTTTTTTAAATTTGTCCCACCTATCTTGATCCCTTCAATATGCAACCTTTTTAGACATAATTCCAAGTGCAAAGCTGTCAGCCCTTTTTTTAAATAATATTACTAGGGGTTTAAGCTACTCCTTGCTTTGCCTACAAATCCACCAGATTCCCTCTTATTTCATTTCCTATGTAGGCATATCATTTTAAAATTATTTCGCAGAAACTTTGGATTTAATCCAAGTCAAAAAACAAATCTATTTGTTGTAACGTAACGCCATGTATATTTTCTCTTAGACCTTTTAATTGTTTATTTAATTGCAGGACTGTTTCCTGGCATAAGTTTTACTATATATATTGCTACATAAATATATAAATAACTCTATAAAAATTTAAGTTTCTAGTATTTAGTTTTTAACAATATACAAATATTTGCTCATAAAATGTTAAATTTTTATAAGTTTTAATGCTATTAAAATAATTAACCAAAAGTTTTGGAAATGGCTTGATTGCGCCATCTCTTTTTTTTTTTTTTTTGATTGCGCCATCTAGCGAAATCAACTTTCCTACGCCATCTAGCGGCCGCACTAATTACAAAATTGTCAACTGATACAAATTTTGTATTAAACTAAACCAAAATTTTTTTAATAAAGAAGAGAGCTGACATTTTTCGATATATTTTAATAGATTTATTTATATATTTAAACAAAGGACCTATTTAATATTTTGATTCAAGAAACCAATTTGTCTCTGCCATTATTCAACTAGAAGTAGAAAACATCCTTTTCCCTGCATCTGAAATCGTTTGCCTTTTAAGCACTTGGCTAGAAAGTCATTACAAAATGAGGAATTCTTTCGTCTATCGAAATTATAATTTTTCTCTTATTTTTAACCCCCGAATCAAAAAGAGGGGTGTTATAAGTTTGACGTGTCTGTCTGTCTGTCTGTGGCATCGAAGCTCCCGAACGCATGCAGTGATTTCAATTTAGGTTTTTTTGTATTAAAGGTGAATTATGTGCGAGTGTTCCTAGACATGTTTGATGAAAATCGGTTATGCTGATTAAAAGTTGTGGGGAGAATAACCGAATGTCTGCAAATATACTCAGATGGGGTCTCAAATGAAACCACACTTAAATAAAAAATATCGACGATTTCCCCCGACGCAAAAAAACATGTAACAATGTAACCTTTAGCCTATTTATAGAAAGAAAAACTAGTAATTAATAAGTAAAAAAAAAAAAAGCGAACCAGCTTGACCTTAAATGTAATCTATACCTTAACAAGAATCTAAATTATAGTAAGTATATTATAATGTACTAAAGTCTAACTTAACCTAACCTACCTTTAAAAAGTATGAAATAAAAATTTAAATTAAAAATTTAAAAAACCCCCGACACAAGAACTTAAGTAATTTCCCTTTAAAAAGTAAAAAATAATAAAAGAAACTTAATGTTAAAGTACTTCAGAATCTATTAATAATTCTAAAAAAATACGTCGCGTTGGGGACGTGCTTAAGGTACTTCATTTTTGTTAACCGCGACTGTATTCCTTTAAAGTGCCCTCTAATTAAAAAAAAAAAAAATATTTCCCTGCTCACCCCCTATGCCCCTCCTCCAAGGGGATAAGCAGGGAAATATGTTTTTTTTTTAAATTAATAGAGACTTTCATGGTAAATAGCGTTTTTGAGCTAGCGATGCCAGTGCTAGGCAAATGCACCAGTGCTACTGCCGGGAATCGAACCACCGACCTTCGGTTTTAGAGGCGAGTACTCTACCACTTACGCCACCGACGGTCCTCTTATTATGTTCCCTTTAATAACTCCAAGATCTACTCAGCTTTAACAGAGTTTGGCCCATTATATCGCACCAGCTGTAGTGTACATTAAAAACTCAACTACCCCAAAATAAAACTCAGCTGTTATCTCACAACGCTCTTACGCTCTTTGACACTCAAACGCTGCACTGCGCTCTCTCACTCTCTGGCGCTCTCAGCCGAGTGCCGACTGTCGCTCGCAAGTTGAAAAATTTGCGCTTTCAGTGTGCCATCGATTTTTCCCGCAATAAGTTCATCGTGTTGTCCTAGGCACGGAAACAGCTGATTCATTCGTGTTTTGACTCACGAGACGCGGTTCGGCTCAAGGCGCTACGCTCGATTTGTTTACGTGCTGAGTGCATTTGACATTTGGGCAAAAACAAAAATAGTGCCAAAAATATTTGACACTTGCAAGTGCAAGTTAGCTAGAAAAGAAAATTCAATGAAAAGCGATGAGAAAATCCAAAGCAAATATATAAATATATATTTGTTAAATCAAATTTAGTGTATGTGTGTGTGTTAACTAAACGGAAATAGTTGTGTATCAGGAAAATGTTGAAATGTGCAACGGAAACGTGTGGCCAAAGTTGGCCATTATAGAGGACAGCAGTGTTAGTGAAGTGCCTGAGATGTGTGTAGCTGGGTGGTGGTGGCAAAGTGTTGGGCGGAAATAGAAGCTGTCACGAACTTGGCGCATTAGCAACACAGAAATCTAAAAACGGCAAAAATAAAATAATAAAACAATAAAAAGCACAAAGCATTAAAAACGCGTCATCAGAGGCGCTGCCGCGCCCCAAACACAACACAAATTTATATAAATTGCACCGGAAGTGCGCCTAAGTGTCGCTCGGCCTTGCCTCAACACACACACGCACACTCGGAGGCTCACTCACATTTACACACATACATATATGTGAGTGTTTTTGTGCATTAGTGTAAGTTGGTTTTGCTACACTTTTCGCTTTCCCTTTCACTTTCATTTCATTTGTCGCTTAAATTGCACAAAATTGCGTTTTTGACACAATTAAGCAAAAACGAGCGCTTACCAACACTCATTTTCCTACACTCCCCCTCAGCCTCAGCCTCAACCTCTCCTCTATCTCTTTGTGCGCCGCTCTGCTCATAATTGAATACTGATTTGTGTGAAGGACACACATTATGCTCATTATGCAGCGTGATTATTGCGTGCGTGAGTCACGCCGCACAAAAACTAAGCCCTAAAATTTATTACATGCCATTAATTTTAAGCCAAATTTTTAGCACGCTCGCAAGTATTTCAATTAGTTGGGCATTTTTTTGAATCTAAGACTACAAAAGCTTTTGGGCTGGGCAAAAAAAAAAAACAATGAAGCCAACGTCATTCTACAAACAACGTGACTTTGGCGTCTGATAATAAAATATATTTTTAATTTCTTTTTATTATGATTTATGAGGCACGGCGCCATTGCGCAATATAAGAATAAAAGTAACGCTTAAATTTTATACAATTAACTATAATTTAATTGGCGCACAAGAGTCAAAGAAAACAATTTTTGGAGAATAGCTTTATTGTGCTTAACAGGTTGCCATGAGAGAGTAAGATAGTCGAAGTGTGTTTTAAAACATGTGATAAATAATCGTATGCAGTCATAATAGATAGGTGTGAGGTTTAGTTACGTTAATTAAAGCACAAAAGATATATTAGGACAAACATTGGTATATTTGGAGCAAAAAAGTGCTTTATAGGAAGGCCCCAGCTGGATAAAGAGCAAAAATTGCTCACAAAGATTTTGTAAAAATAATGATGACAAAGATAAATAAATAAATAATTATTGATTTTTTGGGTAATAATGGCTTAGCTGATTGCCATAAGTGATAAATATGTTCAAACAACTGAAATGAATGCAAATTAAAAATATCTTTCTTATATATAAAATTCTCGTGTCACAATGTTATGTTCCTTTGAAGCTTATGGACTCACGAACGGCTGAACCGATTTGGCTAATTTTGGTCTTGAAATGTTCGTGGAAGTCCAAGGATTGTTTAAGGTTGAGAAAATATAACAAAATTGCGACGAAAATACTAAAAAGGACAATTTGATTTTCCAATACAATTTTTTTTTTAATTTAGGTTGGCATTGTGTACATTGTCAGATTAACTAATATTTTTTAGTTAATAGTTTTTGTCGAAAGGAAACAAAAAAATTATTGACGATTCATGTTTTGATTTCTGTGTAAAATACATATGATCAGATCAATATTTGCACATAATGCCGCCAAAAAGACGTAACATTAGCAGACGTTCGCGTAGAACTCAATTGCAATCATCCCGAAGAACAGCTGAAGCTGTGGTACAACGTTTACAAAGGAATGAGTTGAATCGATTAAGAGAAGCAAGATCACATTCTGCTCATACAACAGAAGAACGAAATGAATACAATATGAATGCTCAATTGAGAATGAGACGAAATCGGGAGTATCAGAATCAATCAGATGAAATCCATGCAGAACAGAATTTAATCCAAAGATCATTCAGAGCTACATTCGAATATAACAATACGACCGATTATAGCTCGCGTCAATCTGTTGTAATTGGAACAATGAACAAAGTATGTGATCAATGCCAAGCACTGAAATTTCCCAATGAAACAGCAGGCCTGCTTATTATCAAAAGCAGTGTATTCCGAGAGGTTCGCTGCTGGATGTATTCGGTAGAATGGCAGAAGAGAGGATTACCTCATGCGCACATTTTGATTTGGTTGGTTCAGAAAATACTACCGCATGAAATCGATGATGTGACATCGGCGGAAATCCCAGTTCAAACAAATGATCCAGAATTGTTCGAGGTTATCACAAAGAATATGATCTGAATATGGTGTGCTCAATCCAACTTTACCATGCATGATCGACGGCAAATGCTCCAAAAGATATCCAAGGGCATTGACTTCGGACACTGATACGGGTTACGATGGATACCCATTATATCGCCGTAGATCAACAGAAGACAATGGCAGATCAACCACAATCAAAGTGCAAAATCAAGAAATTGAAGTTGACAATCGTTGGGTTGTTCCATTTTCGCCATTATTATCAAAAACGTATAAAGCCCACATTAACGTCGAATATTGCAACTCAGTAAAATCAATAAAAATATATCTGCAAATACGTCAATAAGGGAAGCGATATGGCGATTTTTGGTGTGAGAGCCGACTATGTGAATGACGAAATTTCACAATATCAAATAGGACGTTGCATTAGCAGTAACGAGGCAGTATGGCGAATTTTCTTATTCCAAATTCACGAACGACACCCAACCGTTGCCCATTTAGCAGTTCATCTAGAAAATAGTCAACGTATATCTAGACGAGCGAGCGAAGCGAGCGTGCCAGAGGCCGGCTAGTATTTATATATATTAAGCAGATTGGTGTGGAATAAAAATACTTTAATTAAAAAACATTTGAAATGAAAATATTTCAAAGAATAAGAAACCAAAAAAACTGATCCAAACTATAAATAATAATCTTAATACATAAAAATTATTATAGGGCCCTCCATATTCAATGTGGCTTAAAAGATTTGTTTTTTGGAAAAATTTAAATTTTAGACTAGTATTACGTACAATTGGGTCAAAAAGTACTTGAGATGGTTAAAATTGACCAAAGAGAGAAATCCTAATGAATTGGGATTGCGTATCTTAGAGCCTTATTGGCACCTTGAACAAAAAAATAAAGCCATTTGAGTTTAATAAGTTAATAAGCTTTTTTTCCTCTTCGCAAAAGGTTAACTGGTCTGTTTGATTATGGCACACAAACGTCGATAAAAAAAATGGCGTACGTAAAGTCGGGCGCGGACGACTTTAGGATACCCTGTACCACTAGCTTGTAATAAAGTCCGATTTCTTCACAAAAAACCAAAAACAGAAGAATTTTTAAGCAAAAATTTTTTTTTTGACCGATCGTTCCTATGGGAGCTATATGATATAATCCACCGATTTCAATAAAATTTGACACGGTGCTTAAATACCTTAAAAAAGATATGAATGCCAAATTTATTTCAAATATCTTTACAAACAAACCAAACACATCGAATTTTGTATAAAAAACGTTTTTTTGGACCGATTGGTCCTATGGGAGCTATATGATCTAGTCAACCGACTTGGATCAAATTTAGTACAGTGCTTAGGAACTATAAAATACTTACGAATGTCAAATTTAGTCCCAATATCTTAACAAACAAACGAAACACAACAAATTTTGTTAAAAAATCGATTTTCTGTAAGATCGGACCTATGGGAGCTATATGATATAGTCAACCGATTTCAATAAAATTTGACACAGTGCTTAAGTGGTCTAAAAACTTTCCAAACGCCAAATCTGGTTGAGATATCTTTATTAAAAAACGAAATATAGCGAATTTTTCTTTAAAAAAATTATTTTGGCCGATCGGTCCTATGGGAGCTATATGATATAGTCAACCGATTTCGATCAAATTTGGTACAGTGATTGGGAACTATAAAAAACTAAATACCAAATTTGGTTACGATATCTTCATAAACAAACGAATTACTCATCTAAAACGCTTTTTTTTTGTCGAGGTCGTCTCAAACACCCCCATGGGAGCTATATAATTTATCCCCGATATTAAAAAAATAAAATAAACTTGTTTCTTATGGATTAATATGGGATCTAATGTGAAAGTTTGGTAACTCTAGCTCTTACCATCTCTGAGATCTAGGCGTTCACACGGACAGACGTACATGGTTATATCGACTTCTCTATTCACCCTGATCATATTTTAGGAAACTTTGAGTGTCTCCGACGTCTCCTTCTATATGTTACATACATTTTCGGCTTGCACAAACTTAATATACTCTTGGTACCATACGGTACAGGGTATAATAAAGTTAACTCAATGTAAATGTTATATGTATGTATGCTCCGAAATGTGTAAACGCTCCGAAACGAAATATTTACTAACACAGCTACAGCTTAGTAAAGCAACAACAAATACAATATTTTATTTGCAGCTGCATCTGAGCACAAAAACAACAACTTTGAAAAGAAGGATGAAGCAAACATGTCAAAGAAGAGAAGATCAAAAAACAAAAATTACATAACAGCGTAAGCAGCTCATTTCTCGCATTATTGTTGCTAGCCCAACAACGTCCTTTATACAAGCGCAGAAATTTTGTTGTTGCTTTTGCATTGGCGCTCTCGGCTCTACATATGCTCAATCTTTGAAACGCTCAGAGAGAATTTTAGTCTGGTCAAGCGTTGTTGTTGTGCAAGCATGATCTAGAATTTGCATTTGATTGTAAAGATGTCCGCCAAAAACAAGGCGAGAATGCTTACGAATGTCGGTAAGAGTTGGTATTTTTTAGTTTCAATCTCGCTTTCAAATTTGATCGAATTCTAACTGTAGAGCACATTGAATATGATGGTTTGGTAGAATGATCCGCTCTTCGTTAGCAGTAATGTTTTTTTTTTGCGCCCTTTTTCATAGTTTTCCTATATTTTGATGGTTTTCTTAAAATATAAGACACAACAGTCTGGGTTTTACAAATTTTTGCAGCTATCTATCTGATTCTAAGGTGGCACACTCTATCCCGATATTTTGCCTCTTCCTTCTGAAGTAAGAGCAATACTACGACACATTTTTCGTTTAGTTATTCAGAAATGGCAGAGGCAAGTAAAAGACAAAACATGATGAGTCTATTTGGTTGATCGGGAGTGTAATAAAAGCAGCTCAGAAAAATTAGTGGGACCAAAAAGTTTTACTCCAAAGGCGTGCTTGTCCTTAACATGAGTTTGTTTTCGACTTTGGTTGCTTGTAACTTCAATAATTTTGACTCAATATGTACTAATTTATATACAAGTGTAGATTTCGGAGATCACAATATCATTCCTATGCAGATGAAGTCTGTTAAATTATTCGATATCTTGCCGTTCTTCTGTAGGAAAATTGTAAGCTCTTGTAAAAAAACTAAACCCCCTTGAGAACATTTTCAAAAGAAATTACACAGTCAAAAATGTTTGTAAGTATGATATGTATTTATTCCTTTTACTCCATAGTGAAGCATATGGCTGCAAAAAAATTCTTAAATCTACTTCCATCCGATGACATCCTCTTAATTTCATTCCAGTTCGTCTCACTCGCTTCAACTTCTTTATCTAACTGCCTTCTTTATGTGTGCGCTTGACGACCCCTACTTGATCCTTGACGGTTTCATTTTATAGTCTGTCTTTCGGGGCGTATGACCTATCCAGTTCAATTTTTCTTCGTTATATTTATCTTGAGGGTTTCATTTTATAGTCTGTCTTTCGGGGCGTGTGACCTATCAAGTTCAATTTTTCTTCGTTATATTGTATTTATCTTAATGTGACTTTTTGTTACTGCCCATAGTCTTTCATTTGATATGGTTTCAAGCCTTCGCATTTTTAGTATGCGTCTAATGCATCGATTGACAAAGGTTAGACATCGTTGCAGGGACCGCGAGTCTGGTCTTCCAGGTTTCGCACCCGTATAGTATGACAGATACGACATTGTAATTAAAGATTCTTAGTTTGGCGCCGCGTGATAAAGATGAGGAGTTCAAGATGTTTTTGAGTTGTCCAAAGATGTCGAGATGATACATCCAAGGTATCAAAAATGTTCGACGTCTTGTATTGTTGTTGAGCTTAGATGAAAGGGATGGGTATTACCTGTGTTGATGCGTATGGCCTTAGTTTTAAGACGTTGTTGCTAAGTCCTAATTAGAAGCCATCATCATCATGCAAATTCTAATGGCGTTAAAGGTGTATATTTCGTAACTTCGAAGAGTCATAGGTAGGTTGGTACGTTTAGGCGGCAGTTGGGACTCAGCGCCCCAACTTACTTAGGCCAACAACAGGCCATTTGTGGTGCCAATAATGAGAAGAAAGTGATGGGGATAAAGAAGAGACAGGAAAAATTAGGGAAATAGGAATAATGGAAAGTGCAGGACCATGTTAAACGTGGGATTCGAATCCACAACGTCTGGGATGACAGTCTAGTTCACTGTCGCTAGGTTATCGAGGCCGCTTCGAATAGCCATAACTTTAGAAAACCCAAATCGTAATTGATCTATTGAACTTTTAAATGAAAGGGTAATAGTGGAGAGGCAGACTACCATGTACATAACCGAAAAGGTAGGGAAAAAAACGCGTTTTACATGTACATAACCTCAAATATTTCAAAATACTGACGTGATGGGATGAGAGCGTTCTGCGGAAGGCCGGCGTACATCGCACTGGCACTATCTTCTACAAGAGTGTCCAGCTCCTTGCGTACGCCGACGACATCGACATCATTGGGCGTACCAAGCGAGATGTCACCGCGGCCTTCAGTGTTATCGAACGGGAGTCTGCGAAAATGGGTCTGGCGGTAAATGAGGGCAAAACGAAGTATATGCTGTGGTCAAGTAGGGACGTGCGGCGGCTTGGGTCCCAGATTACGGCCGACAGCTATACTTTCGATGTTGTCAAGGAATTTATCTACCTTGGCACCGCCGTGACCACCGACAACGATGTCAGCCTGGAGATCAAGCGCAGAATAACTTTTGGAGATGCTATTTCGGTCTCAATAGGCAATTGAGTAGTAGAGACAGGCCACTACATCAGGCAGATAGGCACTCATCCTTCCAGTGCTTCTTTACGGCGCGGAAGCCTGGACCGAGTCGCTAACTGATGCAGCTGCCTTGGGAGTTTTCGAGAGGAAAGTACTGCGCAAGATTTTTGGTCCTATTCGAGTTGGCGATGACTACCGCATCCGCACCAACCAGGAGCTGTATGAGCTCTTCAACGACATGGACGTTGCTCAGCGTATCAACATCCAGCGGCTTCGCTGGCTCGGACATGTCGTTAGGATTGACGAGGATGCTCCAGCTAAACGTGTGTTCGATGCGGTAGTCAGCGGCCGTCGGCGGAGAGGACAACCGTGTCTGCGTTGGAAAGACCAAGTGGAAGGCGCCCTGTCTTCGCTCGGTGTGACCAACTGGAGAAGGCGCGCGCAATGCAGAGGCGCCTGGAGAGACGTTTTAAGGCAGGCCGTAACCCGGTAATCGGGTTGTTATGGCCACATAAGAAGAAGACGTGATGGGTCAATTTTGGCCCGCGTGCTTATTCTACGCCTCAATTTAATTTCGTAAAAGGTTCTTAGCTTCCAATTAACTGACATGACCCCGGTATTTGTAGGCCTGTGTTATTAAATAGTTTCTACATATCCTGCGAAAGGCTTTATTTGGGCCGAAAATAATTAATACCATTAAAATCAATTTGATGTACAATACCAATGTCAACCATTTTGGCTCAAATTAAAAATGGCGAATAGGATATGAGCTGCATTCGATGGTTCGACTGCTGCAGTTATTTTTAAACTTTTAACCACAACAGTAACATAATTTCGATTTTTAAATCAAAGATTCAATCTTGAGTGATGCCAGCTAATCCCAAATAATTCATAAAAATCCTTGAATTAAAATTTAAATCTAAATCTTTAATGTTTGCCACATTTAAAGTGCAATTTGCCGCTACAAGGAAAATGCTTTAAATACGAGTATTCCCACACTTGCCATCAAAAAAACTTTTGGATTATTGTAAAAAACTTTAAGCTTGTGTTGTTCAGGCATTAGCAAACCCTACAGCCCAAAACCCATACCAAAACCCAGCCAAAACCTGTTCCAGCATGAAAGAATCAAAACATTTCAAATTACTTGCAACCGGCGAGTTACTTTTGTTGTCAACCTTTAATCCAGCAATCCTCCAACCAACCCATCAAACTGCTCCTCAACTAATTCATTTCATATTTTTGCAACATTTTGCAACAAAATCATTCGCCAAAACTTTCAAAAACATACCCCAAATAAAAGAAGAAGAAGCAGAAAAAAAGTACAAGTAGTTGAGTTGAAAAAAACTAAAAATAAAACTAAAAATAAAAATAAAAAAATAGCAGCATACAAACAATGCGTCCGATTGAAAACTTTTTTAATTGATTTTTGTAAACTTCTTTTGCAGCAGCCACAGGAGCAGAGGCAGCAACAGCGGCAGAAGCAGAGGAGGCATTCAGTACAGGAACTGCCCAGCAACAACAATAACAACATCGTCATCATGGGCAACACACACGCCCGTTCGGGCATATCACCAAATGGCCAACAACCGGCCACAATATCCTCGGCATCAGCATCAGGAGCGGCGGCTGAAAAGTCACCAAGCGGTTCCAGCATGATGCGCTATACGGGCGTGGCGGGCGCGGGTGAGCGGCGAGGCAGTCGTGGTATGCGCGCCATCAGAAACCTGATGGGCACGAAACGCATCCGCGAAGCGCTGCTCACGGCAGCGACAACATCGCCCACGGCTGCAGCCCCGGCACACACCTGCGTTGCGGCTGCAGCCGGCGGGGGAGTAGTTGATGCGTTGCCGGGCATGCCATTGCTGTCGCCTCCAATGTTGGCTGAACTGACGACGATGACGTCGACGCCGTTGCCGACGCCGGAACTGGAGCGAGGACAATTGAATGCCAGCGAACAAATAGATTTTCGTAAGTCAATTTCGAGTGGCCAGTTTGGTTTGGTTTATACTCTTTGTAGTTCTTGTTGTTGTTGGTTTTTCTTTATATTTTTTTTATATATTTGTTGTTGCAAATTCAGTTTGCCAGTTTTGGAAAGCACTCCCCTGCCTGCCACTCCATCCCAGTCCCAGGACATTTTTCAATTTTGCAACTATTTTTTTTCTTTATTTTTGGCTTATTGTCGTCTCAACGTGTGTTCTTTTCTTGTGACTGTTCTTCCCCCCGCTGCTCCCACTCTACCTGCATTGTAACACGGACATTTTGTTACTTTTTGGCTTTTGTTTTATTATGCATATTCCACTCTCTCCCGCTTTCTCTCTGTCTCTGGAAACTCTCACTAGCCAAAGCACGAACTACCCTATTGACCTAGCCACCCCCTTTATTACAATTTAAGCGTAGTTTAAATAAAAATTTTTGGCAAGTTTTTCGAAAAACTTTTCTTCATTGAAGTTTTATGCAATTTTTTTCCCTAATGCTCTTTTTTTTCATTTATGTACTCTTGCAGAGGTTACATTAGCTGTATAAAGTGTTCTTATGATTTTAAGTTAATTTTTTTATGATCTTCTAAATTCGCATTTTTGAACTTTCTGGTTCAGTGGATAACGTATATCTAGATTATCTATGTTCTTCAAGATGTCGCAAATTGACGGATGATCTTGACTAAAATTTTTTCGAAAGCGATATTTGCTTATTACGTAATATGTAGATTTCCCATGATCATTGATAAATTGCTATTGCGTAAATCACTATTATAAGATAATTCTAGCACTCTACCTTTAATTCCCCATAATGAACTCCTTAAACGAATATTTCCGAAATACGAATATTTTTTGAGTACCCT
This sequence comes from Chymomyza amoena, assembly GCA_037043745.1. Classification (NCBI taxonomy): domain Eukaryota; kingdom Metazoa; phylum Arthropoda; class Insecta; order Diptera; family Drosophilidae; genus Chymomyza; species Chymomyza amoena. The sequence goes on from JBAMAX010001622.1 coordinate 41,624, forward strand.
GCTTACTTGACGTGCTTATAATGAAACTCAGCTCCAATTCTTAAGTTCACTACAAAACTGGAAGATCCTAAATTTGTCGAGTATAAGGCTTCATTTTAAAGAAATGCTAAGCATCTTCCTGTTATATGTTACATGTTCAAACTTGGCTCTGTATCTTCCTTTAAAGCCATATTGGACGTAGATTATGATCATTAGGTATCTGGTCTTCGGCGATGTTCCAATTGATTTCCTGGTTCTTCATCTACATATTTTCTTTACGAGAGCTAAACTTTAGTTTGCTGTCAAATAAAGCTTCATCTGCTCTAGATCAGATATTATGATAGCGGAACTTTTTCATAACAAGAAATTTAGATCTCTTCTCCCAAGTCGGGAGACTTGAGCTGACGGCAGCCACTGTGGAAACCCCCGGTGGCAACAATGGTTCACGGATGGGTCCAAAACTGAGCAGGGATGAAATCGTTGGACCCAACACCAGAATTTCTACCGCAATGGGCATCTGGCCCAGCGTGTTTCAAGCGGAGATTCATGCCATAGAGATCTGCGTCCTTAGTATCCTTCTCAAGGGAACTAGGGAGCAAACATGTGCATTTTTCATCAGATAGCCAAGGTTAAAGAACGCCATAACTTCCTCCAAACCGTGTCCGCCCAGAACAGAGTCGTGCTACGTTGGGTGCCTGGGCACTTGGGAGTGGATGGTAACATGATCGCTGACGATCTAGCACGACGGGGTGCGTCCACCCTGACCACATCTCCTGTGCATTTTGTGACAAAAGACAAGACAAAAGGTCTTGGCAGAGCAGACCTAAAGCTCCTGGTAGCTTACCTATCTGGCCACCACACTGTTAGATATCATCTACAGAAAATTGGCCTATCGGACTCTTCAGAGTGCAGGCTCTGTCTAGAAGACGATGACGCCATCAGACATATTCTCTGTGACTGCCCAGCGCTGGTATGAGACAGATCCTGTCAAAAGGGAAAGGAACGGATTAGTCCCTTCCATCTCTGGTCAATACCAACAAAAGACCAACTGCTATTCAGCGGAAAGATCTTTGCTTTAACTTAAGGGTGTGGTATAAAAGACCTTTTGGTCGCATTGACCCACCTCTCTGTGAGAAACCCTTTTAGGAAAAAAAATAATTCCCCATTTACTTTAAATGGCTTCTTTGACGTAACTTTCGAGTTTCATCACATTTTGTAAATTTACGGAACTTATAGGTATAAATATCGAATTTCACAAAAAAAAAATTAAAAATTCATTTCAATTGGAAAGTTCTGAGTAGAAATATACAGAAACAATTTTTTGGAGAGAAAAGGTAGAGAGTAATCCAATGTCGGGCAATTCCCCGACTGTACCACATTTTTTATTGAAACTGGTGTAGCTAATGACAGAGAAAAAAATTAAGATGCAGAGGTAAGACCAGGTTTCCTTTCATTGATCCCCGGAATGTTTTTTTAGTCTCGGAATCAGAATCAAAGCTTGAAATATCCTTAGCACATTTAACATCCAAATTACTTATATATATATATATATAAGTAATTTGGATATATATATATATATAAGGGGTTTTCAGAACACTACATGCTGAGATTTTTGCCCTTGAATGCGGATTCAGAGATCCCAAAAGCTCGAAAAAAGTAATGTTTTTTTTAGGTTAGAAGATTAGTTCGGCCGAATTCGGATTCAGGCCGTCGAAATACATACAAAAACATGTGGTATGCCTCATCCCCAAAGGAGGCAGATGTAAGATCCGGAAACCTAATCTTGGATTCTCCGAATGGTCTTGGATTCTCGGAATCAGAATCTAAGCTTTAAAAATCCCAAGCTTGACAGTTTTCTAATTTAACCTCCAAAATACTTCGTCTTAAGGGTTTTTCTGAACATGCTGCGATTTTTTGACCTTGGATTCCGACTCAGCGATGCCAAAAACGTCGTCCGACAACTGGTCTCGCAAAGAGTTTTTTTGAGGTTAGGACAGAATCACAGACTAGTTCGGCTGAATTTGGATTCACGTCGTCGAAATACATATGGTATTTCTCGTCTCCAAAGGAAGGCTCTTGTTTTTATGGCTGCGTAATTAATATCAAGAAACAGAATATTATTTTTAATTAAGCAGGTACCTCTAAGTCCAATTCGTCCTCATGCTTGCTCCTTAGTCTTACACTATAACGAAAACTAAGAAAGTAAGAAAGATAGTAGAATACCCCGAAATTTGCGAAAATCTTCAAGCAACATCAGAAAGCAAGCATCGCGATGGAGCCCGCCAGGTAATTGCCGCCCGGGAACTCCAGCATGTACCTGGCAACAAGCCATCGACCGTGAATTGCAAGATGCCGGATACTCCTGGAGTGAAATTAATAGCAAGACGTTAAATAGTGTCAAATTTCGTAAGATTCTTGAATCCCTATGCTCCCACTAGGAGAAAAGGACGATAGGTTAGGTTACATCGCTTGATTCCTGGGGGGAGTCATACATAGATTGCACAGGCCTTGTACCTGTCACCGAACCGTCGACCATAAATTACAAAAAACTGGATGCTCCTTGAGATAAATTAATAGGGAAACGTCGAACAGTGTCAGATTTCGTAAGATTCTTTAAGCGCTATATTCCCACTAGAAGAGAAGGACGATAGGTTAAGTTACACCGCTTGACTCCTAGGGGGAGTCACTCATAGATTGCACAGGCCTCATTGGAACCGTAGAAGGACTATAGTAGTAGTCGAATATCCCACACAGATGATATAAATAAGAAATGGGCTGCTGCTATGCTGCTGAGGCGTAGCGAAGCCCCCCAGTTTTATTTTCATAACTTTACTGCACTTTAAGGGCATTTCAAAGTTTCCTTTCACAAATTCAATTTTCTCTTTTCTAACTTTATGTTTCGGTATATAGAGCACACTTTCTACTGTCCTCTTTTTTGTGACCCTCCCCTCCCCCACTGTTGCCCTGCCTTTGTTGTTTTGCCTGCACTTGACTTTTTGATTTTCTGAGCTTCATTTTTGGGTGCTTGTTGTAGCTGCTGTTATTGTTAGGTTACGGCTTATATACTCACTCGTCACCCCCTCAGCCGCACCCCTAAAAATATATAAAAAAAACTTGGCAGAAACTAATGCGTATTGCTGCAAGGAGAACGCGTTGTTATTGTTGCTCTTCACTAACTTATTGGCATTTGGCTTGAAGAAATAATATTTTTGTGCTTATTGGATGTGCCAAGGCAAAGTGAAATCAAAAATTTATAGATTTTAGTTATTTATGTGAAATCTTTAAGTTGGAGCTGGAGCTGGCGACTGCTTTAAAAGCAAATTTGAAGCAGCTCGCTCCACGTATAACTCACACAAGCTCCTCCGCTCCATGCACACATAAAGTACCTTATAAACCCATTTCAAAACTGGCCTGCTGTCTATTAAAAAAATATAAAACGCGACTTCAAAAGCCCGAGACACTGAGCCCTTTTTGGGGTCCGGGTTTAGAGATACACACAGGTCCTGGCCGGGCCGGGGCAGCCCAGGCCAGTCAGTTTTGCAAATTGAAATACAAAATAACTCGGAACAATATTTTGCTTACAAAAGCGCGGCAGCATTCAAGGCGCACGGACATATCAAAAACCAATTCACAGCGACGTCGCTGCAGCGCCATTGCAGCAACAAAATGGCGTCCATAGCAGCTCTCGCATACATAGCTGGGGGAGGCGGTGCGGCGGTACCGGCTGCGTTAGTTCCAAAGTCCAAAATCAAATCAACGAAAAATCCTAAACGTGCCGAGCCGTACGAGAACCCATAAGCGAGCGAATATCAAAAATTCCTTTTCAGCAAACAGCTTAGAAAGAGATAGCGCTAGCCTACATATTCACAAGTCCTTTTTGCCATTTTCAATGCATAAATTCATAATTCATGTGGGCCAAGGCACTGGCCCCGTGCAGCTCCCCCCCGGATTCGCTAGGCGAAGCGACCATTTTGTAAAATAAAAAGCAATGCCGTTATTTTGGGCCCATTGCGCGGCTGTCCTTGTCAGCGTGACGTCCTTTGGCAGCAGCATAGAGCAAAGCTGAGCAGAGCAGAGCTCTGCCTGCTGTGGAGTTTTAACTTGGTTTTTATTTTTCCAAAACTGCAGCTGCCAACGTGCTCAATTAAGCGCTGCCCCGCAATGCCGCACCCAACCGCCCCCAAACGCCCCATGAATAAGACCAGGGGCGTAGACGGAATTTTGCTATGGGGGAGCTGAGAATGTCAATGAGGACGTTTTTAAAATATTAACACTACTTGCAAACTAAAAAAAAAATTTTATTCAAATTCTTCAGATTTATTTTGTTCGTAGCTTGTGTAGTACGGCAGTGGGGTAAAACGCGCCACTTTTTAAATTATTCCATTTTTAAAGCAGTCAAACGCCTGAAGGTTCTAACTGATCTAATTGCCTCGAATATTGAGTATCATGAAAGTTTCGTGACGGTAATCCAGGTTCAATATTTCCCAAGTGGCCCGTTTTGCTCCACGCTCCGCTACAGTAGAAAAATACTTTTATTCTGGCTAAAAATGCTTAATGGATGAAACTTTTAGAGAGCGTTAGGGACTATGTTCTAACTCTGAAACCGAGTTTCCCTGTTTGGGGTTAGGAGGCGTGGCACCTGGGCCCCTGGTGGCTGCTATAGATTTTACATGATAGATTTTTTCTATCAATCTTCTCCTTCGAGGAGAGGAAAAACATGGTGCAGTGCCCCGTTAAGATATTCGCTATGGATCTGGATCTCGGCCAGAGTGCTCGTGAGATGCGACAACCAGACATCATGTCCCATTCTCTTTCCGCCAGAGCTGTAGCCGTCTCCCTGATTTGCGATACGACATTCTGTAATGGTATTTCTATATCCGTAACCGCTGAGCCGTTCCTGGCGCACTCGTCCTCCGCCTTGTTACCAGGGACCACTGTGTGACCCAGAAACCAGCATAAGGTTATTGAGTGGTGATGGATACGATTGAGCGTTAGATCCTGTTACAGATCAGTTTACTCTTTATAGTGTGCGATGACAAAGGTTTAATTGCAGCCTGACTATCGACAAGAATTACAATATTCCTTGGACTTCCGTCCAAGGTTCCAATAAGTCTAGTCGCTTGCCAGACTGCGTATATAAGCTTGAAAACCGCTACACCAGTCGGGGAGAGGCAATGAGCGCTTCAGAGAAAGGCCTGCTCCTGTGCCCTCATCCATCTTCGAACCATCAGTATAGATTGTCAGCCAGTTCCCTTTTAAAGGGTTTCTTTTTCTCCGGCAAAACTGCGGCAAGTTGTTGTTCCATTTTTGAGCCGTGAAGCAGTAATCACTATCCCCGGCCTGCACAGGTACGCCTAACTCAAGTAGGCTACTGCTATGACCATAAGTTGATGGCGTGGGAAGTTTTAACGTCCGGAGTCTCGCAGCGCTTCTAGCCGCTGCCGACTTCACGAAAGTTACCAATAGTTTCAGGTTCAGAATAATATCCAGAGCAGCCTGAGGTGTAGATCGCATAGATTAGGTGATACCTAGGCAAGCCACCCTTCGCGCCTTCTAGATTTTTTAAATAACATTTGGTACTAGCCGCCTTCCACCAGACCAACGTATCATAAGTTAGGATAGGTCTGACGACTGATGTGTATAACCATTGAATAATATAGGGTTGCAGACCCCATTTCCAACCAAACGACTATTTGTAGGTGTATGTAAGCACCTAACGCCCTTTTCATTCATTTTTCCGAGTTTCTCTTTCACGAGAGTTTAGAATCCAGAAAGACAGCTAGATACTTCGCCTTTCATAGATGTTTTGAGTTGCGATCCATCGAGAAGCAGTGGGGTGAACTCAGTGATCTTTTATTTCCTAGTAAACAACCCCACTGAATAGTAACTAAACCTTTAAAATTGTTAATGAAAAAGTAGGGTCTTTAGTAAGCACTATGTTGTAGCTCACATATGTGGCTAAAATTTAACCTCAAACCACTTTCAGTTCTAGATGCTCTAAGTGCCTCGATTATTGAGATTTTTGCCCCACCCTGGAGTAAAACGCGCCACCAATGGGGCAAAACGAGCAATACCAAATAACGCGGTTTTCGCGGGGTTTATTGCTGAAACGTAAGATTCAATTCGCAATTTTTTTAAAGAAATTTTATTTTAAAAATGTCAAAAAAATTAAAAATTTCTTTTATTTGTGGCCTAACGCAGACGTCCTCGATTTTTTCGGTGCGGATGAATTGTTTTCTCTGTTCCTCCTGTGCCAGAGCTTTCATAGGCTTGAAGTCGGTAAAGATGGCAGAAAATGCGACGTTTCCGCCCCAGCGTAAAGTTTGAGTGAGCCAAAACAAAAAAGCGTGGGGCATTTTACCCCATGGGTACATTTTCAAGTCGGTAACGTGCGGCTTGAAAGTGAGCTAAAACTTCACAAACCGATTTCATTTTCGTGTACATCGCCCACCAATTACAATAAAAACTCCATTTAAATTGACTGCTATTTTTAAAGTTTACCAAAATATTATATTTCCTTTCATCGAAGTATTTATGAAGCAGGTCATTTTTAATAAATCACAAATGCCACACCCAAACGAATGCTTACAGACATTTAGAGCTCTCCACCAAAGCTATGTATGAAAATATTTCAAGCCTCCAGCTTGAATATTTCCCAAGTGGCGCGTTTTGCCCCACCCTCCGCTACTTATTAACCAAGTTCAGAAATACAGTATTTCGTATGCCGAACATTGACTGTTGACTCTGAGATTTATGTTTTTTATGGTAGATCAACAAAAGATACTTTGCCAGTTTTTAATAAAAGATCGATTAAGTTTTAAAAAAGAGTTTAAATTTTACAGAAAAATAAATTTTGGTGTTGATCAAAAAACTATTTTATCGCAGTTGTAGAGTAGCAGATTACTGCATTAAATATGTTATTCAGGACTGTTGAAAAATTTTGCGTTTTTGGAAGCTAGCAAACAACTTAAACAAACAAATGATCTGAATAAAAAAGATCTATTTATTTTCATAGATACTTTACTTTATTGAAAATGCCAGTATTAAAAAATAAATATTTCACAAGTAATGAAAGTTTGAACGATCTTAAAATTTGTTTACTAAGTCTTTAAGATATTTCGTTAAAATGCTCTGGGTTCATAAGAACTAGTGGTAAAATATTCGAAGCTTTGTATTTCTAAACTACAAATATGTGTATACACGCTTGAAGACGATATTAAATATCCTAAATCCCCCCTATACTACGCCACTGTTCCTAACAACAACATAGAAAAATTGTGCATAAAAGGCACGTGGCTGCGGCCGGCTTTAATTCTCAGCCTCTCTAGCCAGGCCAGAACGTGCAGGCAATAGCGACAAGCCGCCGTACACGAATAGTCGCTAATATTTATGGCAATTAGTTTTAATAGTTTTTGCTTTTTAATGTTCGTATCAAATTGTAAGACGCCTTTCTGTCATCGCCCTTTCTGTCATCGCCTCTTTCTTCTCTCATCTGCTCATTCTAACCACCCCATTTTCAAACCCTTTTTAAACTTTCACTGTCTATAACTTGTTGTTGTTGTTCTTGTTGTTGTTTGTTATGACGCATGATCAAAAGCTTTCACACTATGTGCAAAACTTTTAAAAGCTGCTGCACTTTTTCTTCCTCTTCTTCTTCTTTGTTGCTGCTTAGCCAATGCACCGCCCAAGCCGCCACGCTTGAAAAAACAACAACGTCGACGCAGCTTGCGGCAGCTCTGCCAGCGCAGCGACACCACCGATGAGGAGGCAACTCCCACCAAACAGCAGCAACAACAAGCAGCGCTGTTTGCTACACCAACAACAAAACAGCCGCGCAAGCGCACTGCACCCAAGCCACCAACCGCAAGTTTAGCCAAGTTGCAAACCAGTCAAAGCTTATCACAAACAGACGATCATAAAGCTTTCGTGGCTCAACTGTTTGCCGAAGAAGAAGCAGCAGCACAGCCAGCAGAGCCGGCATTGTCAATAGCTGCGAATGAGTCTACAAAACAAAACGCAAAAACAGCTGGTAATTGGAGTCGGGTCTTTGTCTGCGCAGCGTGGAGCTGAACGCGTCGCTGCTGCTGCTGTTCAATTTACAATACTTCTTACTTCTTCTCTCTCTTCGCCGTTTCACTCTCGTACGCTGCTTTGTCATGCAATCTGAACACACACACCAACACGCACTAACACTAACACAAAGCACATATAATACTTTTCAGTACAGTGGGCTGGTACGTGACTTTTTACCATGCATAATATGTTGAAAAAAGTTGTTAATTGGATAAATATGTATATATTACACAATGATAAACATACATAATAGGAGAATATATTTTTATAATATATATCTATCTTTATAGAGGGTAAAATGCTTTTAAAAGTCTCAATACAAAATATCTACCAATTAGTAATTTTATTTCAAAAGTTATTCTTTTTCATTTAATTTATCTTCTCTATTCCAGCGTTTTTACATTTTCGGGTTCTGAGAACGGTTTTAGGTTTTATCTGTATTTTGTTTATGTCGACGGTATACTTACAGATCTTACTCAGATCCTTAACCTTAATCTACATTCTGTAGGACATTGTTTTTTTCTTTCTTAATTTTCTTGCGAACATTCAAATTTTAATTTATTTTTTACAAATGAGCAAATTGTCTTTCCAAAATGGATTTCGATTCAGAGCTTAGACTGAAATGCTGAAGAAATTATTCAAATTCGTATTGTAATAATTTATAAATTTTTTTTTTTGCCAAAATGTAAAATAATTGCATGGGCGTATACACAAAAATAACAAAAGTCTGTTATTAATTAAAAAGCGGCAATTTTTTAAGCCAGAAACATCAATTTCTCCAGAAAATAATATAAAAATCATTTTTGTATTAACTAATTTTAATTGCCGATGAGTTCAAACTATAATAGACTAAAACTTACGAAGTCAAATGTGATGATTACGATGATATCTGAATAATTTTTAAGTACGGAGCTCATAAGACTCGAATAATAAAAAACATTCAATATTCGCTGATTCATATACAAGATTAATTTAAACTAAAGCTGGGCTCCATCTCCAATTATCGAGAATCGATCTTTTCGACCGATACTAAAAAAAAAACGATTAAATCGACTAATGTCAATAAGACGGTAGGCGCTTGCAAGATAAAACCGAAAAAAAAATCTATAAACATGTTGTGCTTCTAGCTGCGCTCAAAATTAAAAAAATATATATATTAATAATGGTTTTCTCGACCCCAAAATACATATTTGCCTATTAAAATTGGAAGATCTAAGTTGATTTTGTACTATTTTAAGAAAACTTTTTTTGAAATAGTAGCCGACTCGAAATTCATATTAGACCCATAGTTTCGTGGGCAAAAATGTTTCAAATGACCCAAAATCTCTAAATCGCTGAAAGTTCATAATGAATATCGCAAAGTTGAATGACTCAAAAAGATCGATTCTCAATAAGCAAAAATCGATTTTATTGTCAGAAAAAAGAGTAGATTAAATCGATTACAATCGAATCGATGTCCAACTCTTATGTAAACAATGGCTAACTTTGGACGCTAAAGACTACAAATTAAATCTTGAATAATTCGATATTGAATGAATTTTTTTAATTCAACTAATATTTTTATTTTCATAGTTAAAATGATTTACGGTTTCACAATTTGTAGCTTGCCGAAATGCAAAGCAAACCATTTAAAAAAAAATTTATACAAAACAAATGAAATTTGGCATAAAAAAAGAGCTATATAAAATAATTCATAGGAAACTCACAAATTAGAACTAAATGTTTCAAAGAGTGGTTGAAATTTCCAAAATATTATAATTTATGAAATCATTTCTTTAACGAAAAAAGTAGCCAAAATTTTTTTTATTTGCTTAAAACATTTTTATTTCACCTGAAGCATTTATTATTTGATGCCAGTTTGATCTTTGGGTATATTCAAATTTATAATAACAAGATTGTGACTGTTATTTCTTTGTTATTATTGATGGTATCTTTGTTCCATTCTTCAAGAGTCGATTGCAATAAAATCGCTTCGATTAGTAGCTATTTGCTAGCACCTTTTTAGTTTATTAAAAGATGTTGTTATAGTTATCGCGTATAAGTAGCTATAATGGTACATTGCCTTCCGCATCACATTCGATAGCTTAAAAGTTTCGATTAGTACCTGCGAACTACACTGATACGTTCTCCCAAAAATCTTTCTCCAAAAAAAGTCACTTCTCAAGTCTAAATACTGATCGCAGGTCTAAATATTGACCCAATTTGTAGATTGTATGTTTTTGTATGCATTTATGCCTATTTTGGAGCCTATCGATTAATGTCGATACAAAGGGAGCTGAAAAACCATCAGATAACATCTCAACTACAGATAAAATTTTGGAAAATGTAACTTAGCTCAAAAATTGAAAGTAGCTCTAATAAGTGAACTTTCTATGTAATATAAACTCAAAATATATAATTATATAACTTTTTTAAATAAATATATCAAAAGTTTTTTGCTACGAAAATATTTTTACTCCACAAACAACTGGCAAATAATTAACATAATTAAGCGGTGGCAATTGCCCCCCACAGGCACAAAGCGATATCCACTAAGAAACAATGCCTACCCGGCGTACTGAAGAGTAACAACAAACAAACACACACACACACGCACACATGTCAACATAACGCGCTCTCTCAAATTGCCGACTTGGGCATTCCAATGAGCGGCTTCCAATTCCATGCCGCCTAACCAGTTTTTAGACAGTTTTTAGACTCGCTCCCAAGCAGATCGCCATGCGCAACGCTTTTTTCACGTTCGGTTTTATTTTCTGATACAAAACTAATTAGACTATGTGAAAAGTGAAAATTAATACATACATATATATTATATATGCAAATGCAACGGAATTGCATTAACAAATTGTGAAAAGTGTGCAAAAGTGCAGGTGCGGAAGCCCCTTAAGCCTCGCGGAACCCAGTTCTATATATTTTACTAATTTTTTTTCTTGCTCTTTTGTTGTTGTTTTTTGCGTTTTGCCCTTTTTTGGGTGCTCTGCTTTTTGGTGTTTTGTTTTTTTAATTTGTTTTAATTGTCAACGCACAAATTAAACAATTTGTCTGTGCGTGTTTTTTGTGCCCATTTCGTTAGCCAAAAGGCACCCAAAAGCGACGCCAGAACTTACCTATAGGCGCCCTCACCTCCGCCTCCCCCAGCACAGCTCCCCCGGCGCTGTCTACCAAGTCTGTGCTATATACACACACAAACACGGAACCAGTTTTTGAGTTTTACATTTTGTTTGTTTGGTTTTTCTTTGCTCGCCTTTTCGTTTCGTTTTCATTTATTAAGCGTTTTGCTTTTGACTGCTTTTGTTATTGTTGTTCGCACAGCGTTTTGCGTTTGTTTGCCGTTTTTCTTTTGCTAGCCATTTTCCATATGGATTTTCATAATTACTCGCACAACATTTTTGATTTTGCTTTGTTGTTATTAATATTAGCGGCGACGCTTTCCAGTGAGCCGTGACTGACGCTCTCTCTCTCGCTGCCGCTCTCTAGCGCGCTCTTTAGTTTACACTTTCCAAGCGCTTTGTTTTTATTTACTTTTCATTTTATTTTTGTGTTGGATTTTTATTATTTTTGTCTGCTTCACACATGGCGCACTTATGAATGAGCCGCAGCGCCCGTTGCTCATAAATCATTGGAAAGGCTCAGACAGACTCGGGAGTCAGTTGGACGGACGGACGGTCCAGCTGTGGCAAACAATTTTTAATTTTAATTTGACATTTTTGTGCAGCTAGCTCATAATTTTGTTGGCCAATTTGTTAACAAAAGTATTAATTGCGAGACGGGTTAATGGAGTTGGTATGTAAATGAGTGCTGTTTGTCATATAGCAACTCCAAAGCGGCAATAAGAATGGACCCCAAAAAAATTTTCTCAAATGGTACACAACTTATTCGTAACCCTTTAACTCTTTTGTTAAATACGGGATCACTTAGCGATCAATTGTCATAATCTTTTTTTGTTTACAAGCATATTCCATTAAAAAATACCCATTTAAAATCTATTTTAAAGAATCAAATTGACTTTAAAGAAGCGCTTCATTTTTCCCATAGGCAAGGTTCAAAGACTTGTCTTTATAATAACTTGCCTTTAATCGTTCAATGGTCTTATAGAATTATTACCCTAAGTGACAAAAAATTGTATTAGAAATAATAAGGAATTTCAATGCTAACATAATTATCTTTGAAGTAAAAAAAAAACTTCTTTAGAAACAAATTCCCCGCATGCAAGGTTTGAAATCTGATCGTCTCTTCTCAAGTCTCTCTGTATCTATCCGAAATAAAAAAATTTTATTTTGGTTGAAGGAAGTATGCATGACAGACCATATATTCATTATGTCAAGAAAAGTCTAAGAAGATTTTGGTCAAAACAAAACAAATTCCTTACACGCGGTACTGTAATTTCTAATTCTTTTCCAGTTTCGATCTCATTATGATACGTAAGATTACATTCAATTTCCAATTGGAAAACAAATCACAAAACAGGACAATGTCTATCTAACAGGGAGAAACAAAAAATTCTTTATCGATGTTGGCTAGCATCGATTTTTTTTATATTTTTAGATAAAAAACATAGATTTTTGGAAAGATCAAAAAACATTTTTTTAACGCTTTCAATAATTCAAAAAATGCCCGTCCAAAACAGCCTTTCACACATGGGCTATGAGATAATCACAAAAAAAAACCCAATTCCCACTTCCCAATTTGGAAATTACCTAGGAGCCCTGAGGTTAGGGACTTTGGACTTCAAATTTAACTGCCCAAAATGCATAAAGAGTGGTGCCCCTGTCACATGTAAAGTTTACACCACGATTTTAAGGCTTACCAACTTGGGAACTACTTAAATGATTCAAAATACAATATTATGTATTTTTTTAAGATCTAAAATTTTTTGACCAAAGGGTAAAGGCGTGGTTAAAAATAAACAAAAAAATGAGTTTCAGTTAATTTGCCGCCCTCTACCTCTAAAATATGAACTTCTGAGTATACCTTACACAAATAAAATTTTTAATTCAATTTTGAAAAATTTTTGCATTGGAAGATTTTTTACGATTTATAGAATTGGACTTTAGACTTGTTGGATGGCAAGCAAGAGAAATTTCAGCTTGCTGGTCAAAACCTTTTTTTATTGTACCAAAATTGAGTCAACTATTTTGGGTCTTTTAAGTTTTTTTTCGATGATCGGAAATTGAAATAAAAATATCGTTGATAGGAAAAAATAAAAAACATCGATGCATCGATATAACATCGTGGTTACTTCCAGCACTTATACCTAAGAACATATATTTATATTCCAGTTGGATCTTTTTGTACGTAGGGTTACATTTAGTTTCCAATTGGAAAATTTATACTGTGTCTATCTAAGAGATTCGAATTGGCTTTGTTAAATTGCTTTTCAGATTCGTCGTTGTTATAATTTGTATACCCTGAACCCATACCGTAGGATCCAAGTTTCCTCAAAAGTTATGTGGTATAATAATCTTTTTTATGTGGTTTTCCCGCTTCCCTTCAGTATGCGCATATGTGGATTTCGGAAAGTAGAAATTCTCCCCATCTAAACTTTAAAATAGAATTATCCATAAGTTTTTTTGGAATACCCTTATAGAGCACATCTACCAAATTGTTAGAATATTCTATGAAAGGGTTCTCCCCATACAAACATTGATCTGACATTTCCACTACTTAGCTGGGGAACTATTCAAAAACTCTACTTTGTACTCTCCGATTTATCAATAACTATATAGACCTTTTTTAGGAATACCCTTATAGAAAAACGATTCTCCCCATACAAACATTGATCCGCCATTTCCACTACTTAGCGGTGGAACTATCCAAAATCCTATCTTCGCAATAAAAGAAAGTTGTTTGCATAGACCATTTGGGCTGATTGTCAATGAATAAACAAATTAATTAATTCAACCATTTTTTTTACAGAGATAACAATAGCGACAAGGAAATTTTAGAAATGTGCAAATTAATTCTTTATACAGAAATGATTTACATCAAGAACCATATCGCTTACCCAAAAATGTACTGCCATTTGGTTGCCTTTTGGCCCACGTAGCTAGCCAATATAGCCATATTTGTTTGTCCATAATCCTCTCGTCAGTCTGTTCAAAGAAAAAGATAAAAAGCTAAAAACATTTTACAGAAAAATGAATCTTAAAGTTCATCAATTCAGTAACAAAGGTTTCATCGACTCTATAAAAGCCAACCGGTCAATATTCTTGTTCTATTCCGATCAGTCAAAAAAACGTGTTTTTGCAAAATTCATATTGTTTCGTTTGTATGAAGATATCGTTACTGTACCCACCCTAGTGTACATAGGGAAAGGCCCAATAAATTACTAAAAGTGAAACATAGTGATATTTTGTTTCATTGAAAAACTATCGTAGATTTATCGAAAACTGTAATGTATAGGATCATATACAATAAAATATTACACTGTTTTTCTATTTTGGGCTTTCTACCCCCAGTCCACTGACACTCTGGATTTTCAAATAGTTACAGAACATATTATTGTCTGGACGTGTCATCTGTAACTATCCAATTTCTTTTTCTTTCTGGTATAAGCAAAATCTCAAAATTCGAGTTTTTCGCAACGAATTTCCTTTTTGAAAACATTATCCCTTGTCGTTGTATACAACTGTTTCGTAAAACTCGCCTACAATTCTCAAGGTTTCAAGGCAAAATTTGGCGAAAAAATTTTGTTTTTGTGTAAAAGTGAGAGTGGAGAATCTTATCGTCGATGATCACCCCTTCGATAGGGTTTTGAATAAGTTGTAAAAACACCATCTAGAACAGCTTTTAATTGTTGAAAGATGCGAATTCCGAAGGCTTCACTATTTGTTTGTAATACTTATCGTTTGTTTTTTGTTTTATAATATTTATTATGATTTTTGACCGAGTTATAGAATCTATCACCTTATTATTTTGAAGTAGTCATAAATTTTATCACCTTATTATTTCGATACTTAGTTCTTAGCAACTTGATTTCAAGAGTGTATCGTAAAAACCACTCGTTATTAAAAACTCGTTTACCTTTACCATAATGCATGCACATCCAGGGACATTGCACGAATCCCTACTTGACTGCAAATCTTTTTCTCTCTTACTCTCTATCTATCTTCCTCTTTGTTGTTCTTCCGGTGCCTTTCCTAACGCCAGACGATGTGCTCAGCTTGGATTACACAGATTCCATCGAGTTTTACAATTGCAGCAGCGGCGATGATTGCTGTTATGCCTCCAGCTCCACGCTAACACTTCATCATCAACAACAACAATTTGAGCAGGAACACGAACTACATAGACAACCTTGGCAGCAGTGCAGCCTGCTAAGTCCCATGTCCATGTCATGTTCAAGCAATGAATCCCTTTTCACAGATCCCCCCATCAGCGATAACGATCTGCACATCATACCAGTGCCAGCGAAGTTTGGTTATACCGAAAAGGAATTTATAGATCAACAAACAGCACGCAAGGAGCGTCCTTTAAGCGAGATTAGTCTAACATCTGGAGATACACTCTCACCCAATACAGCGCGTGCCATAGCCGAATTACAAAGACGCTGCCGTGCCGACAAGTTGGCCTGTTTGAGCATCAGCCACATCGAGCAGTTCCATATTAAAGCCGAAGGCACACCAGCGCCACCCAGTGTCGATGAGTGCAAACAGCAGCACGTAGAGCTTGCCGTTGAAGTTACGCCGGAGAGCTCGCCCGACGAGCTGATGGCTTTGCAGCTGGGCAAGAAGCTGGCGCAGGTGCTGGGCAGCACGGGCAGTCCCACACCGCCAGTTACGGCTACAGATGCTGTTGGCGTCAACTCGCCGCTGGGCAATGGTGAACTATTTAACATATCCAAGGCCAAGAAGGTGGAGCTGCAGAATCTATCATCACGCTTTGCAGCTGTAACCCAAACACCGCCGACGCCGTTGACGACAACAGCAGCAGGAGCAGGAGCGGACACAGGTGAGTGAAAAATGAGCGCTGGGAGGGTTTTTGACTAGGGTAAGCAAGTGGGTTGGGGACTAAATTGTATTGGGGTTGGGGTGTTGGAGCTGGGCTTGGTTTGTTTAAGCATTTGTAGGGTTTATTTGTGCCCAAGTGGCGTGCATTTATTTGCTCATTTCGAATTCAAGGCAACTTTCAGCATTTAAAATCGGGTTTGGGCGTGGGACCAAAGCGGGTCTTTGGGGCAGGACTTCCACAAGTGCTACTCGTTGTCGTTTGCCATTACAAACGCATTAAATGTGCCACATTGGGTGCTCATGTGTGTATGTGTGTATCGTCTCCTCCGTGTGTGTGTGTTTGTTTGTGTCTCTGCATTTTGCCAAAGTTTAGGAATTATTTAAATTCCCACTTGACCGGTGCAAATAACAAGGCGTGCCAGTATTTGTTTGTTTGTTCTTGTTACTCCGAATTTGCCCCACTTGAGTTGTACGTACAGTGAGTATAAAAATTACTCGAACACGTACGCTTGTGATTTAGAAACTTTTATGTTCATACTTTTGGCAACATTTTTTTAGCTACCAGTTTCTTTCAACGCAAAGTTCGCTAAACTACATTTGGGTAATCCATATTTAGATAGAATAACACTCCCAAAGTAAGATTAAAAGTGAATAGGACAAAGTCGAGGTCTTCTGTAAAGGGAAAAATAAATAATCTGCCATATTAAGCATATAAAAGATACAATTCAGCTAAATCGTCCAGAGCTTTAAATCCGTAAATAATATTTTGCAAATTTTGGAAAAAAAAAAAATTAGATTCCGAATGGCTCCAACGCGATTCTTACAGAATGGGAAATCAATAAGCGCTAATCACACCAATTCCTTGATAGAAACAATTGGGCCGAGCATAATCTCTTCATATTGTAATCTCCATAGTATTTACAGACAAAAGGAGGGGTAGAGGTGGATTCCATTCCGTCCGCAGATTTCTCAGGAGCCCACTGTAATTACTCTCGTACTGCCTCAAGCTAAGCTAAAGCTTTTATAGAGGGGCTGGAACATTTTTCCCACGGAGACCGATTTTCTGTCTACGACCCTAGTTTTTATATTATTTTAAAGCAACTGATAAAAACCATTATTTTATAGTTCCCTTTATTACTTTCTTAGCAGAAAGTTTTGCTGTTAAATAGTGAAAACTCATTGCTGGAGACTGTAGCTTGGTACTCTCAAAAAGAAAACAGAATATTTATATTTGACTGTACTTATCGACTTTGGTCGATATTCAGCTCCTAGTCCAAAGAGTTCCAAATTCGGGTATTTTTTTATAAGCTCTTAAATTTTCAACGAGCTAAAAAACAAAATGTAAAGAAAAATGAAAATAGTGAAACCTAGCAAGAAGGTCTTCCTCAAAAATGGAAGATGAATTTGTATACCTTGTACCGTATGTTACAAAAGGTATATTAAGTTTGTGCAAGCCGAAAAGTGGGTACATACAGGAAGATTCGACGAAGACCACCCAAAATTACCTGAAGTATAGTCTGGGTGAGTAGAAAATTCGATATACAGATTCCGTCAGCCCGTTTGTCTGTTTATCTAGATCTCAGAGATGGTAAGAGCTAAATCAATCACAACTTTCAGATTAGATCCCTCCATAGGAGTCAAGTTTATTTTATTTTAAAGATATCGGGGCTAAATTATATAGCTCCCATAAGGGTGTTTTAGAAGACCTCAAAATAAGTTTTGGATGGATAGATTTGTTTATGAAGATATCGAAAGTTTTTTACAGATCAGCAGCACTGTACCAAATTTAATCAAAGTCTACTGACTATACCATATAGCTGTCATAGGACCAATCGGTCAAAAAACTATGTTTGCTGCAAACTTCGTTCTGTTTCGTTTGTTTAGGATGATATCGCAATCAAATTTTGCACTTAGAAGTGTTTTAGAGTTCCCCATCACTGTACCAATTTCATAAATATATATAAATCGGTTGACTATATATGCCTCCCGAAGACTCGATAGATAAAAATAAGTTTTTTGATCATAAATCACTTGTTTATAAAGATACCGAAACCAAATTTGGCATTCAAAAGTCTTTCCCCTCACTGTACCAAATTTTATCAAAATCTATTGATTATATGATGTAGCCCTTATTGGACCAATCGCTCAAAAAATTATGTTTGGTTCAAAAATTTAAGAATATCGTAACACAATTTGGTAAAGAAGTGTCTTTTGCAGCTCATAAGCAATATATCCGATTTGATTGCAAGTTGGTGGTACAGAGCATTCAAAAGTCATCCGATCCCGACTTAAACGTATCTTTATATTTGACTACTTTGCGATTTTGGTAATGGTAGCTTCTTGACAAATATAAAGGGTGCGTCAAAGGTCACACCAACACACCAAAATTTGAATACAAATCGTCCGAATTTGAATTTCTTTGAAAATTTAATATTAATCGGAAGTCCGATGAGTACTATCAGTAATAGAATATTTAACGTTCCAATTACAGCCTCGGCTGACCCTTGTGGCCTTCATGTAAAAGGTCCAATTTAAAATAACTCTCCTGAACTGTCTTGCGAGCATTAGCATAGATCAGTGACCTTACATATCCCCAAATTATGAAAAGAGATTCCAATGTCGTTACATCGCTAAGACGAGAAATAAAGTAGCCGGAGAATATTTTACCGAAGACGTTGACGTTTCGTGGCTTATGTGGCCTGTCGGGCTACCTTGTTGGAATATTTGATCCTACAAGTTCATATTCTCAATTTGGGATCACAAAAAATTGGTGATCATTGTCCGATATCGACCATCATTGTCAGTGAGTGCCCATTCGTTTTTATTCTTGAAGAAATTCAGCCCAAAGTCCACACCACAAATTGACTTCTTGTTTGCATAATAGAGGTATAGCTCCATCCAGCGCCGACCCGTCGAGAGGATAAAAAGGGATAGAAAATGGGGGATTTTCCCGAGCCCAGAGTTTTTTCAGGAACCTGGTGTAATAATGTATTTACTGTCGAACTATCGTAATTCAAGCTGAAGGTGTAATAGAGGGCCGGTACATTTTACCCCCGGGCTAGGATTTTCTCTCTATGGTCCTGCCGATCCAACATACTCGAATTTCCGCAACAAACGATAAATGATATTTTTTTTTTTGTTAGATTATGCCCTTCGAAAAATTTTGTACTACAGAACTCGTTATTGCGTGCTAAATTTTAATAATTTTGACGAATTATTGGACTTTCCATTGAAAAATGATAGAATATACTAAAGACATCTGTCATAAGATGTTAAAAAAGTGACAGAATTACTAAATGTGAGCTATTTTAAATCTAAGTGCGCTCTTTAAAGCAGCATGTACCTATTTATTCTTCTAATCAAAAGAGAACTTGAGACATTTCTCCGATAATTCCTAAAGATCCCAAAAGCTAAGTATAAGAAAACTCTTACGTATCTTCAGAGCTATTTAAAATCCAATTGCTCTTTTTAAATCACCCTATACCTATTCTTCTAAATAAAAGAGAACTTTAGACGTTTGTTCGGTAGCTCCTAAAGTTCCAAAAACCGAAGAATAGTCTATGGCGAGTCTTTTTCTCAGCCAATTTTAATTCGAATTATGAGCTTTGTTAATTCCAGGTGTGCTCGTTGAATCAGCCAACCACTATTTATTCTTCTAATCAAAAGAGAAATTTAGACATTTGTCCGGTAACTCCTAAAGATTCCAAAAAGCAAGAGATAGTCTATGTCGAGTCTTTTTTCCTTAAATTTGAATTCGATCTAAAAATAACTCTTTTCTATTTTCATTGAACACCAACTAATAGAAGCAGGTGTTCGCATAATTTTTAGTCTGACTGTATTTGCATAATTTTTGTTGTTGCCACACAAAAAATATTTATTTTTTTTGAGCCACTTAGACGCTCTATATGCCAATTTCTATGGTAAACATAAATAAAGTGCGGCCAAGTGCTTGTCAAACTGTTACGCACATAATTGAAGTGGCGCCCAAGACAACAACTAGGCCAGCAGCAAGAACCACAACAAAAACAACAACACGGATGACAACAACCAAGTCGTCGACCTTGGCACAAAGTTTTTTAATTAAGTCGCAAACACTCTCTTTCCTCTTCCCTTGAACCGATCTGATCAACGCGCGCCTAAAACAGGGCAACAAACAAATTTATTTTTTTTAACAATATTCTAAGAACAAAAAATTAAAATACAACACAAACAGCCAAACCCAAAGTAATTATTGGCACATTTATGCAAACGGCAACGTGGCTAGCTCCGCTCCAGCCCCCCTATCATCAATCCCTAACAGCACATCCGCCCTCCCCAGCCGCCTCACATGATATTTTAAATATATAATTGCCTGCGAAATAAATGTAAGTAAGAGCAGTCGGAGAACCCTTAGCCCCTTGGCCCCGGCAGACCCCTACAGACCCCAGAAATCCTGCCCACCCCCAATAAGACTTGCACGACCGACTCTTAATTGCACGGCAAATGAGGCCAACGTTTGGCTTATAAACAAAGCTGTCACGCTCTAGCCTGGTCCTGCTCCTGGTGCTGGGCCAATGGTTTGGGCTCCGTTTGCTGTTTACAAAAACATTTGTAAAACAAAAGCAAAATAAAAAGTCCAGTCCAAACAGAAAGTTGACTTTGGCGCGCCGAATTTGTTATACACTTTAGAGCATGTAGGGATTTTTTGACATAGACTATAGACCCTTCAATTTGCAAAATCTTTATTATGGATATCATCAACGACGATAGCAACTTTATTACTGTTTCTGAAAAATTCTTAAAAAAGTTGGCAGCTCTACTATTTATATATACTCAAGACTTTTTTGACAACCCAATATTTGATGAAACGGACCACTCGATATCTTCGATTTTGGTGATAGATGGTAATCTCTTCAATTTTCAAGACTTCTCAAGTGCTAAAAAAATATATCTTAGTGTCATATCATACATTAATATAGTGTGATTATGAGCAAAAAAAGAAAACGTTTGCATAAATAATAAAATCTTAAAAATTTTTTTTAAATCATATTATTATCTAGTTATCGATAGCTAAATATTTAGGTAACCTTTTCTTTGACAAGGTTCGTAGGCCAATAAAGATTTTTAATTTTCTTTTGAAGGAAAGTAATTAAGTGCTGAAAAATTATGAAAATTCTCTTAATAACCCTTAGTTAAGCTAAGTCAAAAAATTATTTTATTTTACAATTTTTTTTCAATACACCTTATCGAAAGTATAAAATAGGATATCCTTTATCCTTTTTGAAATTTGTATTTATTATAAATGCAATAATATTACAGCTTAGCTTCAATCAGACAACAGAATAAATTAGCTTAGTGTTGATTTATCTTTTTCTTCTTAGATTCCGCTGTTGGGGCATAGGACCGATTTCTGTTTTTATTATTTTATTATGAGTAGTTTAAATATAAGCATAAAAGGGGTAATAAATAAAAAAATTTAATTAGCACAAAAACGCTGCAACCTTTCGGATCTAACTCCTCAGCTAGTCCAACTCTAAAGTTAAGCTTAATTTTTTGAGATGATTCAAGTTTGGTTACAGCGTATATTCTAAGAACATGAATTCGGGATGCCCCATTTTTGCAAGAGTATGACACCGTGTTAAAAGGATTCCTCCTTAATAACGCATAACCTGCAGTTGTTATAATCTAGCTTGCCCCATCTTGCTAAGTTACTTCCTAAGCCTAGTGTTCCGAAGACTACCCCAACAACGCTAAATAGAACATATGAGGTTTGGAATTAGAAAGCGAACTCCTTTTGGGTTTTGACGCCATTTTTGTAGCACTATCACCGATAGTTGGAATCATCTTTGCCCCCAGAGAACTTTTTTTTGAATTAGTAATTAAAAAAATAATTTGGTCAGCACTTTGTAAGAATCGAAAGTATTTTAATCATTTTTGGGATACTCAGGAAACTTATATACATAAAGTATGTCCTGTCGCTACTCCTGGAGTTGCACAATATCAAGACTTTTAGTCAAAAAACTTCTGAATTTACTTCATATCTCTGCTAAATCACCCAAAAAATAGGCGGTCGGATTTACCCCACCACTTTTAAAAGTTAAAAAAATTGGCTTTTTTAATTATGATAAAGAAATCGTTAGTTCTAGAAAGTTACGGCAAAGTGTAAGCTTTAATCTGGTATATAGTCAAAACCAATTTCTAGGTCGGGTATTCTTTCGACTATTACGTTAGTAACTCGGACGCACTATATGAGTTTACAGATTGTAGTGGAACTGGAGGGTACTCTATGAGCCTGTACCGTCTCTGTACCATAGGGTATATTAAGTTTGCGCAATGCCGAAATTGTATGTAACATACAGAAGGAAACGTCGGATTCGCTCCAAAGCCAACTAGAATATGATCAGGAATGCATAAGAGAATCGATATACCCATGCCCGTCTAGTCCGTACGTCTGTCCGTAAGAACGCCTAGATCTCAAAGACGGTTTGCCCATAGAGTTCCAAACCTTCACATTAGATCCCATACTAATCCATAGGAGACACGTTGGATATTACCTGGTCGATATCTTCGACCAAAATATATAGCAACCATGGGGTGTTTGAGACGACCTCGACAACAAAAGCGTTGTAGCATTAACAAAACATATGTTTAGGAAGATAGCGAAAGCCACCATGGTGGTCTCCCGAACTACATAGATCTTAATCACTGTACCAAGAGTAGGATCGCAATTCGGTTAACTAGAGCACATAGCTTTCACAGAATCGATAAGCCAGAGTAGGACCTTGCTACTACGACCAGTTCACTATAAATCGTATTTTAAGAAAGATATCATAACCGGATTAAGCATATAGAGATCCTCTTGGAGAACTTAATCAATGTGGCGAAATTTGAACACTATCGGTTGACTATGTCATATAGCTCCCATAGGGCCGTTCTTCGAGGAAATCGATTTCTTAACAAAATCTCCTGCAATCCGTTGGTTATCTTCAGAGATCAGGACTCCAGTTGGACGACATCGTGAGTGATTTTAGAATTCCTTAAACACTATTACTAAATTTAACACACTTCCCGGGTAACTACGGTCATAGAGGTTCCATAAGCACTAATCGTTCCTAATTCGGACACGGAATTCAGCTCCGAAATCCTAATGCACTATGTCCTGTCTCTAAACATACTTGGAGTAAATTTAGCATTCAATATCGAGATTTTTAAGGTCATTTAAGCACTGTCTCAAATTTTACTTGACATATCGCTCTGACTAAATCATGTAGAATCCCAAAAGATAGGCGGTCGGATTTACCCCACCACTTTTAAAAATTACAAAAATTGGCTTTTTTAATTACGATAAAGAAATCGTTAGTTCTAGAAAGTTACGGCAAAGTGTAAGCTTTAATCTGGTATATCGGACTAAATAAGCATTTTATAATCAAAACCAATTTCTAGGTCGGGTATTCTTTCCCTATTCTTTTTTAAATCGGATACCTATTTGAGCTTAAAAATTTGCATGAAATAAAAGTTTTTTTTTTAAACAAGAAATTTAATTTAAGTCAATATTCTTTTTTCAGAAATTATTATATTATTCTCATAATATTATTTGAATTATCTTCTAAAACCACTTTCTAGGCCGGGTTTTCCCTTCCTTATTCTATACTGTTTTAAAAACGGATACCTAATTTATTTAAAAAATTGATTCGAATAGAATTTTTTTTAATTATAAATTATATTAAAGGAAATATTCTTTTTTAAGTATATTTTATATAATTTTAATTAATTTCAAAAATTTAATTAAATAGCTAGATTTATATTTTCATATATAGAGTTTATGCATCTGGATATAAATTAAATTTAAGGAAAGTAAGTGCACTAAAAAGGTATATTAATATCAATATTTTCAAAAAATAAAGTTTCTTTAAACCAAGTGATGCTCTATGCTCCACTTAGAAGCCCAGAATTCATATTAGTTAGTAGTAGTAGTAAACCAAGTGATATATTTCAGCATTTACTTGACAGATAATAAAAAGTTAAAAAAATTCTTTCAAATTATCAAAAAAAAAATACACTAAAACACTAAACTCAATCGAGAATCCACGAAGTCGTTTTTGCAGTCGCTGTATATTATAGTTGGATAAGTTAAATAAGTATCATTTTGCATTGAAATGGTTATTTATAAAGTACCCAACTATGGTTAGTCAATGGTTATAAATGCACACAAAATTATTTTCATAGAAAACGGTCTACTCATTAATTAGACTAAAGATCTAAAAATACCGTCGAATTATCACATAAAGAAATTCTCAATAGCTGATTTTCTCACAATTTTTTTTATGTTTTTTTCCCCTTACGAATAATTTTCTATATGAAGAACCAGTTTAATGTACCCTTTCGACTTCGAATATTTATTAGATTTTATATTACCAAAGACTATAGAACTAGTTCTAGAACTATAGAAGACATTACCTACATATAGCTTTTTAAAGGTCATCCTAAAGATATTCAATTGTCTTCGACATAATGATCATACCCTAATAGTTTTTTAAGTTTATAAAATTATATAAATCATTATATATTTATTTATTTATTTTATTTAACATATAGAACACAAAATTTGTATATTTCATTACCTAGATAGGTATATCTATATATCTTTTTTTATAACTTTTTTATTACACTTAGTTCACCTTGATGCAAATTTTTAATAACGATTCTTCTAATATTTGAGCAAATCTTTGATTTTCTTTTATATCTTTCATATTTTATTACGTTTACTTGAAAAGAAACTTTATTTAAGAAGGAACAAAAAAATTAATGCCTTTAGATAACGGGTGATTCATTAAGACTTTTTTTTAATGATTTGGCAAATCCAAATTTTAAAGGAATGATGGGATCTTTATTTATGATTTCGAAAGGATATTTTATGGCATTTATTTTTTAAAAATAATCTAGTTCAAATGTTGGCCGCAACTGCTTTTTAAATGGTCCATCCTGAAGGTCCAATTTTCCATGACTCGTTCAAGCATTTCCACTGGTATTTGGCCAATAGCACGAGTAATGTTGGCTTCCAAGGCCTCAATCGTTGCTGGTTTATCCACGTAAACTGTTGACTTTACGTAACCCCAAAGAAAAAGTCGAGCGGTGTGATATCGCACGATCTTGGCGGCCAATGTACGGGTCCCGTACGTGAAATTAATCTCTCACCAAATTGACTTAACCAACTAAAAAACCGTTGTTTTTCTTGGTTGTAATGGCAGCTGGTTAACCTCTTCGGGTTGATCTTCTACCCAAATACGGCAATTTTGCTTATTCACGAAGCCGTGGAGCCACTGAACAAAATTTTGTTCGAAAACAACGGATCTTCATCGATATTACCAAGAGCCCATTCAATAAAATGGCAACGTGCAGGAAGATCATTCGGCTTTCCATGATGATTTGCCAATGAATACTGAACAACTTTGCCTTTGACAGCTGTCATGGATCAATCCCTATTGAAAAAAAAGGTCTTAATGAATCACCCTTTAGACATTACGAGAATCACAGATTTGCTAGAAACATATGCAATTATTTATGTACGAGTATATTGAGCTTTTATCCAAAATTTAGAACCGGAGTATAGGTTCAATCACAGGTTGTACCATGAGAATTAAGAAGAAAATCTTAAAAAGACCTGGGGATCATTGTATATAGATGTTACATAATACATATAAAAATGATCCAAATGCCTCTATTGTTGAAATATCTAATAATACGCGTTTATCTCTGATTTGGGAGGCAAATATCTTTTAGTTGGTTGTATGCAGATTATTTTCATAAGGAAGGTTTTAGAAAAAGTTCGAATGTAATATTTAAGATGAAGAAAGTATTTCGCTTAAGAGGACTTTATTTTCTTAAAAACGAGCAATTATTGCAAGCATAGGAATTTAGGAAACAACAAATCCGGGACATTTATGTCTCAGCAGAAAAACTAATCTAATCTATTAGCTATAATACCAGACACTAAATAAGTACCAAACAGGGAAAATTCTGCAATTTGGTCTTAGTCTGAAGAATCCCTCAGTTCAAAGTGTATTTTTTCAATTTTTAAGAAAGGTTCAGACACAAAAACCCATTGATCCGTCACTGGTACTAATATTGGTCATACCATAATCGAAGAAATGCTCACGCTCTTTCAATTCGATAATAAAGGGGAACATAGGTCCACATAACAAATTAGAAGTGATTCAAACCATCTCAGCTACATTTGATAATTATCATTACCAATTCCATGTAGCCCAATTTAATAGAGTATCAAAAACAAAACAACAAAAAAAAAGGGGGAAAGAAAAACTTAAAAATTTGAAACACGTCTTCTGCTGCTTCGTTGTTT
Source organism: Chymomyza amoena (assembly GCA_037043745.1). NCBI lineage: Eukaryota > Metazoa > Arthropoda > Insecta > Diptera > Drosophilidae > Chymomyza > Chymomyza amoena. The sequence goes on from JBAMAX010001622.1 coordinate 67,964, forward strand.
ACAAAATGTCGGCCGGAAACAGCCCTTGAGCGTTGAGCGTTGACGTCGGGATGGCGTCGCGTCGCTGCATTTAATTCCCGCGCGATTCGTTCGTTGCCAATGTTGCCATTGTTTTTAGCCTTTCGAGTGTAGACGACGAGAACGTTACGAACAAAAGTTTAAATTTTAATTAAATCATGTTGAACAATGATACACGTGGGTACTGTCCCTGCCCAGTCCCAGCCCAGCCCCAGCCCGGTTATATACAAGCACGCCTTCTGTCTTAGCCACTTGCTGATGATGATGGCCAGCACGATAAGCATTGGATTGGGTCGTGGGTTTTAGCTAAGCGCTCCACTGGGTGTGCTCAATTTGGGTCTTACCAAGACACAAAAAAAAATAAATTCGAAGTATGCTTTAAGCAAACCCAGAACTCCGGCTGCTCCTAAAAGTATACAACGAAAAAATTGCACTAATCCCTAGCCATGCCTTGGTTTTTCCTTTCCTTTGCTTTTCATATTTTTAGCTACTTCAACGACTGAAACGCAATCAACTGTTATAATTTCGTTTAAATCATCTCAAACACCTGTGCAGTCTCAAACATTGCCCACTGACAATGAGGAGAATGACGTTGCTCTACTGCCGCCACCACCGCCCGGATTTGGCACGCCGACTACGCCACATCTTTCCAGCAATGTGCTAAAGAAAGTCGCTAGCTTTACGGCTGAGAAGGCAGCATCAGCATCTGGAGGCACGGGCTGCAACAGCACACAAAATGCCAATGAGGAGTTTGCCGCATTGACAGCCGCAGCAGCAGCCGTAGCAGCAACGTCGACGACGACGACGACGCCACTGGCTGCTCCGGCGGAGACACCAACAACAACAGCACCTGGTCTGGGCTCCCGACGCGGCTCTTCTTATGTGCCCGAAAAGTTAAGCTTCGCTGCATATGAAAAGTTTGAAGGTAAGTCGTTCGAACAATACAAATATATATGTATATATAGGATATACGCTTCTTATTGGGAACAGTTGGGATATGTTAAAATTGAGTAAAAAAATGTTTAACTTTAAAATAGGTTAGGAATCCCTAAATCCTAATTTTTAAGCCATTGCTGTTGCCTGTTTCATAAGAACCACACTTTTACTTTAAAGTTTCTGGGTCAAAATGGTTGCCGGAATTGAAGACATCACATGCGACCTTAAGAATTATTTTTGTTATCTAATAATATTATCGTGCATGGTCTTTTATATCGAATATCTTAAGATGCTTCAACTCCTCTTAAATCTAACCATTGATTAAATTAAAAATCAGTCAGTACAAAATTTTATCTTTTATCTAACTTTATCTTCACTTTAAATATCATTTTAAGTTGGTAAAACGTGATATTTCCCAAACATTGGTCTTTGATATTGAATATCTTAAGATGCTGCCACTCCTTGGAATCTATTTAGCGGATAATTGAGTTAGATATAAATCATAGATAACATTTTATCTTTTATGTTATATTTATCTTTGGCTTCTTAATTTTGTACAGAGAAATCGATGTACTAATCAATCCACGATTTTGGCAATAGTTGATCTTGAATATATTAAAATACAGCCACTCGCAATCATTATAACGATTGATTCAACGATTACTATCTATCTATCATTATCTCCAGACTAAATATAATTCTACGCAGAGAAAACGAGATATTTACCGACTTTAGTGGCTTTTGATATTAAATATCTACAGATGCTTCTCCTTAGAGTTGGGCTCGATCTTCAATTTTCAAGAATCGATTTTTTTCAGCGATTCTTACCTATAAATCGATTAATCTGACTAAAACAGGAAAGCAAAATCTATAAAAAAAGAAGAATATTTATATAAAACTCAATTAAATTTATTTCCATAATTTAAATAACGAAAACAAAAATTCAAAACTTGATAAAAGAAAACAAAAATGAATAGATCGTTTGTTTCAAAGTTCAAAACTTAATAAGAGAAAATATAACATTTAAGTCAGCATTTATTTACATTTTTTGAGATCTATTTTAAAAAAAAAATTTAATAAAACACTTAAAGCGCCCTCTGGCGGCATTCAAAATTAGGAATAGATGGGAAAATTTGTTTCTTTGACACCAAAAACCACCAAATCCATTTGACTAGAGTAAATGGAAGGTCCAAGTCTATTTGTGAATATTTGAAAAAAAAACCTATTTTAAAAAAGGGGGGCGACTCGAAATTAATTTTGGGCCCATTTCTTAAAATACTTAAAATTACTCAAAGAATTTAAATCACTGAGAGCCCGAAACCGTTTTTTTATCTCATAAAATTGATCCGCCATAAGGAACATAAAAGATCGAACCTCAATAAACAAGAATCGATTTTATTGCCAGAAAAAAGAATCAATGTCCCCTCTATCTATCGAGCTATCGTTCATAAATAACATTTTATCTATGTATACTCTATATCCATATCAAACATAATGTTAATTCGGATAATGCTATTTTTTCACACCGATTTACGTGGTCTTTGATTTTAAATAATAATAAGGTTCTACCAATCTTCGCATTCTGCGTATTTCACAATTATTTATATGAAAAGCCAGTTTTAGACAAAATGGTTTCTTTTATATCTATGTTAGTTTACTTAAATATAGAACATAATTTTTGACCGGGTTAACAAGGTATTTAACATTGTCCCATTTTCACGGCCTTTAAATTTGAATTTATTCTAATCTTTAGAATATTTTATTTATGCCCTTTAGCGGGCATAGATAAATTTGTATCTACCAAGGAGAATCCCAAACTCCGATTTTGCTGTTTTTCGATATTACATATCTACAGATGCTCCGCACCTGAGCATTCTATTAAATGAATGTCTAGCCAACTTTCGGTCATTGATTACATTTTATCTCTGTATCTCTATATAATTCAACTTCCAACATAATGTCAATTGGGAATATTATGTTTTTACAAACTAATTATAAATATCGTAAGATTTCAATCTTCGCTTTTTATTTATTTCACAATTAATAATATAAAAAACCATTTTAAGATAAAATATTATCTTTTATACCTATGAATGTGTAACTTAAAATGAAACATAATTTTTGATCGGTTAAACAAGTTATTTACCAACATTCGATTTTCGCGGCCTTTCAATTTCAATGAATTCTAATAATTAGAATATTTTATCTATCTTTAACGATCATAGATAAAATTGTATTTATAACATCTATCTTCATCCCCATACCATACGAGAAAATCAAACTCCGAAATGAATATTTACCTTAAGATAAAGCATAATATATGACCGGGTAAACGAGATATTTACCAAACTTCAATTTTCCGTGGTCTTTAAATTTCAAAAAATTCGAATGTTTAGCATATTTTGCCTTTTATGTATCTTTAATTGTCATAGATAAAATTGTATCTATAACATCTATCATGATCCACTTACCAAATGAAAAACAAAACTCCGATTTTGGTAGTCTTAAAACTGGCATATGGTTAAAATACAGTTTTTATCTTTTTTTATCTCTAAATTTATCTTCTCTCATATCTCTACGATGCGAGTCCTTTAACCGAACTTCTAAGGTAGAGAATCACTATTGGACAGAGGTTAGACCCAGGCTATATAATCTGGACCAACTCATGTTTCAAAGCGTATCAAAATCGGATTACAACTAGGAAAACGACAAAAAGTGAAAATACCATACAAGGTATTCTAAAGTCGGCTTAACCCCACTGAAGTCAACCATTTGTTTTTTTATTCCTATGACTCCAATGAAGCGCAACGATTGCGCGGGTTAGGCTCTATGTGATTCAGATTGGGATTCAATCTCCTCTTCTTCTGCTCCTTGTTGTTCCTGTTCATCTTCTGGTACAGTGCCTGGCAAAATTTTTGTGCTTGCGCATGCCAAAAATTTTTTATGTACATTTGTTTTCGTTAAGTTTACTTTGCAGAGCTTGGCAAAAAATTTTATGCCACGTTTCGTTACGTTTGTTGTTTGCTTAAAGTTAACAATTAGTTTGGCTTGTTTTGGTGTGGGAGCTCCAGCTCCTCCTGTCAGTAGTCGCATCCTAAAACCGTTCAAATCAAATCACTTGAATTATGGCCTGCTCCTTATCGCTTGGCTGCATAATTATTTATGCGTACGCATTAAAGCTTAAATCTTGGGTATTTATAAAACTGCGGCACATTGTTTCCCATTTTCCATTTTCAAATTTTTTTTTCGTTTTTTCGCTCTGTGTAATGTCAGCTTAAAGGCACATTGGAGAAGCTGTAGGCGGCACAAAGTACAAATTTAAACTTTTAATGCACACCCTCAAGTCCAATTAATGGTTTCTTCCGTTGATGCTGCTGTATATCTCGGTCATTGAAGTTTTCCCCCAAGACTCTCGAACGAACTCAGAGCTTGCAAGTACATAAAATCTCTATGTACAAGTGTGGGAAAGCCTTAAAGCCATTGTGCATGTAACAATGGGAAGTATTTATTAGCTCTGCTTTGAAGTGTGAGTATTGCCCTGATTGCAGGAAATGTTTAAGTTTTACGAAAGCTCTAGACGCGGTTCTGATGAATTTGAAGTTTCTGATCGACTTTATGTTCCCCTCAGTTTTTGGTTGTTTTAATACTTTTATATTTTTATTATATTAAATTATCTAACAACGATGCATAAAGGCAAAAATGCACGACCAACGAGTAGGAAAAGTAACCAATGCACTGTTGTGCTTCCACTCTGGTTACTTTTTCTTGTCGCTGGTCGGGCATTTTTGCCTTTATGCATCGTTGTTAGAGTTGCTCACGTCGTTAATCGCGCATTCTTGCCTTAAGATTTTTATACCCAAATTGTCATGAATTTGTTTTTTCCAAAGCTTTCTATAACTAAAATCATAATTTTTTAAACTTGCTTATTTGTTAAAAAAAATGACTACTTTTAACACATACCATAACAAAATTTGGCAATTGTATCGGTTTCGGATGGTTTTGCGATTTTGCCATATATAGTAATTCTAAGAAACACACAATCGTACCAGATGCAAATGTATCATGGAGGTTTTATGCTCCACAAGGAGATAAAGGACATAACAACAGAAGAAGAGCAAGAGCAAGAGAAGAAGAGCAAGAGCAAGAGCAGAGCAGAGTAGAGAAGAAGAGCAAGAGCAGGAGCAGGAGCAAGAGCAGGAGCAAGAGCAGGAGCAAGAGCAGGAGCAAGAGCAGAGTAGAGAAGAAGAGCAAATGCAAAAGCAAGAGCAGGAGCAAGAGCTAGAGCAGGAGCAAGAGCTAGAGCAGGAGCAAGAGCCAGAGTAAGAGCAACAGCAGAGTCGAATAGAGAAGAAGAGCAAGAGCCAGAGCAAGAGCAAGAACAGAGTAGAAAAGAAGATCAAGAGCAAGAGCAGAGTAGAGTTGAGTAGAGAAGAAGAGCAAGAGCAAGAGCAGAGTAGAGAAGAAGAGCAAGAGCAGGACCAAGAACACGAGCAAGAGCAGAGTAGAGAAAAATAGCAAATGCAAAAGCAAGAGCAAGAGCAAGAGCAGAGTAGAGAAAAAGAGCAAATGCAAAAGCAAGAGCAAGAGCATGAGTAAGAGCAAGAGCAGAGCAGAGTAGAGAAGAAGAGCAAGAGCAAGAGCAGAGTAGAGTTAGTTTATTTAACTAATCGATCCTATGATTTCCATTATATTGTTATTTCTAAAGCAAGAGCAGGAGCAAGAGCAGAGTAGAGAAGAAGAGCAAATGCAAAAGCAAGAGCAGGAGCAAGAGCTAGAGCAGGAGCAAGAGCTAGAGCAGGAGCAAGAGCCAGAGTAAGAGCAACAGCAGAGTCGAATAGAGAAGAAGAGCAAGAGCCAGAGCAAGAGCAAGAACAGAGTAGAAAAGAAGAGCAAGAGCAGAGTAGAGTTGAGTAGAGAAGAAGAGCAAGAGCAAGAGCAGAGTAGAAAAGAAGAGCAAGAGCAGGACCAAGAACACGAGCAAGAGCAGAGTAGAGAAAAATAGCAAATGCAAAAGCAAGAGCAGGAGCAAGAGCAAGAGCAGAGTAGAGAAAAAGAGCAAATGCAAAAGCAAGAGCAAGAGCATGAGTAAGAGCAAGAGCAGAGCAGAGTAGAGAAGAAGAGCAAGAGCAAGAGCAGAGTAGAGTTAGTTTATTTAACTAATCGATCCTATGATTTCTATTATATTGTTATTTCTAAAGCATGGGGTTTGCACCTCCAAATCCATCTTGCATGCTGCCAAATCAGGTGAATTAGCTTCAGGAACACGGGTACTATTGGAGAACGAATATTCCTCGGGTTAACTCTCATAGTCATAAATAAATATGTGAGGGAGCAGGGTTCTGACAGTAAGTTATAAGATCAAAGCCAGTCCTGACAACTCTGCTCGCAGTCAGGTCACTTTTAAATAGGCAGCTCCTAACCTGGAGAACGCACGCCTTTTGAAGCCACTCATTCTGAGTACCGTTGTGGATCGCTTTTCGCTTCACTGCTCCTCGAAGACCTTACCGGCGTTACTCTTAGAGCCATACCAGCTACTAAGCCCCCTCAACACGTCAAGGTGACGATCCTCGAGAGGGGATCTTATAGGAGCTATATAATATTGTCAGGGCCGTAGGAAGATAAAATGCTTTCAGATTGAATCATTGTGATCTGTGAGTACGCCAATTATTACACAGCGCCCCTGAGAAATTACCGACTCCGGGGGAGTGTCCCCTTTTATGATAAAATTTGTTACAGTGCTTGGTATCTCTTAAAATCTTTCGAAAGCCAAATTTGGTTACGAGATCTGCAGAAAAAAAAAATTACAGACGGATAGCCGAATCATAATTTAGGTAACTTTGTGATATATCCGGAGTCTCGGGGCATCTTGACTTTGCTACACGCAATACTCACCTTAATTTCCACGGTTTTCAGTTGGAGAACATCTTCATGAGTTTACATGCCGATTTTGGTGACAGTTTTACTATCTACCTATATGAATGACTTTTTGGTTAGCTTCTTACAAAAGTGACTTAAAGTTGGTCATTTATTTTTATAACTCCCAAATTACACAACTGAACTTAGTTAAACTCAAATGAGTTCCATAAATAGGTCTCTGTTTGGATTGTTGCAAAATTCTATTGAAGGAAAGTGAAGCTAATATAAAGATTCTGTAAGAAACTAAAGCTTAAGACACAGCTTGTGATAAAAGTTCCCGGATCTCAGATCCTTAGGTGCTTCAGACGGACGAATAGAAAGGCAGACATGTCTGAATCGTTTACGTTTAACGTCAAGATCATTTTGGTATAAAGGTTGTGTTGTCTTATTTGTTTCCTCTTAGATGTTAGATGAAATTCCTCTTTTTAAATTATGTAAAATATATTTGTATTCATAAAACCGACAACCATTTTTTTTAAGTTTCCTGCATAATAAATGGCTATAGGCGTATGAAAGTGCCAATTACACTGAAAAGTCAGAATCTCGGATTAGATGCTTTATTATATCATCTCTATAAATCTGTTTCAAATTTGGCGTTTAAAAGTTTTTAAAAATTCCCAATCACTGTACCGATTTTGATCAAAATCAGAAAAAAAAAAAAAAAAAGGTTTTTAAGGGCAGAAAATTTAAAATTATTTTTAGAACTGAAGCAAAATACCAAATATTGCAAAACTTATAGCAATGTGATGGTGCAGAGCTGGGCCGTAGAAATAAAATTTGGACTCTGGGGTATTCTGACCCCACTTCTGCACCTTTAGCTTGACTCACGACAGTAATTATACCGGGATCCTGAGAAAACTCCGGGTTCGGAGGATTGCCTCCTTTTCCCCTCTCGTCGGGCCTGGTACAGTCGTCCGCGCTTGGCTTTAATAAACTGCATCTTTTACAACTACAAATTTTCTCTTTTTAGTGGAAATAACCTTTTTTGATTGTGTTCTGTCAACTCCAATCAATAGTTGACTTCGATTTTTATTTTTGACATTGGATATAGTTATTTATCTAGTTTCATATAATAAAACTAGCTTAAAAACTCTTTTTACCAAATGTTTAACTCTATTCCTCTTCATTTATTAAAAACACATACAAAAAAATTTTTTTTTTCATATATTCAGATTGTGTTTGCTTTCATATATGTATCCATATTTTTTACAACATTTTAGTTTAATATGAAAGAAAAACGAAAAACTTGTTATGTTTATTTATGAAATGAGATGAGATGAACATGGCAAACATTTACATTTTTCCGTTTTTTTGGGTAAACAAAAATCAATTGATTGTTTTAGTTGCATATTGTGGAAATATAATCGTCAGCTTAGACACCTCAGTGCCGACACTAGTTATGAGCCACATTGACTCCACTCCATGGATTTCTGGACCATCGTAGAGTTGTGCTTTCTCTTTTTTCTTTAAATCCCTTCTACCAAGTTGTAAGACCATTTGGTGAACGAAATGGAAACTTTGGCCCACTACTCCTTAGACTTGGCAGCAGAGTTGTCCCCTAATCTCCACAATAGCTCACAAGCCAAGAGGTATCAATACTTCTTGATCTAATTGTCTTTCCTGTCGATGCATTGACAAGCTTATTCTTCAGATTTGACCCACATCGACTGGTACTTCTTCGCAAACTCCCAAATATCGGCTCTGACTCGAATAACAAACTGATGCCTTAAAAGTCGCCTACTCTGTGGGCCTCGAAAATTCGATCTACCGAAAAGATATATGTTATTCCCAGTTTATATCGCTCTTGAAGAAATTTATGTTTATGAATAAAGTGAATTTTATTCATGAGTTGTCCGACGGACTTATCAGTCTATTTGATAGTTTATTCTTTATTACCAATTTAAAGAGGTTGCAAGAGCAAGCATCGTCTTCCTCAGAAGGAATCAAAAAATTCCTGTCTGTATGTCTGACACAAAGTCTAGATTTTTTTAGGGTAAATTTCGGGCTTAAAGCTACTCCCACCCGAAACCTATTGGGTTAGTATTTTTTATGTCATTGAATCAACTTTCAAGCAGTGAGCAATTGGACGATGTGTGAGGAGCATGCACTGGCGATAACTTGCTGCTTTATAACCACAGCCCAGACGGCCTTTGGAGCTATTGGAATTTGAAACTAACCACAATTCGTCGGTCGCAGTGGTCTAAATTCGACCAATACTAACCTTAAAGCAATTTTACTGCATCAGAAATGTCTTAAAGAGCGTAGCTCATCATTAATTAAGGCTTTTGACGGTCGTATTAGAAACGAAAAAGAATAGCGAACGTTAAGTTGGGCACAGATGACTTTCAGATACCTTTAACCTTCTCCTTATAAGGCAACTTTAATCAATATATGACAATAATTTTTGGCAACAGAAAATATTGGACGCAACTATCTGGGAGGCCTAAAATATGATATCTTTTCAAACTTCTAACATCCATACTGTTGTGAAGTTGATTCATTTCCAATACATTTTTATGTTTAGGTTCTTTGAGATTATCTTCCTAATTTCTTTTCTAAGATATGGTACATGTAAATCATTATGAATTTCTAGGTTGCTTATCAGAGTTGCTCAGGGTTACGGACTGGTATCTCTAAAGGATTTTGGAATATTGGATATTGGAAGTGCTTGCCTACCCCTAAAGCTGTGGCATCATCCACACTGGTTAAGTGTCTGCTTTGAAGAGCTAAACTTAATTTTCTAGACTAAGTTGTGGCATTGGGCATAAAGGCCAGTTCGACAGTAGCGACAGTTTACTAGACTAACATCCCAGAGGTTGTGGTCTCGAATCCCACGTATTTTTCCTGTCTATTCAATATTCCCATCACTTACGCCCATTATCGGTATAAAAAATGGCGTACGTAAAGTCGGGCGCGGACGACTTTAGGATACCCTGTACCACTAGCTTTTAATAAAGTTCGATTTCTTCAAAAAACCAAAAACAAGAATTTTTAAGCAAAAATTTTTTTTTTGACCGATCGTTCCTATAGGAGCTATATGATATAGTCGACCGATTTCAATAAAATTTGACACAGTGCTTAAATACCTTAAAAAAGATCTGAATGCCAAATTTATTTCAAATATCTTTACAAACAAACAAAACACATCGAATTTTGTATAAAAAACGTGTTTTTGGACCGATTGGTCCTATGGGAGCTATATGATTTAGTCAAACGATTTGGATTAAATTTAGTACAGTGCTTAGGAACTATAAAATACTCACGAATGTCAAATTTGGTCCCAATATCTTAACAAACAAACGAAACACAACAAATTTTGTTAAAAAATCGATTTTTTGGAAGATCGGACCTATGGAAGCTATATGATATAGTCAACCGATTTTGTTCAAATTTGGCACATTGCTGGTCTAAAAAATTTCCAAACGCCAAATCTGGTTACTATATCTTTATTAAAAAACGAAATATAGCGAATTTTTCTTTAAAAAAGTTATTTTGGCCGATAGGTCCTATGGGAGCTACATGATATAGTCAACCGATTTTGATCAAATTTGGTACAGTGATTGGGAACTATAAAAAACTTTCGAATACCAAATTTGGTTACGATATCTTCATAAACAAACGAATTATTCATCTAAAACGCTTTTTTTTGTCGAGGTCGTCTCAAACACCCCTATGGGAGCTATATAATTTAACCCCGATATCAAAAAAATAAAATAAACTTGCCTCCTATGGAATAATATGGGATCTAATGTGAAAGTTTGGTAACTCTAGCTCTTACCATCTCTGAGATCTAGGCGTTCACACGGACGGACGGACAGACGGACATGGGTATATCGACTTCTCTATTCACCCTGATCATATATTAGGTAACCCTGGGGTGTCTCCGACGTCTCCTTCTATATGTTACATACATTTTCGGCTTGAACAAACTTAATATACCCTTGGTACCATACGGTACAGGGTATAAAAAGGGCCTGTTCTTGGGCTAAATGAGTTGGAACGCAAAGTTCTATCTACCACCTTAATCCACCTACCTAACTGTCTACTTTTGTTTCGTCTTCTTGTGAGTCTTTCAAGTGATTCGCCTCCTCAAGGGATTTTACGGGTTTATGTAAAAAAGTATAGCTATAGCATTATTGCTACCCCTTTTATATGCTATTCAGATACTTAAGCGGTAGCTGACTATAAGTAAATATTCAAAATGGCGAATCCAAGATGGCCGTCAAATAAGTTGGATATGCAAATATGGGTTTTCAGGGTCGCTAATCACGAATCTGGGGCTAGAATTTCTAAATGGCAGAACTCAAATAGCCGCCGGAGCATGCTATGAATATTTTATATAGAAACATAAGCGGATGTATCGATATTTTAAAATTTGTAACTGATTATTCATGCATGCTTCAACCATTTAATTCAATCCTTTTAAAAAGAATACTTTTTAATTTGAACATCTATTTAATTGTCAACAGTAAACCCATGAGACTTAGAAATCTGAGGTACAGCGTAGTCATCTTCAAATCTACTGTCCAGTTTTCTGGTCACATTTTCGTGATATTTCATATCAAAATAAATTACGTTGATTTTCACCAGCAATATTAACAGGAACAATCCCTTGGCAATTTGTCCATTATTTTCAAAGAAATCTAATACTTTGTGTAAAATTTCTTGAGATAAAGATTTTCCCTTCTTAATAATTGTAGAAAATAAAACATCCCGATTGGACTTGGCTGATTTAACAGAGAATGACCCCTATTATTATTATTGGGTGTATAAATGTACTGCGATCCAAATGGATCTATTGTGCACCCTGCATGGCTCTGAGCTCTCCCAAAAGTCCTAAGGCCTGCATGTATTGCAGTATTTTGTTTGGACTTATGGTAACAATGATCACCGGTGGGAGAACGTACATGCCCAGGAGCTTGGTTCTTTTAACGGAGAGTGCCATACATTCACTTAATAACATACAAGCGAAAAAGTTTCTTCCTCCAAGCTACAGAAGCGACATTGTCCAATATCCACTCTGCCAATTTTGTTTTAGTGGCTGCGAAGCCTACAATGTTCCGTCAGAAGGCCCGTCAGGATTCCCACGGTGTTCTTTCCCTGAGTTACCATGACTTTGAACCTCTGACGGTTGTAGTTGGAGAGTAGACTTTTTGACTATTTAAGCCCTAGTATCTGCGCCCACTGAAGCAGTCGCTAGTTATTATCGTCTATTCTCAGTATGTCCTGTACCACGTGGTTACCAATCCCACGGTGTGGTTCAGGACCGATTAGCGGTGTTGGAAGTTTATCTGCCAGAATGACTATGAGTAGAATTTTCTCAATTGGGAATTAAACCATGTTCTCTTCAAGGTAACTTTAGAATTTGAGGTCCAAAATTCGACAAACTCAGCACTCATGAGCATACATATTTATCAACATGGATTTGATTTTGTCCACTTCACTTGAGAGTCCTCATTGCCCTATCCAAAACTTCAGCTTTGTTATCCTAACTCATACAATCTTCAAAGTTCAGATATTCATACTGAGAGGCGGACGAAGGGGCCTGTCTTACTAAATTTCTTTCACAATATTGGAGGCACAGGTCCTTGGATTTCTTTAGCATCTTCGTCCTATATGAAAAAACTTTTGCTCTAACCCAACCGTCAACTAAATCTACAGTTCGTAATTAAAGTAAATTCCTTCTAAAGCTGGCAATTCAATTTAAAGACAAATCTTAAGGCATTTTGTAGTGCGCCTTTAAAAAACTAAAAAAATTATTGCTGCATACTTTTAGGGTTGAGACTTAAATGGGTTAAAGAGCGCAAGGAATTTTGCGCGCTTAGTCAAATATGCCACAAAATTGTAAATGCTTAGACCATTACACACTCGCACATTCCACTTATACTCATACACTCACACACAAATACACACAGATACGCATTTTTGAGCTTAAAATTCCAAAGAAAATTATTTGTGCTTGACTGCGATGTCTAAACTATTTTAAGCTTAAAACGCAAAGCTACAGAGAAAATTTTGCCGCTTGAACGCCGCCAATTTGGTGGTTTTCCAACACTGAGACTAGTAGTATTGGTTTGGATGTTTGGCAATGGGTGAGCGCAGGATGCTGACAGCGATAACGTTGACGTTGATGCTGGCAACGATGATGAGGATTGCACACTAATTGGTAAGCTCATCGTCTGGTAGTTGGCTAAAATCTGGTTGGCTCAACTTTTGTTGGCGGTTCATGCGCCAAATTAATGCAAACAAACATTTTAACGCCTCGCTGGCAACAAAACTGCATTGAAATGTTTGCTGGACGCGGCGCCAGTGGCACGCAATTTGTGCGCTGTTGCGGCGCCATGTTGCATGCCACACACTTGTGACGCTGCTCTGCTGCCGCCTGCTACTCATTCTGGTTGTCGTTGACGTTGTCGAGGTCGTTGTCATTGTCTGAAGTGGCCATCAATTCTTGGTGGCTTACCCTGAGACCGCTCAAGCGTCTGACTATGCTCTTTTAGACCCATACCCCATACTCCTCGGACTGCCTGCCCCTTTAACGTTGGGCTTGGTCGTAGAGCAGAGCTATCTGTCGCGACTTTTCATCAACGGCAGCTTGGTCCTGGTTGTGGTCCCAAAAATCTGATTTATATGCCCGCCAACATCACGTTCGCAGCTTAACCAAGGCCCAAACGCAAGTTGCTTGGTATCTTGCATACTCCCACACTTTTTTTTTCACGCAGCTGCAGTGGCTTAATTGGAAGGGGGAGGGGACTTTGGGTAGCAATTCCCACCTTTAGTTGAGAAAATTGATTGATTTGCTGATCGAAATTTGGAACATCATCGTGTGCACATTAGGGTGACCCCTTCAAGTATTTAAATTATGTTCTCAAAAAAAAGTTTCAATTTATATTTTAAAATTAATTTTATATTCGGACCTGCTCTGGAAATCGAACCCGAAAAATTTTTCTTAGAAAAACCGAATTTTGGGTACTCAAAATTTTAACAAAACTAATTTTTAGTTGATTTGAAAACTAATGTTTTGTAGCAAGACAAATTGAAACGAATTGAAAAATAATAGTTTTTTAAATATTGGTAGATTTTATTAAAAATAAAAATTCTGAAGAAAAATTATTGAAATTACGTAACTCAAAAAAGTGAAACTTTATATTTGCAAAAATTATTTTTATAGTCGGCCCTACTCCGAAAAACAAACCTGAAACTTTTTCTTCGAAAAAATGAATGTTTGGTACTCCCAATTTTAACCAAACGAATTTTTAATGTGATTTGAAACAGAATATTTTGTGGCAAGAGGAATTGAAACAAATTTATTAAGAAAAAATGGCGTACGTAAAGTCGGGCGCGTACGACTTTAGGATACCCTGTACCACTAGCTTGTAATAAAGTCCGATTTCTCCACAAAAAAACCAAAAACAGAAGAATTTTTAAGCAAAAATTTTTTTTTTGACCGATCGTTTCTATGGGAGCTATATGATATAGTCAACCGATTTCAATAAAATTTGACACAGTGCCTAAATACCTTAAAAAAGATCTGAATGCCAAATTTATTTCAAATATCTTTACAAACAAACAAAACACATCGAATTTTGTATAAAAAACGTGTTTTTGGACCGATTGGTCCTATGGGAACTATATGATCTAGTCAAACGATTTGGATTAAATTAAGTACAGTGCTTATGAACTATAAAATACTCACGAATGTCAAATTTGGTCCCAATATCTTAACAAACAAACGAAACACAACAAATTTTGTTAAAAAATCGATTATTTGGAAGATCGGACTTATGGGAGCTATATGATATAGTCAACCGATTTTGTTCAAATTTGGCACATTGCTTAAGTGGTCTAAAAAATTTCCAAGCGCCAAATCTGGTTATGATATCTTTATTAAAAAACGAAATATAGCGAATTTTTCTTTAAAAAAGTTATTTTGGACGATCGGTCCTATAGGAGCTATATGATATAGTCAACCGATTTCGATCAAATTTAGTACAGTGATTGGGAACTATAAAAAACTTTCGAATACCAAGTTTAGTTACGATATATTCATAAACAAATGAATTATTCATCTAAAACGCTTTTTTTTTGTCGAGGTCGTCTCAAACACCCCCATGGGAGCTATATAATTTATCCCCGATATCAAAAAAATAAAATTAACTTGCCTCCTATGGAATAATATGGGATCCAATGTGAAAGTTTGGTAACTCTAGCTCTTACCATCTCTGAGATCTAGGCGTTCACACGGACGGACAGACGGTCAGACGGACAGACGGACATGGGTATATCGACTTCTCTATTCACCTGATCATATTTTAGGTAACTTTGGGGTGTCTCCGACGTCTCCTTCTATATGTTACATACATTTTCGGCTTGCACAAACTTAATATACCCTTGGTACCATACGGTACAGGGTATAAAAAGTATAAATTTTGTACTGAAATAATTTCTTAAATATTCGTAAATTTGATCTAAAATTCAGAATAAATTTCAACAGAACGAATTTTTAATGTGATTTGAATCCGAATATTTTGTTGCAACAGGAATTGAAACTATTTTTAAAAGAAAAAGATTAATTTTATGAAGAAACAATTTTTTTTAATATTTAGTTTAGATTGTATTTATTATAGATTCGATTAGATTATATTTAACAGATTATATTTATTCTGGCTTCAAGTTATATATTTAATTGTACTAGTCTATATATTTAAGGGTCATCAAGTGAACCTTTGTATAAAAGTATTTCTAAGACTAATTTTAGGTTGAGAAATACGAAAGTGCCAGCCATTTTTTTCTGAAGCACCTAGAGTTTTTCGAAAAACATGTTTTGAGCACTCTTTTCAGTTATTCGTTAATATCTCGTAAAAAAAACGACTCAAAATGTTCGTGAAATAATTATCTTTCGCCTTAAAGCCGTGTAAGATAGTGTTATTTTAAATTTAATGTTTTTCTGACTCAACCCTGTCAGCTGTTTTGTATCAAACAAGAATAGTTTCGCGCCTACTCAATATGAGAATTTATCGTAAAGACAAGGGAAATATACGAATTTTTCGGTTATAAAAATTCAAATGTGTGAAGTTCTCGAAGAAAAAGTTCGAATAAGAATAAAAGTGATCGTTTGATTTTTTCGTTTTCAGGAGCACGGCCCATTCAAGATTTCCTTATTTTATTTTTAAAAGAAAATATTTACAATATATCCCACCACAAAAAAAAACCTAACTACGCCACTGCTTCGTCCGCTGCACATTGTTTGTGCAACGCGTAATGAAACAATATTTTTGGGGGCATACACCCTGCGCTGCGCACCCCCCGCAGTTTTTCTACCGCTTTTTTGTTGTTGTTCTGCTTTGTGGTTTTTGGCATCGTTTCATTTTCGTCGTTTGTTGTCTGATGGACGCAGCGAAAGTGTTGCCGCTGCTGCTGCTGCTGCACGTTGATGAATGTGAGGCATGCATGCGTGCAACGCGCCATAGACAACGGTATTCCGTACAGTTCCCCCGCACCCCTTTCTCCTCTGTAACTATAACCATCACATCCGCTTGCAATAAAACGCAGCCGAGCAGTTATGCAAATTTGTTGTTAACAGCGTCGGCGCAGAGTTTCATCAAAAGTTGCCTCTTGCCACACACAGCTAAGCTGGCATTTATGCAACACAACGCTGCCAACACCCCCAAACAGACCAACCATCCACCCACTGACGCACTACCTTTCCGCTTTAGCCCCATGGGAGAAACCACTATCATCTATTGCCTCTTATCGACATTGATTAGACTCCGCTCCGCCGTGTTGCATAGCCAAGCGGCATGACTAATTTTAAGCAATTTATATTGCTTATAAAAAAGCAGTGTGTCAAAAATCTACAAACTGATTTAATGACGCACATTCTTTTTTTTAATGAAAATAGTTCATTTTACTAGATTACTTTGGGTTGGCAAACTTTTTTATAGACTTAACGATCCAATAAAAAGAGTGAAACATTTTGGTGAGCAAAAGCTTTTAAGTTGATAAATATCAATTTTGAATAACTATAGTAAGTAGCTGAGATTATCTTAAAAGCGTTTTTGTACTTTTAAAGCGTTAAGGCAGCAGACCGATCTATCGTTTCTTGGTTATATATCATATTTTACAAGAACCTAACAAACATCATTTCACAGCTGATTTGTCTCATTCGTTTTAGTTTAGTTTAAACGTAAGAAAATTTATGGACCCTATCAATCAATTCTTCAAGCTAACGCATTTTCAGCAGAACTGCGCTTGAAGCAGTTGCTTCATGATAAATGCAGCATGTTCATCTAAATAAGAAGCTGTTTGTTTTTGTTAAAGTGCGATAACTCTCCGGCATTGGCAAACTTGGCTACTTTAAGAACTTTTTTTAAAAAAATCTTAAATGGGTTAGAATCACATTTAACAATTTTATTTAAAATTTTTTTTTTATTCTGCTTCAAGCAAGGTAACTGAGGTTCGATGCAAGTTAACATTTTAAAATTTAAAAAAAAGCAAGGGTGCTTACCAAAACGGGCAAAAATGCAGAAGTGCCCCACTAAGGAAGTAACACAATCACCTGTGTGAAAGTGCCATTTAGCATGCTTTGTTTTTATACCCTGTACAAGTGCCGGAAGTAACATCAATGTTATATCGATGCTCGATATTATTTAATTTTTGGCCAATCATCGATATTTTTATTATACCCTGTACCGTATGGTCCAAGGGTATATTAAGTTTGTGCAAGCCGAAAATGTATGTAACATATAGAAGGAGACGTCGGAGACACCCCAAAGTTACCTAATATATGATCAGGGTGAATAGAGAAGTCGATATACCCATGTCCGTCTGTCCGTCTGTCCGTCTGTCCGTCCGTGTGAACGCCTAGATCTCAGAGATGGTAAGAGCTAGAGTTACCAAACTTTCACATTAGATCCCATATTATTCCATAGGAGGCAAGTTTATTTTATTTTTTTGATATCGGGGATAAATTATATAGCTCCCATGGGGGTGTTTGAGACGACCTCGACAAAAAAAAGCGTTTTAGATGAATAATTTATTTGTTTATGAAGATATCGTAACGAAATTTGGTATTCGAAAGTTTTTTATAGTTCCCAGTCACTGTACCAAATTTGATCGAAATCGGTTGACTATATCATATAGCTCCCATAGGACCGATCGGCCAAAATAACTTTTTTAAAGAAAAATTCGCTATATTTCGTTTTTTAATAAAGATATCCTAACCAGATTTGGCGTTTGGAAATTTTTTAGACCACTTAAGCAATATGCCAAATTTGAACAAAATCGGTTGACTATATCATATAGCTCCCATAGGTCCAATCTTCCAAAAAATCGATTTTTTAAAAAAATTTGTTGTGTTTCGTTTGTTTGTTAAGATATTGGGACCAAATTTGACATTCATAAGTATTTTATAATTCCCAAGCACTGTACTAAATTTAATCCAAATCGTTTGACTAGATCATATAGCTCCCATAGGACCAATCGGTCCAAAAACATGTTTTTTTATACAAAATTCGATGTGTTTTGTTTGTTTGTAAAGATATTTGAAATAAATTTGGCATTCATATCTTTTTTAAGGTATTTAAGCACTGTGTCAAATTTTATTAAAATCAGTTGACTATATCATATAGCTCCCATAGGAACGATCGGTCAAAAAAAAATTGTTGCTTAAAAATTCTTCTGTTTTTGGTTTTTTGTGAAGAAATCGGACTTTATTACAAGCTAGTGGTACAGGGTATCCTAAAGTCCTCCGCGCCCGACTTTACGTCCGCCATTTTTTAAGATTGTGCAAGATAAAAATGTATATAACATACAGAAGGAGATGTCGGAGAACCCGCAAAGTAACCAAAAGGATGATCAGGGTGATAAGAGAAGTCGATATACCCATGTCGGTCTGACTGTCCGTTTGAACGTCTAGATCTCAGATATGGTAAGACCTAGAGCAACCAAACTTTCAGATTAGATCCCTTATTAATAAGACAACCACAACAACAACCTCAACAATAATAACAACCTCAAAAGCAATATCAACGAAAATAAAAATTAGCTTTGGGGTGCAAAAGTTTTGATACCCTTTATGAGGTTTTGCGTGGCATCTGAAAAGAGATTTTTGGAAGAAATTTTGGGGGTTTAGCAGGGAAATGGTGAAAAATTTGCAGGAATATCGAAATAAGTTAGGTTGAAATGGTTACCTGTTATGGAACAGCCCAGACGCACTTAGGCACAAGGAGGCCCTTTGTGATGTTACAGGTAACGCTAGCCGAGGGCTGGCCAGGGATGGGATATATGGATATGGATATCACTAAAAGCAAGTTAATGGTCAGAGCTTCCCTTTGTCGGATGGTAACCTGATGCAGAGCGTCTTCTTAGCCCCTCAGTCTTACGCACGCCTTCCCCACTCAGTTATATAGTATCTTTTGTAGCTCGAGATTTTTTCCTTTCAAATGCAAATTTTGTTTTTTTTTTTTGATTTTGGAGAAAATTTTAAGGCATCTAAAGGAAGATATTTAAGGCCAAATTGAACGATTTGCCACGGAATTAATATAAAATCAATATTAATAGCACTCGTCATTACCTTAGGGCTTCATAAAGGGCTTTACTTTATACTGCCCTTCAGGCTCCCTAACCTTGCGCAACCATACTCCATTCTGAGCTTAGTAACTGATCCTTTCAATCAAGTCACATTACTTTTTTTGTCCATGTTCCTACAGTAGCCTCATTGAACAACTTCCTCATCCATACGTATGATACGATCTAGAAAGCGAAGCCGCAGAAAATTTATGATATTGGAAAGAGTCTGAGATCTTATGGAGTAGGTTTCCCTCACAGATTGCAGAAATAATTTCGTTAGACTGGATCAACGCAACTGCCATAGTATATTTTATATATATATTTTATATCGCGGATATATTGTATAGCTTCCATTAAAATGTTTCAGACGACATCGAAAAGAAACAAAAGTTTTAGATGGATAATTCGTTTATGTACATATTATATTGCAAATTTTATCAAAATCGGATGAGTATCGTCCAAATTTTTAAAAAAATCTATATTTGTACAAACTCTGTTTCATTTCCTTACGAAGATATAGTAACTTAAGGGGAGGTTCTTTCAAATTTGGCCGAAAAAAAATAAAAACTTTTTGTTTTGATCGATTGATTCATTTTCTCGACCAAATTTGAAAGAACCTCCCTGTAATTTGGTACTTGGATTTTTTTCAGTTCCCCCTGCACTGCTCTAAATTTGATCAAAATCAATAGACCATATTTCGATTGTTTATAAAGATATCGAAAACATATTTATAAATCTTTCACTTCACTGTATCAAATTTTTTTTAAATGGCTTGACTATATCGTATAATCCTCAAGGACCAATCGACTCAAAAGACTTGTACGTACAAAACTCGAATTTTTTGGCAAAGAAATGTCTTTTTATACCCTGTACCGTATGGTACCAAGGGTATATTAAGTTTGTGCAAGCCGAAAATGTATGTAACATATAGAAGGAGACGTCGGAGACACCCCAAAGTTACCTAAAGTATGATCAGGGTGGATAGAGAAGTCGATATACCCATGTCCGTCTGTCCGTCTGTCCATCTGTCTGTCTGTCCGTCTGTCCGTCCGTGTGAACGCCTAGATCTCAGAGATGGTAAGAGCTAGAGTTACCAAACTTTCACATTAGATCCCATATTATTCCATAGGAGGCAAGTTTATTTTATTTTTTTGATATCGGGGATAAATTATATAGCTCCCATGGGAGTGTTTGAGACGACCTCGACAAAAAAAAAAGTGTTTTAGATGAATAATTCGTTTGTTTATAAAGATATCGTAACCAAATTTGGTATTCGAAAGTTTTTTATAGTTCCTAAGCACTGTACCAAATTTAATCCAAATCGTTTGACTAGATCATATAGCTCCCATAGGACCAATCGGTCCAAAAACACGTTTTTTATACAAAATTCGATGTGTTTTGTTTGTTTGTAAAGATATTTGAAATAAATTTGGCTTTTTTAAGGTATTTAAGCACTGTGTCAAATTTTATTGAAATCGGTTGACTATATCATACAGCTCCCATAGGAACGATCGGTCAAAAAAAAATTTTTGCTTAAAAATTCTTCTGTTTTTGGTTTTTTGTGAAGAAATCGGACTTTATTACAAGCTAGTGGTACAGGGTATCCTAAAGTCGTCCGCGCCCGACTTTTTTTATTTTATCATTATCATCATCTGCAATATTTTCTTATGAAAAGTTTCCCTTCTCAAAATTAAAATCTTAAACATAATTGAAATTGAGAACAGCCCCATCTAGTTTGTACCTCGTATGGTATATCTCATATTATATTAGCTACAGCTAATCGGGTTTCCCCACACTTACTTCTCACCACTTCTCGAAACTCGCTGCATAACAAAAGGCGCTGACTATAAATTTAGCCCCATGATTCAATTCATTAGATGCAATCAAAGAAAAACAAAATATACCATATAGTACCAATTTATTAAACAGACGTTATCAAGAAACAGCATTTATTGATAAGAGCCGAATGCAAAGTTCTAGACGACCTTGCCAAGGCACAACCAAGACCCTAAACTATATTTTACTAAGCATATAGTCAATGATTTGACTGCTATCAGCCAAGTTGAACAGACTACACTGACTAACAAACATATTGGTGCAAAGTTCAATATATGTAAGATGTTTGACTTTATTTCTGTGACTCATTCCGAGAATTATAAGACTATTAAGAGAATAGAAGAATAAAATTATTATATGATATTATTTAGGTTTATACAATATAAGGCAAAGCTTAAAACAGTGGACTGTGGGCCCAGATTTTTGTATTTTGGCCAAAACTATCAATTCCATAATAATTTTTTTGGAGTGATGATTCAAGCAAATCAAACCTGAACCTGCT
Source organism: Chymomyza amoena (assembly GCA_037043745.1). NCBI lineage: Eukaryota > Metazoa > Arthropoda > Insecta > Diptera > Drosophilidae > Chymomyza > Chymomyza amoena. The sequence goes on from JBAMAX010001622.1 coordinate 89,742, forward strand.
CAGATTTTTTTTAAGATCATGGACATTTTTTTAATTTTCACTAAATTCTAAAACGAATTTCGCGTATCTCAAAATAATAATATAGCAATATCTGTTAAATCAAAGTTCAGTTTACTTTTGTTTTGTACACCAGTGTTATTTACAGGCTACTAGCGAAAACTAATCGAATCAACTTTATATAGGCAGCGTCATCACCGCCTTTGTATTTATTATTGTTGCTGTTTTTATTTTTTGTTGCTAACATGTTTCACAATATTAGCTGATAATTTTGATAAGTGCTACACATTTAATTTTCGCACAATGAACAACGTATGACACAGCTGGAACAGTCAACTACGCGCATTAGTCGAAGACAAAACCCCAAACTCCCAACCAAAAAAACGTTTTAGCCACAATGCTGAGCAACGTTTGGTGTCCGTTGTTGGCCAAAACGCAGCTGTTGGCGGAGCAGGAGTCAAGCTCAATTAGCCTAAGGCAAGAGAAAAAGTGGCAGCAGCCCTTAGCCCTAATGTGGCGCGACACGGAAGTTTCGCGTGAACCGGCCTCGTCGCATTATCAGCCTTCAATGGTGGCAAAGCCAACACCAAAGCAGCCACCAGGTGCAGCTGCTGCTGTTCACAGCCTCCGTTTGGAACCCGCATGGGTCAGCATACATATTGCTCATATTGTCCGTGTGGTTGGCCACGCGCTTGACCCACAGCTGTGTTCCGCGTTGTTGGCGCCGCCACTCCCCTCTAGCGCCGACAGTAAACGTAAGTTTTACTTTGACTTCTTTAACTTTGGCTCCCAAGCACAACAAAACAAAACCAAAAATTTATTTATGCTTTTTTTTCTGCTGGCTCATTGTTGCCTTGGCACATAAATCATGATGTAGGCCAAGTTTGGCCAGGCCGCAGCTGTACAGGATAAGTTGTTATAAGGTTAGAATTATGTATTGCGCTGGGCTAGCTTTGGCTAGCCAGTTGAATCCCTAGGGAAACCTAGTGCTGTAGCAGGAATCTATAATCCAAGTGTTTTCGAACAATAAATATGTAATATTTACATCTTAAAGGTCGTAGTCAATCGATTGATGTATGTATCTAAACGTAAAGTGGTCTTAGAATGTGGCTTTCAAAGCCTTATACATAACAATAAAAAGTGTTCCTTCAAAAACTAAGTGTACTAAGAAGGTGCAATCCAAAGCGAACATCGCAGCAGAACAGGTCCAGGATGGTGAGAGAAGTGGGAAGGGAGTACTGCACCATAGGGCTAGGGTCTGAGAAGGACGCATGCTCTCCAACACAATACATAGATAGAAAGCATCCAACAGCTGGTGTCCATCCAGAATGTAAGAAAACAATTCTTTGAAGATCTGGGCGGTTTAGCAAATCTGTCGATAGAGAACCTGGGTTTTTATATATATATACTGATAGTTCTCTGACTGATAATTTTGTCAGTCGCCCCTACAATGGGCATGGGGTTCTCTATAAACACCTTTTCGAAGAGAACAGGAACCTACAGTTTATAGCCAAATACGAACGGAGGTATCTTGAATTGATATAGATTTTCTTGGGCTCTTTTTATAGAGTCTTTAAAATGTTTATCCAAGGAAACAGGTTAAGCATTAATCAATGCAGCCATCAGTTATTTCACCTCTTACATTTAATAATGAGATTATCTCGACTTTAGAAATTCCGATTTTATCTGTCCTAACGCCATTAGAATTTTTAATATATGCTTTAGAGACATTAGGAATTTATGCTCATGAAGGTTTCCCTTCTTATTGAAAGTTTAATTTTTTGTTAGTTCATTAATATTCTAATCAACTTTTTGTTGGATTTTGAAAAGCATCTTCTGCACACAGGCGGCGAAAGACTCTTAATCTCAAAATGTTGTGTCTAGGTATGATTTACAAGGAAGCAACAATAAGTAAAGAGTTCCTTAGTCGTCACTCCAGCCGCTCCTAGATGGAGCATAGGGGGAAACGAAACTTTCCAATTATCTCTGCACACGTTATGCCACTCTCCCTACAGTCTAGATCTACCAGCGTGAGTCTTCTTTCTCTTTCCTTCGATTAAGCTCCCTATTAGACATGCAAGACTCCCGACTGCGTCCCTTTAGGGGATCCGCAAAAGTGAGTCCCAGAAGGAACGGCCACAGTATGAAAAGCTTTGTTTGCCATGTGTCGGAACCCATGGCTACCATTATGGAGACTACTAAGGGACGAGACGTCTAATTATAGATTTTAAGGTTGTTTCTATTAGGACTGAATAAATTACACATTTTTTAATAGAGCTTTTTCATTTCTGAAGGAGGATAGGTTTTGTCCCCATGGTATTATTAATGATTTAACCAGCTATTCAAAATTGCGTTTAACAATTGAGATACACTGCCGTGCAAAAGTTTCCGGACACCTAATAATTAAGTAGATAGGATGTTAAAAAACAATTCTAGGCATTCTGTTGACAAATTTTTCAAGAAAGGTTAGTTCCAGCTGTTCTCACGTCTTTTTTAATTCAATCCAGAGAGTTTCTTTCGTAAACAGGCACTGTTTCCTGACTTGACAATCAAGTTCATCCCAAAGATTTTCGATTGGATTTAGATCAGGGGACTGGGCCGGCCACTCCATGATTTTCAACGTTCTATCTTTTTGTTTATTTAGCAGATAGGATTTGCTGAGTTTGGATGAGTGTTTTGGATTGTTGTTTTGTTGCATTACGAATCCTGAACCGATAAGTTTTTTCCCCGCAGTTACAGCTAGGTGAATGAGAATTTGGTGATAGCCTTGTCCATTTAAAATTCCATCTATTCTGTGTAATCGAAAAACACCATTGAACGAAGCATCCCAGACCATAATAGAGCCGCCTTCATGTTTAACGAATGGAGTCATGCAATGTAGCGTCGCACATATGATCTCCTTTTATTACCGAAAATCTGGAATTTCGACTCATCTGTCGATAGTCCCTTTTTTTAAGTCTTCAGCACATCAATTTTTATGTTGCTTAGCCCGCTGTAACCGTTTCGTCTTGCTGAATTACCTTAGAAGAGGTTTTTTCTTTGCAACTCGACCGTAGAGACCAACATCTCGAATTCAATATACTCATTCGATCAATTTTAAAACATACTTGAAGCTCTTTTCGAGTTCGCTAATCAATTCCGTATAATATCTCAAGTCGCGTAGTGCCTTAAGGGTGGAAAGAATTTCAAAAAAATCGTAGGGAAATTGAGCAGAACCTTGCATACCTTTGACAACGTTTCTTCTTAACTGGCCAATACAATTTAACTCTGGTAAAAATTAAGTCTGGTAAAGCACATTTCATTGAAGTCGATTTTTTACATGGGTGGATATCAAGTCCTACGCCACAACCTAAGTAAAGTGTTATTAACCCACCACGCGCTTTTGTTTGCTATTCAACTGGTACTAGGTGACTATCCAGAGAGAACTACGAGAAGATAGTGCGTCGTCGTAAAAAGTGTAGGGTTCTGGATCGTGCTGGCATTCGCCAAGAGACATCGCTATTAGACATTTTGCCTAGTGTACTCTCCACCAAATCTCTCTATTGTTTTGTTATTGGTAAATATTCTCTTGAGAAAATTCTTAGAACTAAACGGAAATTTAAGTGAAACTCGTTGTATGATAACGATTAAAAATTCGATACTATGATAGAATAGAAGTGGTAGAGAATAAAGATTTTCAGGAATTGAACTACAGAGCCAAATCTATTTGTCAGGCAACATGTTCTTGTATAGTTTTTCGAGGTACTCTAAAAACATAAACGTCTATGTAATATTTAAAAATAGGGGATGTCTCTTAAACCACCCCACCCGATCGTTAGTGCAAGTTGAGCCCGTGAAAAGCGCAACATGCAAACTTTTTTAATTGACTTCCACTAAACTTTTTCTTATTTCTTGCCCACTCCACAGGTCAGATGTTAATCAAATGGCTCATCTCAACGCTACAGAGCAGCAGTAGCACCAAATCATTCAACCTGGAAACGGAACAACTAAATGTCGTCGCATTGCAGTTTTGCAATAATCTCAAATACGTAGGCGTGCTCAAACAAATCTCCAACGAACAGCAGGACACCTTCAGTGTGAGTATAGTTAACACCCCCATGCAACATTCATAGTAAAGTTCATTGAACTCTAACTAACGGAAATTGGTCAGCGTTGGGCCGGAACTCAACTGACGCTAACGGAAATGATGATGCGCCTCTGACATGGCTGCCAAAGGCGCCAAATGAACTTTAAAGTTTTGTGCTCTTTGACTAATTGTGCTGCGGCTGCGTCATTATCGTTAGCAGCATTGATAGGCTCCTACTGCAGCTCCTGCTGCTGATGATGATGATGCCTTAAGATATGCTCTCTATGCATATTACTCATACGCCTAGTAGTAGTTTCGTTGTCGTCCTCGTCGAAGTTTGTAAAGCACACAAAAAAAAAAGAAAGCAAAAAAAAAACCCACAGAACCGCAAAGTTTTACCCGGAAATTAGCAATTCCATTGCAAAAAGCATACGACCAAGCAATGCACTTCACTCTGATGCTTTCATTTAGCCATCCGTCGCCCACTGACACTGCCTCGTTCCCTGCCCGCTCCTACACTTGGTTGTCTGCCTGCAAGTGTCAGAACTTGTTAAAACTTTACAGTTTGGTAGCCGTCAACTTGCCGCAACTCACCGCGCTATGCAACACTAGCTGGCAAGCCTCCTTGACTGCCTCCCCCACCTAACTGCCTTCCTCCCTTCCTTCAGGCTAGGGTACTTTTTTGCATGCGAAATTATGAAACCAAAGTTGTTAGGGTGGCAATGAAGTTGGCATGGTCTAAGTATTGGTTAGGGCAGTTGTGGACAACCGCCAGTACTTTGTTTGTATGTGTTGTGCAATACACGCACGCACACACCCACTTTTACTTATTTAAAGGAGGCGTAGCTAAAGTAGGCTTAAGGGGATCGAAGTATTGTTACGTATTAAAATAAACGTAATTTATGTTTGCTTTCTTTATCATACAACAGTCGTGCCAAGCACTAAAGTGTTCTTCCAAATCTTGTATTTTTTTTTTGAACTATGAACTATATGTTCCTATGCTACACTAGGATTAACAGGACATAAGACCCATGGAGGATTATGAATAGTTAGTCCAGAACAAGTGCATGTGCCACACCTAGATTGAAACGATTAAGACCTCATTTCTAAATTACTAAGCCTATAAATGAAATTTATTCAGCGATTTACGTCGAATTTAGCCACTTTCCCGAAAATTAAAGTTCTAGTTCAAAAATAAAAAATAATCTGTACTGCATCCTTTTGCCCTCACATAATTCCTTGTTACTCCCTTCATTATTATGGTAAGGGGTATATTAAGCCGCAGCGACCCAAAGAACTCGTTTCGCCGTCCTTATGAAAACCCAGATGTCAGAGACTATAGGAGTTAGCACTCTTAAACAGGAAATCCAAAATACAAGAGTTATCCCATCGCATGATCCAATCCTCAAAAAAATGTTATAATCGGCCATCAGAGGCATCTTTAACGTGTTCCACGGAGCAGTATTTAGTGTTGACCGAATAGGAAAAACTCGCAGGGAGCAAAATCAGATGAATTCGGTCATTATTCGATGGCATTCATTTCGTTTTTACCCAAATGGTCTTGGAAATCATGTCTTTTACGCGTTCCTTTTTTTGCATATAATTCCGGTCTTTCAGCACCAGCAAAATGTATGGAACGTATCCAAAAGCAATGCCCAACTCTAGAGGAGTCTAACTCTTTAATGATCAATTTCATAGAATACTAATGACAGATGTAGCAATGTAAGAAAAAAAAGAGACACTCAATTTTATAGAATGTCAATGACACATCATACATCAAATTGAGTGGAGTCCTCACTCACGATGATGATTCCGGGAACTTTTTGATTAAGGTAGTACATTTTATTCTTACTCATCTCTCATCTAGTACCTTAAAAATCGGCGTTTTACCAAAAGCAGTCTCCAAAATTCTTTAGAAGAGGCTTGTGTGCCTAATAATAACAATTAGTTTTTTAATATTTTGGGAACACCTCCAACACGGTTCAAACTACCGTAAAACTTTACCGTAAAAACAAGATAATGACTATCTATGAACTATATTTTTTAAAGCAGTGATATGAAAACTTTAGGAATTACGTTGGACTAGGATATACTTTTATCGGTATATCTTGAACATCTCAAAGTTCTAAAAGGCTTTAAAAGTCATGGGTATTTTAATCATAAGCCACTTTTAATCAAGTACTTACATTTATTTGCACCACCACTACTACTATCGATAGTATCGATAGTTTAGACGATAGGGAAAAATTCGAATACCTACAAGAGGAGTATTTACATTTTTTTTGAAGAAACGTTTTATTCATGACATTGTAAAAAGAGATCCTTTTAAAATTAGATCTTAAAAAACCAAAATATGTCCATTCAACATTAAAATTTTGTTGTGTGGTACAAGATCAACATGTCGAAATATCTCATTTCAATCGGGTCCTTATGTTCAAAACTATAAGTCAACTTCTACTGAACATCCATCCTCTCAATTTCAGTAGAAGTGGCAGGAGTGTATAAGCATTTCTTGGCTACGTTTTGTTATCCAAAACAGTTGGATCCATGAAAGTAATACATTTTAGCTCAATGGACTTGAAGGGATTTTGATAGTATCCATCCTCTAAACGGAAGTTCCAAGAACTATGAATAAAATTTCCGAGAACCAATTCTAGCCAGATATTCTCAAAAATGTAAAAAAGAAATGTACCCAAATAATCTCTTTATTTTTATATCGCCTAAAAAAAGTTAGCAAAATAAAAAATAATACTTCATATGCGTAATATAATCCTTGCTCATATCCCGGCACCCTTATATCAAAAAGCTATCTACGACACTGACTTGTAGAGATTACTTTGGCCTAATGGACTATGTAATAGTGCCCCTTTGCAATCTTTCATTGGTCTCTTGACCAAATGCAAAGCCAAAAGCTAAATAAACAAACATTTTTTAAATGCATTTTCAATGCCATTAGCTTCAAGTTTTTCTAGGAAAACCTCCTCCAGATTTCCAGCTGCATTTTAATTGCCAAGTAAAATGAACTGACCACAGTTAAACGTTAAGTATTATTGACCAGGACAGCACGGACAGCACACACAAACACACAGCGCAGTCATAACAATGAGGTCAAACATTGGCTCTGAGTGGAGCTCATCTTCACACAGTTCATGGCCATGTGTGCGTCCATGTTCACGTAATTACTTTAGCCCAAAGTTTTAGCCACAGCAGCTTAACCTCAAATCCCCAAGAGCTAGTTCAAGAGACGCCTCTAAAAACTGTCATTGCCCTGACGCAGATGACACGTTAAGTGATTTTCTATGTGATGATACTTGAGCTTGAGATTATGATATCACAAATTTTCCTGAAGACGACAGCCAACAAAAATACCAACAACAACAACACCGAAAGTCGACGACTTTCGCGTCATCAAGTTGGGCAACAGGCCAAAAATTGTGCCATTTGTTGTTGTTCTGCCAATTGTAGTTTTTGTTGTTGTTGCATGAGTGTTTGTGGCACTTGTTTGTTGTAGTTATTGTTGTTGCTCATTGAAAGTTTGTGCGTTTTTATTACTTTGGCAAGTTTTTCGTATACGATTCTTTTGTGTGTGTGCAAAAGCAAACTTTTTCTGCAAACAAGCCAAAATTTAAGACAGTGGCTGCCAAACTGTGCATATCAAACTGTGGCACTCTATCTAGTACATTGACGACTTAAGAGCTGAAAACTAAACAATTGTAGAGAGTTACTAAGCACAATATTTGAAAAAACAAAAATATCAAGTTTGGTATAGCAAACTAAGAGTGCTAAAGTTTTGCGATAGTTTAGATAAATAGATCTAACTGAGGAGCCTAAGTTCAAAACAATGTTGCTGCAAACAAGCCCAGCTTAAGATAGTGACCCTCAAACTGTGGCACTGTCGCAATGTACAAATTTTTAGAATTCCTTAAAGTTAAATTAAAAATTCTTTAAAGAAAGTTACAAAAAGTGTTGAGCAAACTAAGTGCCTGTGACATTTTAAGTAAATGGAGCCTTATAAGGCTAATGTTAAAATAAAGTTACTGCTTATAAACCAAATCCAAAACAGTGACTATATGTATATAGTAGAAATATAAAAATATTTTACTTTTGGTAGTTGCAACAAAATGGTTGGGTTGCTATTGAAATAGTTTGAATGAACTTATGTGCCTTATTAAAAAATCAAAAACAATCAAACTGTAACTGTGTCTTTTTTTGACTTAGGGATCATCCATAAATTACTTGACGCTAACGTCCATCACCCTCCCACTTGTGACACAGTTACGCAATATTTTTAAAGATTTTCCATATGATTTTTGTGTCTCGTGATTTTGTCAGACACCCCCCTCAGGAGCGTCACATAGTTTATGAATGATCCCTTAAGAAAATGTTAATAATTTCCTAAGTTTAGTAATCGCAATTTTCTTCTTCAGATATCTTCACTTAAATAGATGTAAATGATATAATATTTGCAAACAAGCTAATTCAAAGTTTTAAAACTGTGAATATCGAACATTTAAGGGATTAAGGACCTTAGCCGAGTTGTATTTCGTATGGTGGGCAAATGATCTATTATATCGGACACGGCTGAACCAATATAAACCAAACTTTGCATACATTTTATATAGCCCAGTTTACAAATTTAAGGTGAAGAGAATTTAAAGAAAAATAAAATTTACGGTCTACGCAAAGTTTGTGTTGATTTTACAACAAGCCAATTCAAAGATAGTAACTTTAAAACTGTGAATATCGAACATTTAAGGGGTTAAGGACCTTAGCCGAGTTCCCATGTATTTCGTATGGTAGAAAAATTATCTATTATATCGGAAACGGCTGAACCAATATAAACCAAATTTTGCATACCTTTTATGTAGCCCAGTTTACGATTTTAAGAAGAAGGAAATTTAAAAAAAAAAAATTTACAGTCTACGTAAAGTTTTTGATGATTTTGAAGATTTTTTTATCGATGTTTTCTTCTCCACATCAAAAACTACGTTGAATTTCAAAATTCCCTCCATAGGGTGATGATTCACAGTGATTCACCATCAAAATAAAAAATTAGACACGTAACTTTCGTAGTTTGGAAAATAATGGTGCAAACGTTCAAAAATATCATACTTTTCAGGAGAAGCAAAGATTAAAACGCCTAACTTTTTGTTGGCTCTGTTTTTTGCATACTCTCTAACTTTCATGCCAATTTCTATACTTCGGAAAAATGTGAGGTCTGTTGCATTCGATTCTAGTCTGAGTCTATATTAAAAGGAAATGAACATTTTTTGATTTTTTGTCAATTCTGAGGTCCTTACGCCCTTAACTTCCAACTTTGACATTATCAATACAAATGTTCAAATCAAATCAATTTTCTAAAAAAAAAGGGTATAAATTAAATCAGTTTCAATTAATGCTTTATTTAAATAGATCTGATAAAAAGATATTATCCACATTATGTTGCTAAAGAAAATCAAATTTAAAGCAATGGCTTTCAAACTGTGCATGTCAAATATTTTTTGGCAGACTGAGAAACGGTTGCATTGTTGACTAAAAAGAGGAAAATTAAACAATTTAAAGAGCTCTCTTAAAGACATTTTAAAAAGATTGATTCTGACCTGCAAAAAACGAGCTCTTACCTCTGTTTAGCTGTACTTTAATCAATTTTTCCCACAATCTATTTATCATATTCGTCTTATAATAAATTTGCTGAGCCCATAATATATTACAATTAAGTAGGAAAGGGGTAAAAATAACTTATTTTGTTAGAATTCACATACACACTGTATATATTATAAATTAGACCGTCAAATAAATTGAATTTGAGTTCTAGTCTTAATGATTCTATATTTAAATAGATCAAACGAACTGATTGGACTTTTTTAAAATAAAGCAAGCAAAATTGACGACAGTAATTTTTAAAAAAGTGAATGTCAAACTATTTACTAAAAAATCGGATACAGTCGAGGCAGTGCCCGACTGTGTAATATCCTGTACATTTTTTCTCGAATATAATATTCCTTTCAAGAACTAGTCAATTGGAACATTTTTTTTTTGGTGCAAAATTTGTTGATGAAAATCGAAAGAAGCTATTTCAAATATATGGGGTTAGTTTATATATTAAAAGGCGTGCGAAAAAACGATCGAGGGAAGTGTGTGGAAATATTAAATTATTTACTTAATACAATAAAACTGGCATTACTTATAAGTTTTTCAAACCGTAACTCTCAAACTGTGGCTATTTTGCACCACTACAACGAGACCAAAAAGTAAGAATACATATTCGACCTGCATATTTGTTCATCTGTTCCCACCTACCTTCTTAACCGCTTATAATAGTTTGACAAATGATGTATCATTAGAAGCGTCTTCAGCGTCCCCTGGGTATAGGTTATGTAACGTCACATCAAATTCTATATGATGTCCTCTAGAAGAAATAAAAAACAAAAAGGTTTTTTTAAACATGGTTTCGAATGAAAGATCTTATTTTGAAATATATATAATTAGATTTTACTCATATATTTTTTTGATAAGAATAAACCACAAGAACTAATTTTTTTAAAACTTTAAAAAATGATTATTGAAAAATCCCTCTAGTTTTTCAGCTAGGGTACCTAGGTACACGGAAAACAAAAAAATTAAAAAAAATAGCGGATCTGTAAAAACTTTATTTCAAATTTAAAAAAGATTAATAATTTTTAAGACTAAAAGCTGACTAATGCCTTAAGCATGATCTGAAAAGTATTAAACAAGATTATATTCTTATCTGCAATACTTTCGTACAAACAATTCAACAAACATTTATTAAAAAAACACTTAATATTTTTTTATTAGTTTATTTTTGGTACATAGTAACAGTGATATTCAAAGTATAGCCGTGGCCATACGCCACATAAGTGATCTTTTACTTTAATGTAAAGTACCTTCTATTCTCTAAACAAAGCTTTAAAAATATGCTATTTACTTTAAAATACTTAGGTACTATTTACTTTAATAAGCTATGTACATATATTGTATTTTTTGTAAATAAGCATTTCTTTCAGATAAGAACAATTTCTTATTTAATACTTTTCATAGCTTTCATAGATTTTTCGGCAGTCAGATTTTAGTTTCTTGAACTAAGCATAAGAAAAATCACGGAAAAAATACTTGTAAAATATTTTTTATAAGAAAAAAAAGTAAGTTTAGACCATAGCAATAACAGAAATAAGCCAAACTTTGTGCATTAAAAATCATTATTATAATTCTTTCAAGAAATTCTTTCGAAAAAATTAAGTTTTTTTAAATCTATTTTTAAATATTTAAAATTACGTGACAACGGGTGCTAAATAATAATAACACTGTCCTACAGAATTGAAAAAAATCAAAGAACTTTTCAAGTGACCTAGTGTACGTTGTAGGTCTTGACGAGTAGATCACGATATGTTTTTCAAAATTGTCTAACACCCCCAAAATCGGAAGTTATCGCTTAAAAACCGTTTTTCGGGTACTGCGATCACTCCCACTACTCACAACGTCGACATTTTTCAACCGATTTTCGATTGCTTTACGGTTTTGGAAAGAAGAAGATTCAGCTTTAAGATGATATACATTTGTTTATACTTCATACAAAGTAACTACGCGATTTTTCTAAAAGAATCTAGATTTACACTTTTTTTCCTTTTGAAGTGCATTTTTATATAACATTTTGTTAAAACACCTTTACTTTTTTTATTTAATCTTAAATAAATATTAATTGCGAGTAAGAAAAGTTTTGGTTTATAAAAATCGGTCGCCATGCTTAAGTTACGCGCTTATTGTAAACAAGAAATTCAATTTTCATCGACAAAAAAAATGTTTTAGATGGATAATTCGTTTGTTCATGAAGATATCGTAACCAAATTTGGTAAAATGCTTAAGAACAATAAAAAACTTACAAGTGCCAAATTTGTTCGCAATATTTTAAAAACAAACGAAGTACAACAAATTTTGTTAAAAAATCGATTTTTTGACCGATAATTCCTATGGGAGCTATATGATATAGTCTATCGATTTTGTTAAAATTTGACGTTTTGAAATTTTTTAGAGCACTTAGGCAATGCGCCAAATTTCAACAAAATCGGTAGACTAAATCATATAGCTCCCATAGGAGTTATCGGTCAAAAAATCGATTTTTTAACAAAATTTGTTGTATTTCGTTTGTTTTTTAAAATATTGCGAACAAATTTGGCACTTGTAAGTTTTTTATTGTTCTTAAGCATTTTACCAAATTTGGTTACGATATCTTCATGAACAAACGAATTATCCATCTAAAACATTTTTTTTTTGTCGATGAAAATTGAATTTTCTTGTTTACAATTAGCGTCGTAACTTAAGCATTTATCGACCGATTTTAATAAACCAAAACTTTTCTTACTCGCAATTAATATTTATTTAAGATTAAATAAAAAAAAGTAAAGGTGTTTTAACAAAATGTTATATAAAAATGACTTCAAAGTGTGAAAAACGAAAAAAAAGTGTAAATCTTAGATATCTTTTAGAAAAATCGCGTAGTTGCTTTGTATGAAGTATAAACAAATGTATATCATCTTCAAAGCTTGAATCTTCTTCTTTCCAAAACCGTAAAGCAATCGAAAATCGGTTGAAAAATGTCGACGTTGTGATAGTGGGAGTGATCGCAGTACCCGAAAAACGGTTTTTAAGCGATAACTTCCGATTTTGGGGTGTTAGACAATTTTGAAAAACGCTATCGTGATCTACTCGTCAAACCTACAACGTACACTAGGTCACTTGAAAAGTTCTTTTTCACTGTTGGACAGTGTAATTAATCGACTATTTATCCGGTAGTACTGTAATTTATATGAGTTATTATTTTTGAATATTTTATATACAGAATTCATTTTTTGTTCACTAAGTGAATTGACTGTACTATTTATATTAAACATAAAAAGAAAAAATTATTACAATGCTGAGGAACTATCAAAAACTTACGAATACCAAATTTGGTTTCAATATCTTTACAAACAAACGAAACACAACAAATTTTGTTCAAAAATCGATTTTTTGGAAGATTGGCCCTTTGGGAGCTATATGATATAGTCAACCGATTTTATTCAAATTTGATACAATGCTTGGGTACTCTAAAAAACTTCTGAATGCCAAATCTGGTTACGATATCTTGATAAAAAGTTATTTTGGCCCAGGCCTCCAGCACATAACAATAACCTAAAATTAAGTTGAGTGACGGACGTCAATATATTTTTTAAACAAATTTTAGATTGCTGATAAAAAATTATTGAAGTAATGATTTCGCTTGCAACTGAAGGGTTGAAAAAAAAAATTTATATTTGTGGGGAATCAAGTTTTATTTACAATAATATATTTTTCTAAGAGTTTCGCAATAGACTTAAGACAAATAGCAAATCTTTGAACCAATTTTAATCAAGTATAGTGTGTGTTTAGTAATTAAAAAATGTTTGTTGTATTGCCGAAATTTTTTAAAAACATAAATAAATGGAGTATGCTTTAGGTTATAGAAAACCAATTCAGATTCTCCAAACTTTTGTTAACAATTTACGTACTCTCAGTAAGAGTAAGAGAACCCGGTAACAAGATAAAGTTTGTGAACGCTATCGTCATAAATAAACGTGTGATACCCTTGAAACGGACATTTCATATCGACTACTCTAGTCACCCGGATCATCAAAGGATGATACCTCCTAAAGAGGTAACTATAATTAGCCTCCAACGGCTTGTTCTCTATGTTACACACAAAAACCGACACACGACTTAAGAATTTTACTCCGATTTGTTTTTTCATGCTTCGGAAATGATTTTTTTTGTCGATAACTGCCCTGGTAACTTTCAATAATTTCGAATATTTCCCTTTTTTTTCCTCACTGACTTAGTTTTTGTATACAAGCTATATATATAAGGATTGGTGGATACATTTTTATGAATCTCCATAGTAATACAAAACTAAGCTGACAGAAGTTGTCTTTATTTAAAATGTTCTTATAAATAATTTTATAATATTTTCAATCATTATATCAATTATTTTCGTTAAACATTTTTAAGCCTTTATAAATGGAATTCTTATTTAATTTTTAAAATACATGTAGAATGAAAATGATTATTGATACTTTTTACATGTACGTTTTTTTGTAATTTAATTTTAGATTAAATAAATAAAATGCTTTTAGGTTAAAAATAAAAAATCGTGACGTCTTACATGCACAACCAATTGTATTTCAGTTCATATAAAGTTCAATAAATTATCATTTGTTCTTAAAGTAAAATAATACTAAGTCGACAATATTCACTTTACACTCTACAAATAACCAATAACCAATTTGGCTACTGGGCATTACAACAATAAAAAAAACACTGATTACGCACACTTAAAAAAAAGCTTAAAAAAACACTCACACTAAAGAAACACTAACACTTATCGACTTAACTGCACTTTAGAAAAAGAAACCAAAGAGCGCAAAGAGATCAATTTTTCCCCTCTGCACACATACACACGCACACTTATTGCATTCATTGCACAAAAAAAAACAAAAAATAAAATTGACCGACAGTAGCGTGTACCCGCTCACACACACGCTCATTATACGAAATTTCAATTTGCCGTCCTTTTTAGACTTTTGACTGCCAACTTTTATGCACATTTTATTAATTTTCTTGATTTACTTATTTAAAACAATGCCGCGCATAAGCGAATTATTTCCAAGTATTGCTAATTATTTTAATTACTATTTTAAAACATTATAGCACTTTTTTGAAACGCGTAAACTTATTAATTTCACATTAAACTGCAGCGCGTTACCGACCGTGTCAAAGTAGCGATTTACTGATTTTTTATTCCCTTTTGTTTTACTTTTCTTTACTCTGCAAGCATGATCCAGCATTAGAAGGTCGCTCATTGCGCAGGTCCATTTTTTGCTCTCTCTAAAAATGAGAGAGCCTCCAGGGCACTGACTGAATTTTTGTTTACAAGCTACTGACGAAATTGTGAAACAATTTTTATGATACTCCGCAGAAATGTTTTTAAACTAATTTAAAAAGTTCTGTGATAAGTGAAAAATTTAAATGGTTATTGACACTTTTCTGTATGTACGAGGTGTGTTCAAAAAGTATCGCAGATTTTTGAATTTTCGCGGGTTACGTATATTCGAATTTCGAATTTTTTGTGGCGTTATGTTGGTATTCATGTCTCTCATTTAAGCCAACAAGCTCGGCCATTTTGAATGTTCATTTAATTGTTGACAGCTGCTTTGTTTGCACGTGTACCATACGGTACAGTGTAAAAACACTGATTTTAAAAGAATCTATAGACCCTTCCATCAGTATTATTTTTAAACAGATGGCCTGTATGTTAAGTTTTGGGCAAAAGCAATCCTCCATCAGCAACATTGTTTGCAGGATTTTTCTTAGTGAGGTTTCCCAGTCAAATTTTTATGTTCCTCCCCCTGCCGTGCCCAATGCTTTGCTGTTTCCAACTACTGTGCAACTTAAACAACGTCATTTACAATATCGCTCCCAAAACATGATGCCCCCAAAACCCTTAGCATTAATTAAAAATTGAAATTCAATTATGCCACGTCAAACTCCTCTTAGTCACACGCAAGCTTATCAAGAAAGCCAACAAAATTGGACGACCAACCGACTAAGAACATGCTTGATAAATGCAAATCATGTGCAACAGCTGGCTAGGATTGGACCTCCTTGTGGGGTCTTACGCCAGTTGGTTTGTTGTAGTTCGGGAGCTGCCACGCTATCGCATTTACACCACTCGTTCAAGTGTTTACACTTTGGTGGCAACAATTTGCATGTTGTTTGCGCATTTGAACGCCACCTCACACGGCACAGGCGAGGAGCGCCCACCTGGCCAGAATTTGACTGCTTACCCAAACGTTGAAGAGCGCGGCCAAAAGTGTAATGTAAAACTGTTGGCAAATCCCCGACCAGGGGTTAACATGCAATGTGAAGCGCTGCACACTTTTGTGACATTTAGTTGTCAATTGGGTGGCAAGTTGGGGAGGTGTCACCAAAAGGGGCGTTAGTGCTTTTAACCTTTGCCGCGCACACTTGAGACCAGCTCAAAGTGAGGCACTCAAATGCTTAAACTGCAATTAGACGTCAATGGATAATCTCTATCTCTATTTTTTTTTACTTTTTACACAGCCCTATGAAATGTACCAATGGACGCATACGGAGCAACCTACTACATCGTTGCCGCTAACACCCGGCAGACTGGATAAAGGTGCGGTATGGCCCTTCTCCTCCAGCACACCGGCGCCCAGTAAAGCTATCGTAACAGAAACGCCCAGCGAAAATAAAACGCTGCAACAAATTCTGCGCAAGCGGCTACTTAACTGTGCCACACTGGCCGAAGTACATGCTGTGGTTAATGAGCTGCTAAGCAGCGTAGATGAACCGCCCAGAAGGCCATCCAAACGTTGCATTAACTTAACCGAGCTGCTCAACGGCTCAGAGTCTACAATTTATGAGTACAACAAGAGCAGCAATGGTGAAGCGGAGGAGGAATCCACGCTCAGCAAGTGCTACGCGGATGCCGAAGTGCAAACGGATGTGGACTGTGCGGCACCCTGTCAGTGTGGCACTAGTACCACTGCAGCTACAGACGAGAATAAAGCACAGCCGCCGCCTCCACCGCCGTTGCCACCACCTCCGCCGCCACCACCTCCACCACTAGCATGCAATGCTCCTGCGCCACCACCTCCTCCGCCGCCACCGCCTGCTCCCGCCTTACCAACAGACGCAACAGCAAATGCGCCTGCGCCGCCGCCACCACCACCAGCTCCTGCTTTAACTCTTAATACCGGTGCACCACCACCTCCGCCTCCGCTAAACAACTCAAAAGCTTCCACAGGTCTTTCACCCGCACCGCTGCCCAATCCTGCCGAAGGCAACTGGTTCCATCGCACAAACAGTAAGTAATCCAAGCCTCAATTAAAACTTTCTAGTTGCTCAAGCCTTTATCTTTGCAGCATTGCGCAAAAGCGCTGTCAATCCGCCTAAGCCCATGCGCCCGCTTTACTGGACACGCATTGTAACCGCTGCGCCGCCCATACCACGTCCACCTTCTGTGGCTAATTCGACAGATAGCACGGACAATAGTAGTTCCCCTGATGATCCAGCTACAGCGTCGAACAGCGCTGCATCTACACCTGGTGCGGCTGAGCCTGCGCCTGCGCCACCACCGCCCGCAAAGGAAATTTGGACGGAAATTGAAGAGACGCCTTTGGACAATATTGATGAATTTACGGAGCTGTTCTCACGCCAGGCCATAGCGCCAGTGAGCAAACCCAAGGAGCCCAAAGTAAAAGGCGCCAAGTACATAAAAGTGCTAGATTCAAAGCGTTCCAAGAATGTGGGCATCTTTTCGCGTAGCCTGCATGTATCGGCGCGTGAGATTGAGCATGCCATTTATCATGTGGACACCTCCGTAGTTAGTTTGGAGGCATTGCAGCATTTCAGCTATATTAAAGCAACCGAAGAGGAGCTGCAAAAAATTAAAGAAGCCGCTGGCGGTGACTTACCTCTCGATCATCCCGAGCAATTTTTGCTCGATATCTCATTGATCTCAATGGCCACCGAGCGCATATCCTGTATTGTCTTTCAGGCTGAATTCGAAGAGGCTTGCACGTTGCTAGTGCGTAAGCTGGAAACGGTCACACAGCTCTCCCAGCAGCTGGTCGAAAGTGAAGATCTAAAACTGGTGTTTTCCATAATATTAACCCTGGGCAATTATATGAATGGCGGTAATCGACAACGCGGACAGGCTGATGGCTTTACGTTGGACATATTGGGCAAGCTGAAAGATGTCAAGTCCAAGGAATCGCATACAACGCTGCTGCACTTTATAGTGCGCACGTATATAGCACATCGTAGAAAGGAGGGTGTGCATCCTATGGATATACGTCTGCCCATACCAGAGCCTGCAGATGTAGAGCGTGCAGCGCAGCTTGATTTTGATGAAGTGCAGCTGAAGATCAATGAGCTGAGCCGCAAGTTTAATTGTAAGTTTTGCATAGTTGAAAATGGTTTTTAAATGCTTATTAAAATGCTTTCTTCTTTTAGCTTGCAAGAAGACCACCGATGAGGTGTTAAGCGCCTCAAATGAGGATATATTAGAGCCTTTTAAGTCCAAAATGGAGGAAGTTTTATATAGCGCAGACAAATCCATGACCAGACTATATCAGCTATTGCACGATTGTCGGGAGGCTTTCTTGGAAACCACGAGCTTTTATCATTTTACGCCTAAACCCGCGCCACGCAGCCTAGATCCAAGCACGGCCAAGCCTGGACAGTTTTTTGATTACTGGACGAACTTTACCAATGATTTCAAGGATATATGGAAGAAGGAAATAAGCATGTTATTGGATGAATTGTAAGTTAAGTCTATTTGTGCGTACATATATCAAACTAATAACTTTTATTTACTGCAGATTGAAGAAATCCAAGCAGGCGCAGCAGGAATCTCGACGTAGTGCTTCTACAAAATTGCAATCAAATAAAATTTCACTAAAAGAGCGTATGCTGATGCGTCGCGGAAAAAATTAATTAGCATAGCCCAAATTAGCTGTAGTTAACATAAGATAATAATAGTTGCTAAGCAAAGATTTAGAAACTTGTTATGCCTAAAATTTAATTACGTTATTAAGTAAAATATTTATGCTGTTAAATACAAAAAAAGATAAATCGTCTAATTGTCTGTCGTTAATCTTAAAAAAGAATGCAATAGAGTTGCCAGACTGCTAAAAACAGATGGTGCTGTGTTGTAAATTGTTTGCCTGCGCCAGTTTGCAGCACTAGCGCTATTTCACATATATATCGATAACAGCGCATCGATAAGTTTTGCAGTCACATTTGATTTGTTTTGATTATTAAGCACTAAATGCATTTTGCTAAAGAAAAGCGCTATAATTACAAACTTTTATTGAACAAAATTCCCACGTGAACTGGCCACATAAAGCTACAACATGTCCCACACTACGCGGCGCAAGCATATGATCAAGGAAATGATGGACGATGAGTACGCCTTGCCCACGGAGCAGCAACAAATTGTGCGCGTGGTTCACAGCCGCGGCAATAATCTGTTGGAAGTGGAAGATGCTACGCCAGAGGCAGAGAAATTTCTAGGTTAGTCCTATTTACAGAAATAATCATAAAGCAAGCTAATGTTATTGCCTCGCAGTCTCCATGCCCACGAAATTCCGCAAAAATGTTTGGGTTAAGCGCGGCGACTTTATACTCGTTGAGTCCATAGAGGAGGGCGACAAAGTCAAAGCCGAGATCTGCAAGGTTTTAACGCCCGACCATATAAAAGAGTTTACCAAGTTAGGCGTCTGGCCCGAGCGATTTGCAAAGAAATCTGCAAACGCGCCGCTAACGGATGATGATTTAATGGCGCCCAACACAAACAGGCCTGCGTTGGAGGAAGCGGATGACAGTGATGAGGATAGCAGCGACGAAGACTGAACTATATGTATATACATACATAAAGTACAACAGCTATGGGTCATTAATATTTTGTGCATTACAAAAGTTAGCTTTGTATATTTTTAAACGTTTTCATTTTCATGTTTTAACAAAAAAAATTGTGTTTTACTACATAAAACAAACGAAAAAAAGTAGTACTATATTCTATTGTTTTTGTGAAATAACATAATTCCAGTAGTTGTTGCAAAAGCTACCAAAGCCTACGAGTATTTTATCAGATTCATGAGATCCATATTTGCCTTAGACTTAAAAGCGTTTCACTGGTACAATAATTAAGATTTTTGCATTTTAAGCCAACACAAATATTTATATAAGTCATATCCATTCTATTCAGGCTGCTCAACAGCAGCATGTGCTTCATCGTGCTCCTTAATTTCACAATTATCGGCTTCCATTCGCTCTCCATTGTCTAATGCATCTTCACTGCCCTGCTCTTCTGTTACTGTCGCTATTCTGGCCACAGGCAACGCATCATGTTTGTTTTCAAGCGCCAGCGTAGATGGCCGCAGCTTGGTAAACGGAAAGTTGCTCAAATCCTCCATTTGTGGTGTATGCACTGCTATCAAATCCGTTTGGGTTGAAGAGCTATCACGCATCTCTACTGAAGCTTCCGCTTGCAGACTCTCATCACTATCCGTATTGGTCACATACTTTTTGAGCGTATCCTGTGGCAAATTGCATACCATGGTTAAACAATTGACTATGGTGCCTATTGAACTCTGCAGTTGCTGCACTTGATCGGTCAGCATTGTGCAACGCTGGGCCAAATCATTTACCACAGCTGCAGAGTTCTTGTCCAGGCTGAGTTGTTGTCCATTGCCGTTGGATTGCGTTGTATCGCCTTCTTGAAGACTATTGGGTCCAGCGCTATCATCGCCACCTGGCTTGGCATCTACTTGCATAGTGGAGACCTTTTTCCACAGCGCATTAATGGCCTGCATTTGCAGCTGCTGTATTTTGCGCTCGTTCTCCAGTTGCGCCTTGGTTAACACCATGTCTTTGTTTAATTTACTACAAAAAATTAATTATTAAATGGTTTGCTTGTTTTTAATGCATTAAACTTACTCTATGTACTCATGAGTGCGTTGCTTGTGCAGTTTCTCCGCAATGTCTTTGGTTTTCTTACGCGTATGATAGCCACGCCACATTTTCTGTATGGTCACTGCCGAGGACTCTGTAACATGCTCATTTAAACGATCCGTACAATTCAAACTATTATTTTCCTGCTGCTGTGTGCGCTGTGCTGCCATTTTACGTATCGTCTTTAGCTTTTCTATATTAATTTGTTCGCCGTCATCGTCAGTGCTAAAGTCCGCCGCATCCGTTACCGACTGCGTCAGCTGCACCTTGTCTATCTGTCGCCCCGCTTGTGTTTGAGTATTATGAACTCTTCGTGGACTCATTGTGGGACTTTGTGTGCGCCGCATGTTGGGACTACGCATGCGTGGCAAGTTCAACTTGTTATCTAGAATTGGCCAAGAGAAAAAATTCATTTTAATTTTTAAAACATTGAATTTTAGGAATTTTGACTGGCTACCTTTGTTTTTGTTGACTTTTGTTTTATGTAGCTGCGAATTGAGAGCAGTAACTGCGGCACGCTGAGCCACGGCGGCGGGACAAACATCGGGACTCATAAGAGTCTCGGGCACAGGCACCATTTTAGAGGCAGCGGCCAGAGGACCACCGGTTGGTGTTTGGCCCATAAAGTTATTTTCTATTGCATACATTAAAAAATCAAAACAATTCAGTCAAATAAAATCGATAAATAATAAATGTCACTTTACGATTGAGTTAAAATGAAAAATTTTTCTTTTTTAAATTAATGACATATTGAATTTTTTATAGGGAACTTCAAGCATTTTTTTGATTGGTATTGTTTACCAAATTGTTCTTGGTTCTTTATAGTTGACTTACCGTTGTAAGGATTTGGCGTTATGTTGCGAGGTGTTGATTCGGTTGAGTTATAGGTTTTGGTGGTCACACTGCTGGACATGCCGCTGCCTGCCAGCGAAAAATTGTCAGTGCTTTGCGATAGCAAAGAATCGTTTTTTATATTCTCTATAAGCGAGGTGCTCATTTGCAGCGAATGATTGGAGGCATTATCGCTGGAGATGTTGCCATGATAACTATTAATCATGGACTCCGGCGATCCTTGACGTCCACTGAGCCTTGAAACTTTAATACAAGCAAGCGTTAATCGTTTTTCACTAGTTTTAAATACAAAAACTTACAACGCGGCGACTGTATACGGCTTGAGGGCTTTTTGCGATGTGAACTAGGAGATGTGTTGGTCGAAATGCTAGCATTATCCATAATCTCCTCTTGCAGCTGTCGCTGATGATGCTGTGCTTTGCTTAGTATCAAGCGCAGTTTACGATCATTTTCATTTTCCAGCGCCTTCCCCACAAGTGGACAAGCGGAGCTCAAGTATTTGGCCAAAGCTGCTTGTTCGCCTACACGAAATTGACGCCCACGTCCTTGACTGTAAAGCCATTCCGCTTTGAGACTTTCTATGGGATCGACAACATAGCCATCTATGAATTTCAGACTCATGCACCAGTTCAAAACAAACGGACGATAGTCAAAGCCACTGTAATTAAAGAAAATTAATAAGACATTTTATAATATGTATCATATGGCTGCACTTACTCCAAATTATTGGAACCCAGTGTCATGGTAACACATGGATTTTCCATTATGAATAAGCTTAGCAGGTTACACAAATGCGACAAGGTGCATATTTCATTGAGATCTAGTATATTATTTTTGGCTAAGCTGAGAGTTTCCAAAGAAGTGGGCAAGTGTTTGTCACATTGTCGCAAATGCGTCAATCGGTTGCCTTGCAAATTGAGTTCCTTTAAATTACGTAGAAAGGATATATCCGCAATGCTGCCTATGCTGTTTTCGGCTAAATTTAAAACTTCTAAATTAATGTTTGTATTGAGATGTTCTATGGCCTTAATGTTATTGCCCTCCAAATTGAGGTGACGTAAGTGCACGCAATCCTTCAAGCCCTCAATAGAAAGTATGCCATTAAAGGACAAATTCAGCTCACGCAGACAATGCAAGCGAGAAACTCCATACATACGCAACAATTGATTTTTACTCAATGAGAGCTGTAAGTGATTTATAATTTAATTAATTATGTACTTTAGTAAATTGAGTGCCATAGTACCGTTTCAATCTTGAGATACGAGTCTATATTGTCTATTTTCTGCAGCTCGTTCTCATCGAGTATTAACTTGCGTATATTCTGTGCATCCTCCTGCTTTGGCACCTTCTTCAACTGCTGCTTGGACAAATTGAGCGTTTGCTTTTCGTTGCAGCCTTCGTCGCCTGCAGAAAAAAATAAAATGTAAATAGTGATGACTTCATCGTCTGTATATTGTGGTTTAAGGATGGGATGGTGGGCACTTGGGTATATGCGCAGGTGCTTCTACTTTGTGCCAAATGCACTTGGCACGCTTGCCCATCCCAAAAGTAGGCTATCAATTAACCTATACAAACGAGCGCCACTAACAAGTTTTGCACTTAAATCTATAATTAATTAATACATTTACCACTCATTTTAACTGCTTTAAGCAGCGTACGTTGTTACAAATGTAGCACTTTAAATATGCTATGGGCAGCAAATTGCTGCGCGTCGTCACAACGAAAAATCAATGTTTGGGAATGCGGCCGCCTCCTTTTGAATGTTTATGCAGACCTTTGTTTAGTTTAGTCTTTGCATCTTTTACACGCAGACGCTTTCAGCACAAACTATATACTGCTTAAAAACACACTTTTATGTATGACTTTTCGTTGGAAAATACAAAAGTTATGTTATAAAACCAATTATTTGCGAAAAATAGCAGAACAGCAGCGCGTTTTATAAACGAGGGTTGCACATAAGTGTTGGATTGTTCTTGGTTGAGTAAACAGATAAATTGTTGTTCATAAAACCTTGTAGTTCATTTGAACTTTTTATCGGCTATCGATACGTCGCAAACGATAACTAATTTCATAGCTCAGCTGACTGAAATATTTATTTGAATATACATACGCGCTTCTATAAAAACAATCAATTTGGCTTTAATTGCATTTTATTTTAACACTGATAAAAAATATATAATTAATTGCATTAAACTCAACTAAAACAAAATAATTTTTTTAACAAATTAGGTTAAACCTTAACTACTTTTTTGGCGGCGTCTCTTTCTTGGACAGCTCTGTAATCAAATTTGGCAAACCTTGTATATCGTCTATTAAGTTCTGAACTTCACGTAAATTATCTATAGATAATTGTAGCATCTTGCGTGTTATGGGGCCGATTGCTTTATACTTAGCTGCGTCAGTCAAATTATCCTCATTTAAACCGTCATTTAAAACGTGAGGTTCGGTATCCTTGGGTTTCAGATTTATAGATTCAATGGAATCCTTAATACAGCGCTGTACTTTGATTTCGGTATCCTTGGGTTTCAGATTTATAGATTCAATGGAATCCTTAATACAGCGCTGTACTTTGATTTGTTTGCGAACCATCTGACGCAAATCCTCGCCACTTTTGATACTTGAAATGGTCAAGGAAGGAGAAGTCTTGGTTTTGTTGCTGGACGGTCCTTTTTTACTGGAATTGCAGCTTTTGGGCAATGGATACTTCTTTTCAAATCGTTGCTCCATTTGAAGGCGATGAAAACGAAAATTTTGGAAATATGAATAGTTGCGTTTATTGGGCATCTTTAGAAATTCAGAAGAATCATCATCCGTGTCCTGGAACCTAGGGCACTCATCATAATCCTTAGCCATTTTGGTGGAACAAGCTTCCCAAGCTGATGCATCATGCAGCGTATGCTTTCTAGAAGTATGTTTTGGACTACAATCAGAAGGTTTCTCCATTGTGTCTTTGGCATTATTGTTGCAGGAAAGAAAATCACGATTCTTATGTGTCGTGACATCTTTTCTAGCTTTATTTTGATCTTCTGCAGTAGCATTATGATGGTGCTGTGGTATTGAAATATTTTTTTGACGAAATTCAAAGGTTTCCTTTGATCGGTCGACAGCATTTCCGCTGCAGGCAATCAAATTCGGATGTTCGACTTTTTTTTTCGGAAAATTGTCGCGTTTGCGGAAGAGTTTTAGAAACATCCTTTAAACTGTTCGCGGTGGAAGCATAGCTTGAAGACTTATGTTTATTAGGATGTTTGACTATTTTTTCGGAAAATTGTCGCGTTTGCGAAAGAGTTTTAGAAACATCCTTCAAACTGTTCGCGGTGAAAGCAAAGCTTGAAGACAAATCTTGTATTTTACAATTTCCGCTGCCGGCAATCAAATTACGATGCTCAACTATTTTTTCGGAAAATTTTCGCGTTTGCGGAAAAGTTTTAGAAACACTCTTCAAACTGTTCGCAGTGGAAGCACAGCTTGAAGACGAATCATGTATTTTACAATTTCCCCCGCAGGCAATCAAATTCGGATGTTCGACTATTTTTTCGGAAAATTTTCGCGTTTGCGGAAGAGTTTTAGAAACATCCTTTAAACTGTTCGCGGTGGAAGCACAGCTCGAAGACGAATCTTGTATTTTACAATTTCCGCTGCAGGCAATCAAATTCGGATGTTCGACTATTTTTTCGAAAAATTGTCGCGTTTGCGGAAGAGTTTTAGAAACATCCTTCAAACTGTTCGCGGTGGAAGCACAGCTTAAAGACGAATCATGGTTTTCGCAATCCTCCAAATATACGGCAGCCTCAGTTTTTTTCACTGGAGTATCACTAGGCTGTCGCATCGACCGCTGATATATTGACGTACTTTGATTACCCATTCCAGCTTCATTGGGATTTGCTACTGCAGCAGTAGCCATTCGCGCATACCCCTGTGGCATTGAAATATGTTTGTTAGAATGTTTAGATGGATATTTCGATGAGTCCACAGCATTATGGCGACAGGCATCCAGAGCACTTAAATTGTTCTCGTAATATGCTTTACCTGCTGCCGTGCCATGAATTTTACAACGATGATAATCTCCAAAACCCTCAGTCGGTTCTAATAATGTTGCAGAAGGCTGTTGCATAAACCGCTGCGGCATTGGCATGCATGAATGAAGGGAGCATGTGGTCTTCTGTTGGTAAGATCTGTGGATACATGGAGCGCTTGATGACGAATGTGACTCTTCTTTTTCAGGAGTGTATGAGCGCAGAGGCCGCTTAGCATTCTGCATAAAAAAAAAACAACTTTAGTAAAATCAAGGAAGAAATATCGAAAAATGAAAATATCTGTAGCCAATTTCTTAACGGCTTTAAAGGTTATAAAAGCTCAGAGTTCCAGGAACGCTACAGATACTTACAGTCGTTGGTTTGTGCAACATTTTATAAAGCTCAGAATAACAAATATACTTAAAAAATAGATGTGTGGAAAACTTTTCAACTTTCCAGTCCAGTTTTAATTTCTTTTCTAAATGGCATGACAGTTATTTCAAAGATTCAACGCAATTTTAACATCGTGTAATCAGAACCTCCTGCTGTATTCAGATGTTTAAATTAAGAAAAGGGCTTCTTGCTTATGTGCTAGTGCAGATAAAAGAAAGAAAAGATGCTGCTTGCATGAAGATGTATTATAATTCAGTTGCCCCGCAGCCAGTGCTATACCAACGAAGGTGGTTTAGTTTGATTAACTAAATTCAGTTGCAGAACAGCACGACGCTGTTGGTTGGTACCCGACACTTTTCTGCTAAATTTCCAACAGGCATAACGACTCCAAAGAAGTACCAAGAGTAAAAACAAAACGTTTCAATACTAACAAAGGATACAGGGTCCGCTATTTGGCCAAAAGAATCAATAAAAGCGATCAGAGCTATCGATAAATGATTACAGTGCTGAAAAATGAGTCAACTAAATATCAGCTGATCGCGCAGCTCTTATTCGAAACTACGCGCTAGTTTAATGCATACATATGTATGTATGTAGTACATATCAAAACAAATTTTTCGTGGTGCGCTTATTTTTATTTTGTGCTAATAAAATATATTTTAACAAGTTTATTTAAAGTAACCAAAGTAAAACGACTTAACTCCTTTTTACTCCTTTGACGATTCATCCTCATATAGCTTGCGTATCGAAGCCGGTATACGCTCTAATTCCTGCAAAATTTCCATTATATCTTGAAAGTTTCTTCGAGCAGCTAGTTCCATCTTTCGCATTATGGGAGCGATTATTCGCGATTTAACCATTGCAGCAATCTCATTGGAGGTTCGAGTGTGGTTATGGTCCGTCGCTCCATTCTGCGGCTGCGGTAAGTTTGCAGACAGCGGCATCTCAGCTGGCACATGGTTCATGGCATGCTGTACTGGAGAGAGTATGGCGTCTGCTTTGGTAGAAATCTTGTCACATCCTTGCCGTTCATTAGTTTGATGAGTCGAATTATCGTGTTTCTCGACTCTTATAACTGGACCGTCAAGATCTTCGGACATATTTTGCGGCTCCGCTGCATTTGTGGACAGCGGCATCGCAGTTGGCTCATGGTTTATGGCATGCGGGTTGGACTGCTGTACTGGAGAGAGTACGGCGTCTGCTTTGGTAGAAATCTTGTTACGTCCTTGCCGTTCATTAGTTTGGTGAGTCGATTTTTCGTGTTTCTTGACTCTTATAGCTGGAGCGTCAAGATCTTCGGCCACATTCTGCGGCTCCGCTGCGTTTGTGGGCAGCGTCATCTCAGCTGGCTCATGGCTCATGGCATGCGGGTTGCGCTGCTGTGCTGAAAAGAGTATGGCGGCTGCTTTGGTAAAAATCTTGTAACGTCCTTGCCGTTCATTAGTTTGGTGAGTCGAATTTTCGTGTTTCTTGACTCTTATAGCTGGAGCGTCAAGATCTTGGGCCACATTCTGTAGCTCCGGTGCGTTTGTGGGCAGCGTCATCTCAGCTGGATCATGGTTTATGGCATGCAAGTTGGGCTGCTGTGCTGGAGAGAGTATGGCGTCTGCTTTGGTATAAATCTTGTTACGTCCTTGCCGTTCATTAGTTTGGCGAGTCGATTTTTCGTGTTTCTTGACTCTTATAATTGGAGCGTCAAGATCTTCGGCCACATTCTGTAGCTCAGGGGCGTTTGTGGGCAGCGTCATCTCAGCTGGCTCATGGTTTATGGCATGCGGGTTGCGCTGCTGTGCTGGAGAGAGTATGGCGTCGGCTTTGGTAAAAATCTCGTTACGTCCTTGCCATTCATTTGATTGGTGAGTCGATTTTTCGTGTTTCTTGACTCTTATAGCTGGAGCGTCAAGATCTTCGGCCACATTCTGCGGCTCCGCTGCGTTTGTGGACAGCGGCATCGCAGTTGGCTCATGGTTTATGGCATGCGGGTTGGACTGCTGTACTGGAGAGAGTATGGCGTCTGCTTTGGTATAAATCTTGTTATGTCCTTGCCGTTCGTTAGTTGGGTGAGTCGATTTTTCGTGTTTCTTGACTCTTATAGCTAGAGCGTCAAGATCTTCGGCCACATTCTGTAGCTCCGGTGCGTTTGGGGGCAGCGTCATCTCAGCAGGCTCATGGTTTATGGCATGCGGGTTGCGCTGCTGTGCTGGAGAGAGTATGGCGTCTGCTTTGGTAAAAATCTCGTTACGTCCTTGCCGTTCATTTGATTGGTGATTCG